>VWZF01002623.1:818334-963910 GCA_013396755.1 Sclerurus mexicanus
GGGGGCAGCACGGCTGGACGTGTGGATCCACTGAGGGACTTGGCCGTGAGTTTATGGACGGGCTCAGTGTGCTGGAAGGTCTTCTCCAACGTAAATTAGTCACAAAGGATATTTTAAGGATATTTCATGGGTGTAATTATTTTCCTCTCCATGTATGCATCCCATTGAAGGTTTCCCCTTTTTCTTCACCCATATCACAACTTGGATTTTGGTGTCATTGCACACCCAATGCACCTCCTTCTGCAGAGGGTTTGCACAAACACCCTGTTGTGGGGCTTGCTCTTTTAGTAAAACTACACATAGATGTACCGAGAAAGAAAAAAATAAAAGTTCTTGGTTTTTGTTTTGGTTTTGTTGTTGTTGTTTTCCCTTAAAGTAACCTGGAATCCAGGCAGCGCTTTCCAGAATTTGGCCATGAAGTCTCACCTGGCCTTCCTGCTGAGTTGTTCTGATGCCAAGGGAAGCTCACACTGTGTTTGGTGAGGCTGCACTGGGAGCAGTTCAGAGGCCGAGCAGGACAGCCAGGCAGTAGCATGCAAATGCTGCCAACACAAAACTTTATTTCTAACAACTTGCAGCCTCAAATAGTAAAATATTATCAGTAGAGCAAAAATCAAAGGTGACTATTCAGTCTGAAAGAGGCAAACCAACCACCCTGAAGTCTAAACCCTTCTGATGCCTTCTTTTCAGAAACATGATAGCAGTTTATTAAGTCCCAAATATTGATAAATACCAGGTACCCCCAAACCCACTTTGAGAAAGAACAAAACTGGAATGTACCTCTGAGATTTTATTATATGTCAACCTATTTCTCTTTTTATTTTTCATATTTATATATGGGTTAACTTAAACTGATAAACTTAGTTCCTTTTGTAACTTGTTAGGATTCAATATATATGGATTGGCTATACTAATAACTTAAGAGCATCTGGGATATAAAGGAAGCCCATTTGTGAGTGTAGTTCAGCTGCAAAACCTGCTTGGTGAACTCAAAGGAAATCACCACACTCAAGTTTTGGTTCTTGAGAAACAGCCAGGCAAAACCAGGGCTGGTGCACCACATACCTGCCTGCTGCCTTCACCTAAGCAGGGAAAAGGGAGTTCTCAGGCAAGCCCTGGAGGCTCCAAGAAGTTTGTACATGCTAGAGCAAACAGAAGAGATGTCCAAGACATGAAAGAAGATTTTCACAGAAGCACCTTGAGCAGAATGATAAAAGTCCCAGTTCTGCTTGTGTATGATTTGTGTAAGTGGCTGAACTAAGTGCTTGACATGACTTTTCACTTCTGCTAGAGAAAGGATCTTTTGCAACTAGTGGATACAAATTTTGAGGTGTAGGTCATTGCACCCTCCTTCCCGAGATGGTGGAAGGTCACTAGCACATCCTCTTCTCTAAAGCTGAGCTTTGAAAGTCCATGTGCCAGGCAGGAAGCGATCTGGGTCCCACTGAATTGAATTCAAGTGAAGCAGAACTGTGCTCTGAGTTAATGTTGGATCATTACCATGGGGGCTTAATAGAAACCTGGGGGTCTCATCTGTCATACTACAGAACTTTGTCCTGCTACACAGAGCCAAAGATACCACACAACCAGCCTCAGGGATAGATGATTTTTGTTGCTCATAACATTATAAACCACTCAGGCTTGGTAGGGTGGGTTAGATAAGGAAAAATTCCTACTGAAACCATGAGAAGGTTTTTAATTATATTTACTCCTTAGGGCTCTCTAAAGTTGTACAATACCTTTGATTTTACCTTTTTTTTTCTTTCATTCCCCAGGCAACTAGCAATAGGACAAGAGAACATGGTCTTAAGCTGTTCCACAGGAGGTTTGGTGGTACATTAGGACGAAGTTTCTCACAGAAAGGGTGATTGGGTACTGGAATGGGCTGCCCAGGGAGGTGGTGGAGTCACCGTCCCTGGAGGTGTTTAAGAAAAGACTGGATGTGGCACTCAGTGCCATGATCTGGCTGACATGGTGGTGTTTGATCACAGGATTGACTTGATGATCTCAGAGGTCTTTTCCAACCTAAATGATTCTGTGATTTGGATCTCACATCTTGCAGAAGTGCAAGAATGCCTAGACCCAGACCCTGAGCATCACTGATGCCTTAACAGCAGCTGCACACTAAGACATCCACATCCCACATAACAGTTGAAGCATAAAAAATTATTGAACACTGTGGAAAATGCTGCATGACTAAACAACCCTTTTCTGTTAGTTCTGCCTTCACTTTTAATTTCTTAATTGCTTCTTGTGAATACAAAGTTATTTTATGAGGCTATTACTGCAATAAATATAAAAAAAAATTAAAAATTCAAGGTTATATTTGCCAGTATCAGAAAATAAAAGAGTGGTAACAGAGCATAACTGCTCCTATGCTGCTAAATGCCTGGGGGTTGTCTTGTTTGGAGGAGTGTTGGTGCCAGGCAGGTATGGCTGACAGAAAACAGGCCAGAATGTTTTCATCAGGAAAAGATTAATAAGCTCCAAATGTACTATTGGATGTATATGTATTATATATATGTGGGTATATACCAGTGACAAAAGATGACTTTATTTTATATATGGATGGGCAGATGGGTAAATAAAACCACAGGAACAAACCTGCCCTTAGGTGTCATGCACTGTTAGGACACTTGGGCTGCTTTTCAGCCTAATGGTAGCCTAGGGGGAAGAGTCCAAAGGGAAAAGGAAGTTGCTGCCACCCTCTGCCTTGTGTACTCAGCAGGGACAATAGAGCACTCTGGCCCCTGACAGCAACCTTGTTTGTCTTGGGGGGGTTGGACACCAACAACTTTTCCACCACATGGATGAAAAAAGGAAGTAAGCATCCTATGCCCAAAGATTATTCCTTTTAAAAAATTGTTTAAAGAGATGAAATTTCTTATGGAAAACGTCAAGAATGGAAGAAAGACAGCTTTGCAGCCTTGTTACACCATTGTGGTTCAAAGCACCTTTCAGTTCGGATAAAGCCGACATCAGGTTTTTCCCGCACCCGATGTCCAGATTTCCCCACCTTCTCCAGTGCCCTGGCAATAGAGGGAATGCAGAAGCAGTCACATTCACACTACAGAGTCCTTTAGGGCTTTCATTTTGGATAGTACCAGTCCTCTGATATAAATGTTGCTTTTCCAAAATATCAACAGTTGCAGCAAAATATGAACGATCTACATAAATTTTGAAAAGCGCAGACAAAACAAAAAGCCAAGGTCAAATCACTGGATGCTCACAAGGATCCCTGAAGTGCTTCCAGATACTGTAATGCCAAACAATTACAATGTTTTATACTTGCATGGAGACAGGCAATCACAATCTCAGAATGCCTTTGTCCCCCGACCCTCTTGCCCTCCCCCCCCCGCNNNAAAAAAAGGTAATTTTGATATTTACGTGGCAAGTGGGGAAACTGAGGTGCTTCTGGAGTTCAATCATTTTACCCTGCCAGACCTGGTGAAAGCCTGTCATCTCCTCTTGCTGTGCCCCAGTCACTTCACATGACTAATTACATCAGTCATGTCTCCTCTTCTGCCATTACAAAGTCTGAGATTATTTCCAAGTTCACTCATCTGGTGATGCAGAGGCTCCCTTACAAATGATTAGCAAAGCTTCTTAATATGGGGAGCCTCAGCTAACATATACGGCACGCTCTCAGTCAATGAACACTTCTTTAAGTTGAATGACACAAGAGAGTTCAGTGTTGGACTGTGATGAAGAATAATGGAGATTTTACAATATAAAGGTCTTTTCACATTTTGCTGCCTTTCCTCAAAAGTGCAGTTTATCTGTATGAGACAGAGAAGCAAAAAGAGGAATAAAGAGAAAATGTCGGGTGTTAAGCCAGGTATAAGAAGACTGCAGACCAGTAAGCACAGGGGAAGGTGGAAAGAGGAACTGCAGCTATTTTAATCATGTTTTATCTCTACTGGAAAATAGATTAATTAGAGTAGTAGACTGTTACAGAATAGAGCAGAACACAGTATTAGACACCAAGATGTTTAAGCTGCTTAAAACAGTTTGTCAAATATAGAATTTCTTCAGTGATCACTGCGTGGACACCATTGCACTCACAAGTACTCTTGAGTAGTTGCAGTGGTGAACCTACACTGGTATCAAACAGGCAAGAGAAGAGACCTGCTAAGTAACTGAGATAATGCAGCCTTACCAAGTTTAGGAGGCCATGACTACTGAGTGTGCTTCCAAATTTATGGCACTCAGTGGAGGAAAAACCCAAGATGCACCCATTCTTCTGCAGGGGTGTGTTGAGTGTAGTGGAAAAGCTACAATCACCTTGGCAGGTGCTGGGTCATCACCTTTGCTCGTATGAAAGGCACCTTTCTCCAGCAAAGCTCCAAAGTGTCACTGGATTTATTCACTCTGGGTAGCAGTGAGTGCCTTTGAGTAAGGGCTTCACCAAGTCAGAGGAGGCTGTGAATCAGGGGTGATATGGAGTGGCAGAGTTACACTTGACCTCGCATTAGCTCCAGTCAAGCCAGTTTATTAAACAAAGTAAACCACAGGAGGAAATGAACCATATATTTGAACGGGAACTTTCTTACAAACATATTTTCTTTTTTTCTCTTCCCCACAAAATGTTTCAGATCAATCAGTAGCATAATAGTATTCCAGTTAATGGACAGAATCAATGTTTCAGAGAACAGGGAAGGCAATATCTAAGAGGGCTAGACTGTTTCTTTGGTCTCTGGAAGGGAACCCAGTTTTTTGTTTTGGTTTGGTTTGGGGGTTTTTGACCAAACATAATTGTGTTGCCCTGATGGAAATAAATATTCATCAATTTCAGTAAGATTTCTGTCTACCTCAGGAGCATGAGACTGGTATTTTACTTTGATCACATCTTTTGTAGTGATGTAATCATTGGAGGGGTTTTGTTTATTGGTAGGTTTTTTGTTGGTTTGGTTTTTTTTTCCTGTTCCCCCAAAGTGCTTAATTCATTTGCTATTTGAAGCCTTCAGAATAGCATTTGGCTCATAAGTGATTTTTAGGTTGTGTCTAGATGTTACCAAGGGCCATTGTCAAAAGACCATTTCACTTTGGCTCAGCTGTTCCTTTTGCTACAACTGTGCTTAGTTACCTCTTCACATCACAGAGGAAGTTGCAGTCTTTTGCTGGGGAAATAGGTAACTTAACTAAAGCACCTCAGGGAAGGGCTCTGAAGAGTATAAATCTCAGGGAGCAATTTCAAAATTCAGTGAACAAACACAGACTTCACAAAATAACAGGGTTAGGTACTGCTGGGAAAGACATGAGCAAGGACAAGCATCTCAGGCTGCATCTCATCGGATGTGTTCCTTGACCTCCAGTGACCATGAGATGAGGGTGCTTAGCACGCCACAGGACTGCAGGGTTCCTGTTGCCACTGTTCTTCCCTTCCACCACTAGTTTGCTTTGAAAGGACCTGGCTATTTAGTCCCATCTAAAACTAAAATCAAAACCTGAACTGATCAAAACCTGAACTGGTTTTGCAACATTCATTTGAACTACTATAAACCAAACTTATCTTTGTGTGTGATCTAAGTAATACTGAGTACAAGGCTACTGAATAATGAGAGGAAAAAATATTACGATTTAGTTACTGGCTCACCAACTACATCTACCTCATTGAAATAACACTGTTATGATACAGTCATCTGCTGTATCCCATTATACTGCTACCTTCATGCAATTCCATCAATATGCTCCAAGGAGCAGCAGACATTAAAATTATTTTAGTGTACCCAATGGCCTAACGTAAAGAACTTTGAAGAAACCCTTTCCCCATCAGTACACACATTTTCTTCTAGGCTCTCCTGTGACCTCAAATGAAGTGGCTAGGTAGCCCTCTTTTTCTGTGGGTTGAGAAACTCTCAGTTTCACCTGCATGGTAGGTATATTTGGGTTACAAAGTAAAGCCTTTAAAAGCAATTGTTTTAAGAATGCCTGGGTAGAAATAGAGTCCTTACTTACTTACTCACATAAGCACAAGTCTGTATAAGTGCAAGGAAGAGTTTGCTAACAGAGGAAATGGAAAACCAGGACTTTCCCCCATGCTGTAATCTGTGAGAGACAGACTGGGTGCAGATGAAGGCTGCCATGAAACAAAGCATTTAGGCATGCACTTAAACATTTCCTTTGCTGAGCAACTGTAACACTGCACACCAGACGTCTTTCTCTTCCTTTTTCCTGAGCATGAATATGGCACTTAGGGCTAAATCTAGCACCAGATACAGCTGTTTATATTCAGTTAGCAAGAAAAGAGTAAAGCTGATATTGCACATTGCATTTGCTTAAACTTATTCTGAGTTTTCCCAACTGATCAAAAGATTATGGTTTTTTAAGTGCAGCTGATAAACCCCACGCATGAGCTGGGAAATATTCTGTGCCTGTTTATACCAATCCAGATACAGTCCCATCTGAGACATCTGGGTTCCTGCAGTCAGAGCTTAGGTGCCTATTATGTTAATGATCAGACTAGAACAGGAAGGCTTTCCCCATGACCACACCACCTCTGAAGGACTGCATCACAAACCAGTGGGATTTTTTAAATACATGGTCATATTATCCTGAATCTAAATGAGTCCCATCTCAGGCAGTGAACCAGCTAAAAAGTAGAAAGAAGCAAAATAGTCTTCTCTTGTGAGGTGCTAGGCTGTATCTCTGAAGCTCAGACCATGTTTCTGATCTCAGACTTCTTGCAAGATGTTAAGCAAGAAGGCCATGTAGCCTGTCAGTGGTACCTCCCATCCTGATAACGCCTAAGTGCCTGAAGTGATACCATTACACTTCATAGATAAAAAATTAAGTTGAAAATATTTGTTCAGTGCTTTTCAGCAACACTGATGCAATTTCTACTTGAAGCAGCTCACAGACTAAGTCATAGATGAGAGGGAAACATAGATACTGAGATCTGCTGTACACATTGGCTTTCTACCACCAAGCTAGTCCTAAGCCAACTAACCTGAGCACAAAAGATGGAGCACTAGAGCATCTCTACCACATGTTTCCCAGTGAGGCTGATCACTCAGACCTGGTTTCTAGCTTGGCTGTGAGCCCTTGGCCTGTGCCAGATAGCCATTCTCCCTGTCCCAGGACATACAGCCTGCGCTTCCCTGGAAATCTGGTTTATGATGCTAAACACTCAACAGAATGTATACTGCCCAGTCAACCTGCACATGTCATCTCTGGCCCAGCTGGCAAGATGTAAGAGAGAGACAGGAGGAGGTGCTAGAAGGAGGCACTGGGAACATACGAGGGAAGAGGAGAGCTGGAAACAGAGGAACCCAGAAATTTTGCACTGAGAAAGCTCCAGTGGGAAATGCAGGGCACAGAAAACCAATCAGGAGAAAATTACAATTCGTCAGTTACGCTGTTCACAGGACTCTTTATTTTTCAAGTATATTTTATTTTTTCCCAAGAAAAGGCAAATGGTACTTGCTTCTTCATGCTCCAATTATGTTCCCATTATTATTATTTTAATCTTCATTGTTTATCCATTGAATTTTACTTTAAAAGGCTGGTAGGGGCAGATGTAGAGAGTATTTCTGTGGTTTGCTCAAAGAAGTCCAGAGATGTGAGACAGCCTGGGGAACCATGTGAGAGCAGGGAGCAGCATAAGGGCAGCAAGACATTCATAAGTGTGCATGCTTCTAAATGGTTTTAATGGGGTCACTTCTGTCCTAAGGCACAACACGCTGCTGCTCGGATGACAGACTCTGCCCCTGAGCTTCTGAAAGGTTTTGCAGCTCAATGTGACAAGCTTGGGTTTAGTGCAGAGGGGGCTGCACTCAGAACTTGAATGCGGCCAGATGGCAAAGAGGGGGCATGTGTCCCCACTGGAAGACTGAATGGCTACCAAGAAATAAGGCTGAGAGTAGAAGACCACAGTGCAGAAAAAGACCTCTTATCATACCGAGGCTTGGACAAAGGTTTTAGAAGAAATGGATGGTTTGGGAAAGGCTGCAGAGAGACAACTTTACAATATAATGCCTGTCAGTGAGAAGGAATGGCTGCAGGTTTATTCTGAAATAAACCTTTAATTTATTCAATGCAGAACATTTTAAAAAATTCCTCATCCTCCACAAGTACAGCTATTCACCCAATGATTCTGGTTGGTTTTTTTTGATTTATGATCTTCTGTTATTGCAGAGAAACAGAAAATACAATTTTAAATTAAGAAACTGTGATTAAGTAACAGTAAACAACATGGGGTGGTCCAAATATGTAGCAGTTTGTAACTCTTCTCATTTAGAGACTTTCTCACAGAAGAATTTATCAAAGCCTCTTCTCTCTGCATTACAGTCCATCCCTGACACGAGATCTCACAGGCAACCCTGAGAGAATTTTGTTATAATTAATCACTGATCAACTTCTCATAAAGGCTTTATTTAATTCTGAAAGGTGCTAAGGGAAAAGCACACACAAACATACACTTAAAATAACATCCAGACACTTAAAATAAAGGAAGTAAAATTGTGGTTATACTGAGTTTCTCTTTCAGGAAAAAGAAGTGTAGGCATTTACTAGTCAATAAAGGGGCTTTTTTGTTGTTTTTTGTTTTGGTTTTTTTTGTTTGCTTGTAGTAATCTTTAAAAATGCTTAATACATTTCTTGTGAGTCGTATATTTCACTTTAATGCAGAATTAACCCTTGCAATTCATTAATTGATTTTTACATTGAATTAAATGTTAAAATCAATTCAGTCTCAATATTCTACGTTTTTATCTCTGCTATAAAAAAGCTCTACTAGCTTTACTTGGCTCAAAACCAATACAGTGGACTACTCTTAATTATTAATAATCTGTTTCCCCTTCAATAAAACTTTCTGGACTTTTATTGCAGTAGGACAATATATTTATTTGGTGTGTAGGGTTCAGAGCAATACAGTGCACTCTCTCTGGGAAAGAATCCAAAAATAACTATCTATTTGATATCAACCCAAGGGATTTCCTAAGGGAATGGGAGTATCATTTCAGAGCAGATCATCAGTGGTTTAGGGGAATTAGACAAATTTGTGTCTGGGGAACAGATGCCTCAGGGTTAGTAAATGTGTGAGAGAACCTTTCCCCCTTGGTCACCAGTTCAGGTCCATTCAGCACAGCAGTGACTGGAAGCTATTAAACATCTAGCGAACTTCTGGGGCCTCCTGAAACAGGGAGTGGAATTCCTAACAGACACTTGCTTACATCTTGGAGCCACTCCTACCCAAACTGCAATCTCAACAGCAATACACAGACACAGAAACTGGAAATAAGCATTGTGGGGTGAAGAACATTTTATCTGTGAAATGCAGTAAGCAGGCTGCTTCTGGGCTGGCAATCCAGCTTTAGATTTACTGCTGGCACTTTTCTGTTCTTTAAAAGAAAGAAAATTATGTATTACAAAGCACTGTGTTATATAACTTTTCTTCCCAATCTCCATCAGAAGGGCCCAGAAACCTTACAAACCCACACTTGCAATGTCTCAGACCTTGGGAAGATAAAGGGGTAAAAGAGAATCTGATTTCATGCTTGGAGGCCAGTTCTGGGAGTCCTGGGATTCCCAAACTGCTACATGCTGCACATCCAGCTTTGGTACAGGTCTGCTAGGAGAAAGAGGAGACAAATGCTGAGCATAACAACCACAGACCACAGCTGTTGATGGAATTGGCAGGAGATCAGGGAATGCTGGGAAGCATAGATGGCCTGCAGCAGAAGGTAGGGCTGAGCAGGGCTCTCTGACACTTGAAGCTTTTTTAATTCATCTCCTGGTGCTTTTCCATCCTGGCATCTGGTTTCTGTGATAGCGCAAGGGAGGGACAGAATGGTGCAATTTTATGGTATGTTCTTCTAGGTTATGTTGGCACTTCCTCGGGTAAACATGCCTCAGCACAGGCTCAGGTTCACCATGCCCCGGGTTCAGATTATTTGCAGTGCTTTAGCTTGCTGATAAGCTCGGTCCAGTTGCCTCCATATTTCATTTGAGGAGCAGGGGGTCGAGACTTGTCCTTCTGCTCCCTCAGGACAGAGCCATGCTGAGAGGCAGAGACATGCTGTGGCAAAGCCCTGTCCATCAGCACAGCTACCACCAGAAGAGCATGTGATGGTGCCCATAGGTCTGTGGTCCAGCACAGGAACTGGTGAAGCTGGAGCCAGGCTTTGTGTTACAAGACCTTGGATGTACCCTGGTGCTCTCATTTCCTCATGCCCTTTTGAGTGGAAGCTCTTCAGGGTTCTCTTTATCCACTCATATGGCACATAACTAAACTGTGCCCAAATTCAGGCATGAGCTTCTGAATAGTGCAGTAATATAAACTGCAAAGAGCATGCAAGCTTTAATGGCTGAAAAATGAGGAGGGAAGAAAAAAGAGGAAAGGTTTTCTGTAATGGGATCTGCTGCTCACCCACTTTTGTTACCAGGATGTGCAAATCTTGCTATTCCGGTCCATTATATTCAACTATCTTATACTCAGTGGCAGGTGAAATGTCATACCTCGAGGTAAATTTTCTCTGCAGTAGGCAGAGAATTTGTCCTTTAAACACCCTTAGTACTAATGAGACATTGATCCAGCAATTTAAACTCCAAGAGATACAGATGTCTCATGTGGGACCATTTTCAAATGTGTTGACATTTTGATTCACAAAATGAGACACTTTTAGAAACAAATGCAAATTCATTTCATTCTAGATTTGAGGTCAGCTGGATACTGGAAGAGAAATGTGCAATGAATGTTTAGTATGCTCATCAACTATCTTTTAATCTCTGTACACTCAAGGGATAAAAGTAACATCAGAGAGAGGAAGGACAATTTCTAAAGTTCTCTGTATTAACTAGTACCTCCTCTCATGGGGATGGAACCTAAATTCACCTATTGCACTTGCAATAATAGTGTCTAGGGCAAAAGAAGGCTTTGGCATAAGGGACAGAGTTTCAGTGACCTCTGAAAATATGTCTTTTGCACTATTGAATATGCTTTTATCTCCAAAGAGCTCTGATCCTGCTGAGCTCCACCTGGGGGAGTTGTCAGTGTTTTACTGATGTCAGTGAAATTCGAGGTAGTAGTGGAGCCCAATAAAACAGTGCAGGAAAACAAAACAAACAAACAAAACAAAACAACAACAAAAAAACCCCAAACAAACAAAAAAACCCCCACACCAAGGTAGGTGTTGATTAATTTGTTCCCAGGTCACTGGGAACTCTGGCCACTCTTCCAGATTAGAAATTATTCAGCACACTATGAGAAAGATGATCTAAGCAAACATTCAGAACACATCCATAACTGCCTGACAGATAATGAGTTCCTGGTAGGTCAAACCTTAACGAAACCCAGCAAAGCCTGAGTGTTGGCCTGGGCTCCATCCTGCAGAAGAAGGTAAGGCAGATACGGAGCAACTTCAGAGAAGGACCAGGTTGGCAAGTTGATAGGTCTCAGCTGAGTATGAACCCCACCACCTTCCCTTGGAGCAAGGCTTGGGGGGCACTGCCATGGCTGCAGGCAGGGCACTGGGGACAGAACCACAGCTCACCTTCCTCCTGTCCCCCTGTACTGGAGCAAGGGGTGCAGCTCCCAACCCAGGGGAGTGGCAGGCAGGGCTGGCAGGGGCTGGTTCTGGTTTGCCCCACCAGCAAGGACACCTCTGTCTGTCCCTGAGTGCCCCCAGCAGCAGGGCTGATGAGAGGCTGGGGCATACTGGATACATGGGTAGTAATGTGGATGGGATGTGTGCTAGAACTTTACAAGGGGATTTCACAGGAAATCCATGTCTCCTCTTGAGTGGACATGAGCATCCCCTGTTGCAGAAACCCCAGCGGGTGAATGTCACATGACAGGGGGAGCATGAGGACTCGGATCATCTCATGCATGAGGAACTAGGGGAGGAATGAAAACACAGGGCAAGTTCCTCGCCAAAGTCCCCCTGCAGAGCAGCCTCTGCCCTTCCCCTTCCTCATAAGGGCTGGTGCAGAGGCGTTGCATTTCTGGGAGCCGCTGCCCAGGGGAAGTTACACCAGTTTGGTGTTGACTGAGAATGCGACTTCCCTTGCAGACACATGTACAACAGGGACCAACAGAGTTAAGAGGAAGAGGAAAAGCCCAAATGCTGTGCAACATGCAAATGACTGTATTCAGCTCTATGAAAACAACTGCCCAGGAACAACTTTGTGCAGCACTGAGCAATGTGCTGATAAACCACAATCTTTTTGGTGGCCTTGAATAGATGGTCCTCTCCAAGGGCTCTGGAAAGTGCTCTGGCCTGTCAGTTGGATCAGCAAGCACAGAAGGTTATCAGGATCAGTCCTTTTCTACATGCTCACTGAAGCATAGTGTTCTCCTTCTGGGGCCCTGTTCTCCTCTCTTGCTTCCTCAAACTGACTGACATGCTGCAGGAGCCTGCAAGGGGACGAATTTACTGGTCCTGTACCAGCTACATGATCTCTTGGGAGACCTGTGCAAAAGGGTGAGAGAGGGCACAGTCACCACCCAGCTGACATTTTCTCACAGAACAAGAGTTCCAAGTACATTCACTGACTGCTTGTCACATCAGGTAGTTTATTTTTTAACAAAAAGATGACAGACCAAGCTGAACCTCAACAAGTTTAAAAAAAAAACATTTTTTTTTGTATGAACAGCAGCTACAGGTCCTAGGTGCATTCATGCTTCAGTATATAAATGTATCATAGAGGTGTTGTGATTCATGTTCTGTCCAGGCACACAATGGGGTAGCAGCAGGCGTAAAAGAGGTGCAAGTGGATCTAAAAGAATTTTTGCTCATAAATGCAATCATAGTAATGCCAAGTAACCAGCTGTGAATCCTGGGCACAAGAAATCCTTGTATAAGATTTGCAAATTGGAGCCACTCCTAAAACCATCTCCTTCCAAGGCAGTAATCCTGGAAGAGAAATTTTGTTCCAACCCTTAAATAGAGATGGGGGTGGCTTCTTCAGCTCATTTGACAGATTGCTGTAGGCCATTGCCAGTGGATATCTGTGATGCTCAGAGAGCACTAACACAAGAACACTAACAGAAAGTAAATATTTCTTAATGCCTCAATGTAAGCGAGATGCCACACAGACCCACAGAAGATCGCACTAACGCACAGAAGATCGTGTTTGGTCATAAGCTAGTCCTTCAGCTGCAGTTGGGATTCACAGGAAGGAGCATCTGCCCTCCTCAGTTCTGGGACTGCCAGAACAGTTTTGGGAATGGGGTTCACATTTTTTCCCTTTGAGTTTTGTTGACTGATCCAGACCACCATGAAAACCCAAATTGTCCCTGGAGTTTGCAGACCGCAGGGATACCCCCCATGACACTACTCTCTGTCCCTGTGTCTCTGGTGAGACTCTGAATTGGAGGGAACATAAAGCATCCATCACGCAACTCTGCCCCGATGGCAGCAGCTGTCCACTGCCATGGGCACACTGCTGGGTGATGCTTACAGAGACAGGCTCCATTTATCCTTCCAGAGGGCAGTTCAGAAGAGCTTTGACCCAGGGAAACAAGCCACCTCCAGGTTCTCTGTGGGCTGCTGTGGTCCTCTAGAGAACAACCAAATGACCGTTCCCATTTTTGGGTGGTCCCTGCCCCTGCCTTGAAACAGCCCAAGCACCTCACAAGCCTCCAGTATGATCCCTGCCAGAAGCTTCTGGGCAGGAACATGCTTGATGCAGTCCAGCCCTCCCTGCTTTTGCACCCTGCGTGCTCTGACGGGAGCACGGTGTGAGGAGCACGGTGTGAATCCCACCCTGCCACCCAGGATGAAGCTCTGCAGCCACTGCTGACTGCTGACAGCCAAACCAGAGCCCTCTCTTGCCCTGTTATATGGGAGGGAGGTCATCAGTTTAACTGCACTGGAGCAACGCCAGTCCTTTGAGTAAACTTTTCAAAGCTTCACTAAGGCATTGTTTAATTTTGATTTCCAAGTGACCTCCAATTCCTCTGGATATGCTAGGGGTGGAAGAACGTTCACTCCCAGGAGTTCAACTGTGACTGCGAGCACAGGGCCCAGCAAGGCAGTTCCTAGGGAAAGAGGTAGAGAGGCAAAGGCTTTTGCTGTTCTCCCCTCCCTCAAACACATCACCCCCACCCCCAAACATGAGCAGCCCCGTGTCACCTCCAGCAAAGGTGACATACTCCAGCAGAGCCAAATAAGTCAAACACCTCTCCCGCAAATCCCTTCCCCAGCAACTTAAGATCCCTTTTTCATATCATTTTCCCTTCTACCAGCAAGTTTCCACCTTTGCGCACCCAACCTATGGCACATTTTAGCTTGCCCCAATAAACCTGTTTGCATGGGTCATGCTGCAAATGAAAATGATGGCAGGACACAAAATGAAAAATAACCTGTAAAGAACCAAGACACCCAAGAGTTTTTCTAGCGATGTGAATAATTCAGCAACTGATTTTTACTGCAGCCCCATTAACAGCAACACAATTACAGTGGAGGAAAATAAACCACAGCTGGGGAGAGGAAACAAGTGTCTTGGGGGCTCCTATCTCACCGAGGAAATGGTGAGTGGATCCGGGCCCCAGCGTGGGACTCAGGCCACATCCAGGGCTCTGACAGCGAGTGACCTTAGCACGAAGCATCCAAAGCTACATTCACAGCAGCTGAGCAAAGAAACTAAAGGAGTGTGGTAAAAATGCTCTGGCTGCTGCTAGCACTTCACAGTGCTGAAAGTAGCACTGGTATTGGCACAAGGTTAGTGGCATCTGCACAGCTCTCTGCTCACTGCTGACTGAGCCTTGCAGGGAAGCGAAGCTGCAAGGACAGGAGTGGGACAAGGCGAAGGAAGTGTGAGCTGCAAACCTCTGCTTGCCTTGCTCAGCATCAGATGAATGTTAATTCTCTGCTGTTTTGCACTGCCACAGACAGGCCTGTTCCTACTAATTTTAGCCCTTGCCTAATTTAAAACTACAGACATGCTATTTTCATGGTGGGGTTTTTTTTCCTCTTTTTAACAGGTTGTAAGCTGCCAGATACACTCCGCGTGGTTTGGTGCTGTCCAAGGGGAGGTGAGAAACCTTTTGTTAAAAATAAGTAGCAGATAGAACAAAATTACACACTTATTTAAACTTGGAGCTATCAAGCTCCAAGAGCAAGTCTGGGTGGCAGAGCAGCCTGCCCGTGCTGGGCTGGGGGAGGAAGCCGGGCTTCTGGCCCGGCTGCATTGTGGTTTGGAGATGCACCTTCCTCAAACCTCAGACGTCCCAGCCCGCCCTGCCCTGCCATCTCCCAGCTGTGCACACACAGACATCGTGCTGTGCCCCATCATGAGCACACACATAACCATCTGCCCTCTCTGCCTTCACTCCCTCCACCCCTACACCCACCCTTACAAGCCCTTGCTCCTCCTGCTCAAAACCACACCTCTCTCACACTCAGACTCGTCTCTCTACCACTGCCCCTTTTCCCCCATATGTGCAAGGACCTTCTGCCTCTGCTCCTCCTCTCACACGTGGATCTGTCCCCCATCTCCTGCAAAGGTGAACAGTACATGAAGTGCTGAGCCTGCCCGCAGCAGGAGGCAACCCTTCGCTAGAAACGGGTGTGAAAAAGTGGTGAAGTGAGGAAACATTTGTGAGAGGAAGTGAGTGGGTGGAGGGAAATGCCTGGAGTGAACAAAAATCAACAAATAGCACATTGAAACTTGAGCTCTGAGTGCCCAGGGTGGATAAAAAGGACACTGAAATACAAAAAAAGAACACACATTACTACGGGAATGCAAGTATTCTATGGTAACATACACCTAACGTATGCTAAGGAACAAAGTACTGACAATAAAGTGGAGGCTCAAAATAAAAAGTCTTAAGAGCTAATGCCTGAACAGCAGCACAGGTAGCTCCCATGAGGGTGAGTAGGGAAGGCATCAGACTTCATGCATCCTACTGGATCTAGGTTATTAGATCTCAAAATCCAAACAGGCACATGGTGTCTCATTGAACACAGACACAGATTTTAGCAGTTATTAATAGACTGCATGCCCCTGCACATTTTAATTTAGTACTTTCAAGTAAAGCACTTTAAAGATAATATTAAAAAAGAAACTGTTACTTCTAGAACAATCAAAATGGAAGCCCAGCTCTGCTGTCGTTTCTGATAGAGCAGTAGTTCCTCAGTCAAGTTTTGCCCCTGACAGATGTAGCAGTGCAGGAACTTAGGAGTACAATTCCCAGTCTTTCAGCCTGTTACTTGTGCATTCCTGACCTGTAAACCCGTTCTTCCTTCTCCAGCCTTGCAGAGCAAGATTGGCAGTACTATAGTTTCAGTAACATACCGCAGAAGGTCTTTGTTTTTCTCCTTAAAGGACAACAAACTTGACTCAAAGGAGCTGTACCAGAAGCCAGCCAGTTTTGCCCTCTGAGAATCAGCCCATGCAACCGCAGCTCCTGCTGGTGAGAAATTATTCAGACAAGTCACTCCTCTAACCACGCACCCAGTGAGTTGGTTGCATCCAAGTTGCTGCCATGGTCATGGGGAATGAGCAATGAACAGGTAAACAGCTATTACGGAATGCACAGGAAACTGTCCAATTTTGGTTGCATCTCATTTTCCTTCCCCACACATTTCAAACCAGCCTGTTCCACAGGGATTGCCTGCAGAAGAGGAGGTTCACTTCCATAGGTAGTAAGACTGCCCATACCACTTTCATTTTAAGAAAACAACAAAAGTGATCTGCAAGCTGTCTGTATATTATTCCCCAAATTTGTCAGTGGAGGAACTCAAACACACACAGTCGGCATGGCACTGCTCCCTCTGGGGCTTCGATGAGCGAGCGCTCTTGGAAAGCCAGCAGTGCATCCATGCCATGGGTTACAGTGATTGCTGCTGACAGGTTCTTCATGGTATCACAACAAATTAGGTCACAGATTAGATTTTCAGAGCACAGATTACAACTTGTGTCTATATCTTTTTGTTAAATAGAGAGGGTTGTGGCCAGGAGGTTTGACCTCGAGATTGGGAACAAGGCAGATGTGGGGGGCTGGGGGGCCTATTTCTGGCTGAGACAAAGACTATCTTAGTGAGACTGAGACAAAATGCCTGGTTTTCTCCTGTCATCAGATTTTGTATTTTTCCCTTTCTATCTAGCAACGCTTTGAGAAATAATGACTTTGTCCACTAGATACCCTGGGGTAGATCTTACAGAGTTGTTGCAAAACAGATAGCAAAACCAGCACTTTATACAAATTGCATTTTTGATGATAGAAAAGCAGCTTGCACCACGTGAAAAACTGCTGGGAATGAAAACCAAAGCTACCTATTAGACTTATCCCACCTATTACCACAAGGTCACATGTACACTCAGTTTGAGCATCTCTGGTGTAGAAAGATCTTAAGAGAATAAATTCATATGTGCACTATTCAAAACCCAACTAAAAAAATAAAAGAAAAGAAAAAACACCCAGGGGGAAGAGTTTTAAAATATACCACCAAGGACAGTAATAGAACTGAGGCACCAAAAAAAATCCAAGCTATATCTAGCTCCAACCAGAGCGGCGCAGAACAAAGGTTTCCAACAGCTGAGTAACTGCAGACACCGTGCAAAGTGCTTCCTACCCGCTGTGAGATACAGCCCGGCTGCAGGCTTGAAATCCTGCTCCAGCAACTGGGTTCCAGCAGACTGTCAGGGCTGAGCTCTGCTCCCAGCTGCCTCCTCCCTCGGAGCTGAGCTGCTGCATAGGAGAGAAGGCACCTGGGAGCCAGCAAGCTGGATTCAGCTCCTGGTGGAAACGTGCAGGTCTGCATGGGGGCGGCGATTCAGTGGATAAGCAAGCTCACATCCATGGTAGGCACTAAAGGAAGGCCTAATCCAGGCCAGATGGACGTGTCTTGGGCTGAGCTAACTCAGAGACAAGCCTTTCTATGGCAGGATTGAGAGAGTGCTGTGGGAATGACCTTCAGCTTACAGAAAGAGTCCTGATACCCACAATGGGATCACATCTGTGCTTGGGCAGCCCAGAGACCCATACTGGCTCCTTGATGAGCCTCTGGAATATGTACTTAGTCAACCAGAGCAGGTCTGCTTATACTTGCGAGCAAACCAAGCTGTAGTCTCTAATCAAGCTCTCGAGGCTGTCTGCAGGCAGAGGACACAGGCTCTCTTCCTGTTCCCAGGGCAGCAAGAGGAGCACGATGCTGTGCTTGTTCTCTGCACGTTTAGACACGCTGGTGCTCATTGCCCTCTACTCTGCCTCACACCAGCCTGGCCAGACCCATCTCCAGGTGCCAGCACTTCTGGCCTGAATCACTGTGGCTGTGCCTCCAGCTCTGAAATGATCTTGCACGTCACTTCAGCAGTTTTTCACAGGAAATGTGCTTTTACTTTCAAAATACTCTTGGCCTTGTTCTCCTCCAGCAAGCACAGGAAGTATCTCAAACACCAGTCTTTATTTCTGTGAGCCACTATTTATTCCCTGATACCTTTGAGTACAAAGAAATAACATTTGAGAGTGGCTGTGCCCTCCCACACTCAGAAGTGGCATTAAGCTTTTAACTACCTTCAGTGCATCAGCTTCTCCCACTGCTCTTGCTGGGCACACTCACATTTAGAGGCAGAGAATGAGGCCTAATTTTTTTTTTCCTGAAGCCTGAGCTGTACTGTGCAGATTATTGAAAATCCATTGCACATGCTCCTTGCTGAGCAGTCTGAACTATCGATCCCAATCAGAGAAACAGATGCCCTGGACTTTATTGGAATTGTTTTTAAAAGTACTGTTGGCATGACTGTTTCTGCTGGATGCTGAGCACTTCCTAATCTCCCTGCAGAGCACTGCCTCAGACCTGCTCAGACCCTCCTTCATGCCAGGGGATCTTCTCCTGCTGAGCCATGGAGGAAACCACAGCACCCACCCTGGGAGAGCAAGTGGTGACAACTGTGGGAGAATGCACCAGCAAGGCCTCTGGCGTGAGCAGTGCTGGAAGCGAGCAAGAGTGAGCAGCAGGTAGGGACTGCTGCCTGCAACAGCGGCTGGAGATCATCCCACTGCCTGGGCAGGCACTGGCTCCCAGTTCCTGCGGAGCAGGAACACAGAGGAGCCATGCAGTGAAGTGCTGCCTCTTGCTAAGGCAACATGACCCTGAGCAGCTCTTCTGCACAGCACCAAGAACCAAAACGACCCAGGGTGCCTGTGTGCACCTGGGAGGGTCCCCAAGAGCTCAGGTAGGCACTGTGAACACTCCCCCCTCTCCCCACAGCATCAGGACTGGCCTCCTTGACATGAGGCAGGCAGCAGCCATTGCCAGGCTTGATTTCAGTCAAGCACTGTAACAAAGAGGATGTTGCACTTCCACCAAAATCCCACATCTTTTCAAAGCACTTCTCAGTTTGAGGTGCAGATGTGGGGTTTTCTTTGTTTGAACGAAAAAAAGAGCCCTTCTACTGTTTTAAACACACACCTGACAAAACACTAAATAAACATATTCCTTGTGACTTTTGGGGTTACATGTATTAGCGATGAGTTCACTTTTCAATGGCACAAGGGTAACTCTGCTCTAAGCCATACAGGCAGGTAATCTCCATGGTTTAGGGGCTGCTCTGTCCTATTTCCTCTATTTGACCACTAACCCTTTTGAAACGCTGCAGCTTGCTCAAGAAAAGGGTGATTTTCACACACAGTCACGATCACAACCACCCCACCAGCCCTGCCCAGGCGAGGAAGTACCAGATGCCCAAAGCAGAAGTGCTCGCCTCCTCACCGGCCAGTCCAGCGCTTTGCCGGCTGCTGGGCTGAACTTTAGGGCACAAGATTTGCATGAACGACGATTTGCATGGTAAGTCTCCAGCCAGGCACCTGTCTGAGCATCAGACCACAGCACCAGAAGCCTCCAGCCAAACGCGGTCTCTGCTGCTCCCAGCAGAAATGGCCCACAGGACAGAACCGTGCCTTCCTGCCCTGGCCAGCCAGCCCAGCGTGCTGCTGCTCGGCTCCAGCCCGGCGGGGCTGAAGGTGGTGTGTGCTGGGCTGTCACAGCGCTCGCACAGAGGACCCTCCCGTCCCCTCGCAGACAGGAGCGGATGCCCCTCGGCCCCTGCTCACCCTCACAGCCCCCGTGCCCCGAGGGGAGCAGAGCCCGGCCAGGGCTCCCCCGGCCGCCCCTGAGCCTCGGCCGGCGCTGCCCGGGCAGGCTGAGCATCCTCCCCGCGGGGGGACGGGGGGCGGCGGGCCGGGGGCTCCCCGCTCCTCCCGGCTCCTCNCACCGCCCGGTCTCCGATCCGGTCCCCGATCCACCCCCGGCTCCCCGCGGGCATCCCCCGCGGGGCTGTGGCAGTCGGGGGGTGTTCACCCCGCCGAGCCAGGGGTAAAGGATGGGGCTCAGGTCAGAGCCCTCGCCTCAGCCCCCCACATCCATCCCCGGGGGGGAGGAGGGACCTTTTGTGACCGGCCTGCCCCGCGGGGGCACACACGGACCAAAGGGCACGGCAGAGCACGGGCGAGGCTCTGCAGCCGTGGGAAGGGTCCGGTCACACGCCAGAGCACTTTGCAGACTTCAAATGTGCGTACACCAAACCCAGCCGTGTCCATCCTGGCTGCAGGCTCTGTTGGGAGCTGCCCTGGCCCGGGCAGCTCGTGGGGCTCTGGGCTTGTGCCCAGGGGACAGGGCTATTGGCAACTCCAAATGCAGGTGTTGGTCCCTGCTATGGTCAGGGCCTGGTTAGCTGGCCTGGCAGCCAGAGACATTATCTATAAGACTGTCCCAAGCTAAGGAANCCTCCCGCCCCGCGGCTCCCCACGGCGCCCACCCCACGGTACCCCCGCAGGGCTCCTCCCGGCTCCCCGGGGCTCCCTGCCCTTACCTGGGCTCCCCCGTCCCTCCGGCTGCCGGCGGCGTCTCGGCCGCAGGTTGTGGCTGCGGGCGGCGGTGCCGCATCGATATAAAAGGAAGCGGCGCGGGGGGAGGGAGAGGCGGCCCCGGCACCTTCGCCGCGCCCGGCCCCGGTCCCCGATCCACCCCCCGGTCNGGGGGCACACACGGACCAAAGGGCACGGCAGAGCACGGGCGAGGCTCTGCAGCCGTGGGAAGGGTCCGGTCACACGCCAGAGCACTTTGCAGACTTCAAATGTGCGTACACCAAACCCAGCCGTGTCCATCCTGGCTGCAGGCTCTGTTGGGAGCTGCCCTGGCCCGGGCAGCTCGTGGGGCTCTGGGCTTGTGCCCAGGGGACAGGGCTATTGGCAACTCCAAATGCAGGTGTTGGTCCCTGCTATGGTCAGGGCCTGGTTAGCTGGCCTGGCAGCCAGAGACATTATCTATAAGACTGTCCCAAGCTAAGGAAAAAACTCATCAAGGTAAAATTTTGATTTCAAACCCCAAGAGCTCCTTCAATCTCTTGAGTTACACTCAGAGCCCTGAGCAGTTTTGACATCTCTGAGGCACCTTGCTCCATTTCTTCTCCATCTCCATCTTCTCTATTCTGTTGACAACTGATGACATCTTGGTCGCAGGAAGAGTGAGGGTCCCCCTCAGGACATGGCCTCCCCATCTGCTTATCAGGAAGCTCTCCCTCCAGCAACAGATGTTGTTGTTCTCCTGCACCATCAATCCCTTTCATGAAGGGACAGGGATTAGATGGGGGTAACGCGTCTTAAGGTAATTTCTCTAAATGGCATTTTGCTGACTGGCTTTACTGTCAGTCGCTGATGGGGGGCTGTGATGCTTCAGCTCACTCTGCTGCCCCCAAGGCCCCCTGTCATGGCACAGGTCTTGCTGTGATGGCCACAGTGGCTGCAAGTTCCATCTTTGGCCCAAAGCAGAGGAAAAAGACACTGGCAGCAGTGAGGCGGAGCTGCTGAGAAGGCACACAGCTAACAGGTCCCCTGTGCAGAAGTATTGCAATGAGGGCCTTCTTTTAAATTCCACCAAGCAAGCAGATAAAGCTTGCCCAGATCATGGGCAGAGCAGGTGCCTGCTATAGAGAGGGAAGGAAGCAGTGGCCCCTGACAGCCCCCCCATCAAAATAAACACCACTGGGGCTGCATTTTGAATTAAAAATATTGAGGCAGAACATTGCCACAGGCAAGTGAGAGGAACAAAATCCTGCTCCTCAAGGGTTTTAAAGTAGAAAGGGGTTTTCCACCTCCAAATTTTTTTCAGGTTTTTTTTTTTTCATCTCAAATTTCTGTGCATCCTGGCAGGGGAGGGGTAACACAAAGAGCTTTTCTGCTGGGCCCAGCAGTGTCTCATCCAGACAGACCTGGTTAGGAAGACAGGTGCCAAGTTAAAGGATAATCCTGTGCAAAATCCATCCCTAAGCAAGGTGACCACTCCAGGCCTGCTCCAAGGAGGTGGTGGGGATGCCAGAGCCACATCTAAGGTGGACTTGGGTCCTGAATGGGGCTGCTGCCAGGGATTGCTCTGGCAGGACAGCAGCACCTCCTTGCTTACAGCCAAATGCTCCTGTTCATGGGATTCTGGGTATGGGTCCTGCCTGTACATCTGGTGCCTTCTGCTCCTTCATAGCTACTTGCATAATGCTGACCAGATGGCCCCACTGCCCTCTCCCCTCCAAGTAATGTTTGTTAAGATCTTG
This sequence comes from Sclerurus mexicanus, assembly GCA_013396755.1. NCBI lineage: Eukaryota > Metazoa > Chordata > Aves > Passeriformes > Furnariidae > Sclerurus > Sclerurus mexicanus. The sequence continues at coordinate 840,826 of VWZF01002623.1, forward strand.
CTTCTTCTCCTGGACAAGGGACCTTCACTTGAGTCTCTGCATCACCCTGAGCTCTGAGGTAAGTATATGGCCCACCTATAGGCAGTGCTCAAAGGACAGCTGTTGATTCCTTATGATTGATCATCACATCAATGACGGAGTCATTTACACTCTTCCAAAAGGTGTGCAAGTTGTGGTTTGTGATGGCCCCCATCCCCTGCTCTTCTCACACCTCCATCATGTAGAGCTCAGATTTCCTTCTATACTCTGCAGAAGACTTGGAAGCCCCTGTCCTCCAGCATCACTCGGTGTCAGTTCACTTTAGATGAAGCTCAGTGTTTCTTGCCCTCCAGACTGCTAGACTTCCCCTTTAGACAGGCCAGCAGCTCTGTGCACTCTATCAGGTTTAGCATTTATTCTCCTGTTCCTTTCTGTAGAGGTTGGTCCAGTTACCGTAGGGAGGACAGACACTGAAGAATATCCTGGATCACAAATTTGCCCTTCATCCCCATGCTTCTATCCACAGAGGTCAGAACTGCTGCAATGGTCCTGGAGTTGCTCCACAAGGATTTTATTCCATCTCCTGGATAGGTTTCCACACAATAAGTTTCAGCTGAAATGAAAGCAAAGGGCTGGCTGCAGGTCACTTACTGCTCAGCTACCTGAGGCTCCTGCTTTTTTGCCTAGAGTTGCTAAAGTAGGGCTACAGCTCTGAATGCAACACCTATAGGAAATAAAGGGAAGGCTAGGGCACATGGATATGTAGATCTGGAGCCATGGATGGGATGGCTTGCAGTATGGACAGGTTATTACATGCAGTAGGCTCTTTACTAATTTGTAAAAATGTTTGCTTTTGTCTGTGAGGTGTCTGAAGCAGTGCATGGCCACAGGTGTCACCAGGTCACTAAGGAAGTCTGCAGAAATCCACCACAAAACCCCGCCTAACCACCAAACAGCTGCTGACCTCTTCTGTGCAGGTTCAGCTCAAGGTGGCTTGCCTTTTCTTCAGACTGAAGTTCAGGAGCACATTTCAGTCCCTTCTGATAAGTAAGTTTCTAAATTTTATTTAAACACTAAGAACGCCAGCTCAAAGGCCCTGTTGACACTTACTTTAGCAGAGATGTGAGAGCAGGGAGAAATGAAAAACATTACTAAATTAGGTTTAAGAGCAACCTCAGACTTAAGGTTGGAAGTTTACAGGCAGCAGTAGTAAATTATTCCTGGGCCATTCCCTGAGGAGAACACTGGAGAAATTAATTAGTTACCAAAAAATCAAGTGTAATGTTACTGCTCTGAAGTGAACAAAGATAAATACAATGAAGCAACTTCTAACACAGACATTCTAGAGTAGCTGGGTTTGTTCAGGGGTGATTCATCTACACAGTGAGACTGTGAGAGAGAAATCAGATTCCTAAATTTCTGGTGGTAACTGAAGTACAAAAACATCTTCAAGCCTTGGTGAAAAAAAATCCCATGAGGGATCGGACCCACACGGCCTTCTAGCAAAAAGCAACAACCACAAAGGGAAGGGATATTTCTGATCAGACACTGCAAGAACCAAGACTAAACTGGTAGGAAAAGCATTAATAGAATTAACACTGGATTTAAAGTTCCAGGTAAGCTTAAAGCTCGTTTGAAACATTCCTCAGGTGGTGCAGCAAAGGGCTGACTGATCAGCTTCTCTTCTGCTCTGACACTCTCAGCAGATGTGACAGCTGTCACAAACTGTTCCTCCCCTGCCCCCACTATTACAAAAAGACTGGAGCAGACATCCGCCTCGTGCAGACGGGAGGATCTGTTCTGTAATTTACAGAGGAACAAGGCAAAGCCTGTGCTGTGACACACTATCATTTTTACTGTTACCCAAACAGCAGCTGACCAGAACAAGCCGAGACGACGCGCAGATTTTGTGCACAAGTTGACAAACAGCACTTAGCTTATCTCCAGAAGAAACCTGAGCACTCCCTCAGCAGATGACAGAGCTGTAAATCATGTCATGTATAGCCCGAAAAGTATCCTCAAGACAACTTGAAATAGTTAGTTTGTATTAATTAAGAACAATTTTGGCTTGCAGCTATATAGATGAAAACATCTTACAGTTATGTGTGCATTTTGTATCCACCTGAAAAGTCTCCAGCTGTATTTCAGAAGGGTTAAAGGATCTACTAAAAGCATCCCCAAGAGCCTTAAACTCTTAAGTTGAGAAGTTATCTGTAAGAATTTAAAGTCTGAAGCTGAACTTTATTTACTTACGGATGTTTGCTCCTCTGTCATGTTCTGGTTTCATGGCATAGGAAGGTTCCCAGTCTAGGGTGTGAATGGCATGAAACTAGGTAATGGTGTGGAGCATGGGGAAAGTAAAGTTGTTTTCTATCTGTGGTCAGGTGAACTGTCCTGCAGAACTAGAGAGTCTGGGGAGAGGGAAGCATCTGAAAACAAATCACATTTATAGGATTGGACTGTTTCTGTTGTCTGCAGCAGGTCTTTGAGTTTCACTCCTTGGTATTTAAGACTTGCACCACTTTCACTGGTATAGATTACCAATTTCCTGTTTAACTATGAGCTTTTAGGTTTGCCAGGAGAAGGGCAAGGAGACTGAAATTTTAAACAAGGATGTTCTCTGGGCATGCGTTTGTCTTATTCTCTCCTGCTGCAAACAGCATATGAGATATCCACTTCAATTTTGACTTGGGAAAGGAAATCAATACATGTCACTGAAGAACATGTAATACAAGTAGGACAGAGAACTGAGGCTGTTGGAATCAATGCTCTCTGAATGCTGTTATCTGAAATATAGTGACAAGGCAGAAACCGAGCAAGAGCAGAATATTTACCAGACTTCTTCCCCTGTCCCATGTCCACATTTCACCCTCTTCCTCCCCACACGTTCAGTCTATGTAAAGTTGAAAGCCCCAAACTAACCAAACGGAATAGTCTGTGATGGTGGGTCATCACTCCAGTGCTACAATTCAGTGCTGCAGAAGCTCTTACCCAAGCAGTCTCCTGAGCCCTGTGCTGTGGCAGTTGCTGTCCTTGATACAAACCAGATCTGATAGCTCCACACTTCAGCTTTTCCTCCGGCTAAAGGATGTTCTTGTTGCTTTCTAGCAATTCAAGTGATTTGTTCTTTTTAGAGTAGTTTTGACAAGAATGGGTCTCAAATGAGAAACATCCAAGAACGGAGTCAGGGATGGGGAAAAAAAACCTCTGCAAGCTGTGTTGGAACTGAAATTCTAAGCAACAAAGTCACTCCATCCAGGAAAGGTTGGTACTGCTCTACGTGGTCAGGCTGGGGGATCCTGCCCATGGACAGAGCAGGCCATGCTGAGCTGTTCCTTTCAACCCCACTGGCCAGCTGTGGAAAACAAGAGAGAGCAGGCTGGCTTCCTGCAGAGCCTGCTACGCCAGAGAGAAGCAATCGAAACTTACGGACAAAACAAGTGGTTTGATGCTAACTTTAGTAAGTAAAGTTTTCCAGATAAAGGCAATTGCATCCATATTTAACAGCTGTTCAAGAGATACACATTTAATTGCATTATATAAGGAGTGCTTTATATTCAAGAGAAAACATTTCAAGTGTCTTAGTTCTACCTCTTTGGAATCCAGACTTTCTCCCTAGAAGATATTCCAGTTGACAAAAAGGGCCTTGTTCAGATATCTGGGATCAACTGAATACATTTATTTAAAAGCAATTTTAAATATTAAAAAAGTAGAAATTAACACATACAGTACTCAAAAACTGTCACATTAAATACATGTGAATAGACATGTGTACTGATGTTTTACCTTAACATTCAATGAGAAGTCAAGATTTTAACTAGTGGCATGACCAGATCTTATTTCTGTACATGTTGATGTACTATGTAATAAAAAAATAAATAGCAACTGTTGTTCAACAGTAAATAAGACATCATCTGCAGAGCAAACTTCCCCCTCTGGGGGCACCTTCCCCTGCCCCTCCCCCCAACCCTTTATCAGCTAATTTTCCATAAAGATTTAGACTTTCCAAATACTATGTCATATACAAAATTGCAGACAGTGGCTCATTGAGTTCAAATATAATACTGTACTTAAACTCAATCAATATCATACATTTTCAGATTTCTTATGACCCACAATAAGCCAGAATAAACAGAACTATTGTTCCTGATGGAACTCATTTAATTTTATAAAATGCATATGTATACTATTTTAAAGAGCATAGAAAAGAATAGACATTTGACTCTACATAATTTTACATGCCTAGGTTTTCTTTATATGATTTGCATTTATCAGTTTATTTCAAGATCACTTAAAAATACAATTGACCACAAAAGTGAATAGGTTTTGTTCTTTAATGCAACTTAAAACATTGTAATAATGGATAAAATGGAATGCTAAATAAACACTAAACCTGTCTTCCTTTCCATAAAAAAACAGAATAAAGTCTGAAATACTGGAGCTGGTAATACTGAAGATTAGATGCCAGCAGGCTCGCTCACTCATTGCATATTTTTTTGTTTTGGAATTAATTTTTTTATAAATGATAAAACCATTAACAGTTGATAAATGTTTTGCATTTCTTTTTCCATGTGGGATTTAGACTGATATTTGTTTCTAAATTAACCACAAAACAGAATTAAATATTCACTGACTACAGTCTTGTAAAACTGTATTAGAAATGAAAGCCCTCAGAAAGTCTGAGATGTGCTTTTATGAAATGAAAACCTTTCCACGCAGCCAAGACAATCTGCTTTGAAATAGCAGCACTAGGTACTGAAGCCAAAATAACATTTAAAGCAAGTAATACAAAACTACATATGAAAGTCATGGAACCCACTACAAACCATGGGAAAAACACAACCACATGATGTTTCAAAAGATTAAAAATTATGTTGAAAGTGACATAGGAAATTAAAGTTTCCAGTAATACATGGAAGTGTTTTCTGGCAATGCAACTTTATACCAACTTTCAAGAAACCTCAGGTAAATGCAGCCTTCCAAAGATTTTGTAGACATTAGCTTTATAACTATGTCTGTTAGTTGGTGCTTTGAGTTACAACTATTACTGTCACAGTTTAGTGAACTCTATGAAACCAGCCTGATACTTGTGATCTGAACTCTACCATTAACAGCCTGATCAAATACACGAGAGGTCGTCTTAGCTTCCATTTTTTAGAGCATTAAAAATAATTTAAATTTATTCTTATATCAACACTTAAAAAATTTATTTTAGGTAACTAACTTTTAGCAAGGTTGAAGACAGAGGAAAAAAACCCCACAAAATCATTTTTCAAAGAGCCAATTTAGCTATAAACAAATACTGTTGCAAGCTCACATTAATCTGAATAGCAATTAAGTTAAAATGTTCTTTTCCTCAAATGTAGCTATATGACTACAGTACTACTTTTGTACAAAGGCAGGTTTCAAGTAAGCATCTAAATGCATGCACAATGTCAACAGTTAACATTTGCTAGAAGTCCTTGGTTACTAAGAATTCAGTGAAAAAACCCAGCAAATTTCACATATATCTACTAAAGAACAATATGACTAATTTTCATTAAAATAAGTTTTCGAATGAAATAAATTTGTAACTTTTTATAGTGAGGTAATATCACAGGGGAACTGCAATCACAGTTTGGCATAGGTCCACATAATATAAACATAAAATGCTGTATGCACACCGTAAAACATTACTGTTATCTGTAAAGTCAGTGAATATTTGTCTTCATAATTACACTTAACTGAGCACTATATTAAATAAATACCGAAGTGGGTTTCATAGCTGTAAACTGCATACACTTATGAACTGCAGACTGATTTTTAAATTGTCCAAAACCATTCACTCATTCTAACTTTTCTGCTAATTGTATGTTGAGAATACCAAGTTATAGGAACAGTCATTTCTGTACAGTTACATGGCTGACGGAGACCACCTATGTTGGAAAGCTGGCAGTCCATACGTGTGGGACAGCACGGACAGGGATGTAAGTGCTGGATGCCGAGGATGGCTTCAACAAACCCAATAAGGCGTGCCAGGTTCCAAGGCTACCATAATACTGGCAAAGGCAGAATAACACAGTATATTTACAATACATATAATTCAACCTCATGAGGTGAAACTTAAATGAATTCTTAATTTGTAACAGCAGCTATATATACAATTGTGCACAGGATTACAGGGAAGCAGCAGCGTTCGCTTTTGCTAAAAAGCCCGTCTTGCATGAAGAATGTGCAATGCTCAAGTTTAGGATTTGTTTGTTTGTTTTTACTAGTCTGACAGAATGTGAACAAAGGACACTGGAAAGACCCCTTTCCTCTCTGGCTGTCCTTCGATGTGGCCAATCTGCAACACAGGAGAAGATGTGCATGTGAACACACGGACTTTGTAAACTGCATTTACTTCACTCAAAAGCAGCAGAACTGCCCACAGAGCCTTTGCAAGCTCTTGGACAGTTTGAAGGAGACCTTAGTTAACATTTGAATTTGTGTAAAGGAACAAAATGAAACTGCACAAGGTTTATAAATAAGACAAATTAAGCCAATTAAATATAAAGAGAACAAAACTTCAATTTTGGGGGGAAACTTACATACATCCCTGAATTTCAAGAATCTTACCAAAACAGAAGCCTGGTTTTTCTTTTGTCTGATAGGCTGAGTTTCAGTAACATGTCTGATAACCATTTATCTTAGTTAACTGGATAAATCCTGAACATCTTACTTATGGGAAATGTCTGCTATAATTGCGAACTTAGTTATTATAATCTTCATGTTTCCCTTACCTAAAGTGACAGAAGCCCAGCTATTTTCTTATTGAATTAGTATGATACCTAATGATTTAGGTGCATACTAATTTTCACAATAAATCACAGTATTGTTTAAGTATCCTTCAAAAACAACTTCTTACATGTTTTGCATAATGGTAATTTATAAAGAAATAGATAAGAAATTTATAAAAAGACAGAAAAAACAATGACATCTTTTATATGAACTTTCCATGTTTAAAATGCATAATTACAAACAACTTGCCAACTGATAGCACTGGAGTAGCAGTTTTGACTGATCACATAACCCTCTTCTCAAGCTGCTACAGTGCTGCTCACTGCTTTCAGAATAATGGTGTACCTCCTTCCTCTTCCACAAGCTTAACAAAATGGGAAGGGGAAACATGCAGGGCTGGCCATTTCCTCTTGGAGAGCCAAATTTTTGAAACGTATGAGTCAACAGGCCTTGTTTCCCTTCTCAGAAACACTCAGACTGGAGCGCTTCATGGAACTTGTTAGGCGTGTACCCGAGGGTCTTAAAAAGCCACTTCACAAAACAGATTCAGCGACTAATGGTAATCAGGGACTGGATGACATGGAAAACAGCAGCTTTTCACTGGGCACTGCTCTTTTGATACCAGCTTTTCAGTTGAAAATCCTCCACACTTAAATGATGAGTTAGAGGAAAATGTGTAGCTGGAAACAAAACACCAAAGGCTGTGCTGCACTTAGATTAGGAAATCACAGGCAGCATTGAAATTAGAATTTGTTTTAATCAAATGAAATCTGTCTCATTTTTCCCAGTAATAATTCTTCATCGGGGAAGTACAATGTAGCAGGGCTTTAGGGACATGAGGTGGAGTGTCAAGGGAGGGCTGGAGCCTTCACATGGGGTTGAGAAAAATCTGGTGTTAACACTCAACCAATATGCAGTTCAGAACAGGTGGAGTATGATATAAACTAGTGGCATGGGGAGGAAGAAGGGAAAGAAAATGTTACCCGCCTTTCATTTAGGGAGGAAAACCATCACTTTACAGCACCAATTACAAATTGTTTTTCAGACTTCCAGCAACCCCTGTAGGTATAACTTAACGTTTCAGGTGAAATGAAGATAATTACACATCTCATTTTTCATGAGGGGTGTAAGCATGTTAAATGGAGTGAAAATCACCACTTCTTCATTTAATGAAAGGCTGGCGTGCATTACAAAGAGGGACATGTGCAAATACATGTTGTTATGAGCAGCCACAAAGCCAAACCTAGCGGGGATGGTTCTAGCAGACTCTCCCTGCCAGAGAAAGGGGTCTTTGTTAATATGAGTTTAAGCTCAGGCAAAGAAAACAAAAATCCAACAACCCAAATAATAAAAGAAAGAAACCATAAAAAAAAACAAACCACCACCTACAAGGCAAAATAACAACAAACCCTTCACATTTGGAAAAAGAGGCTTTCCTATAAAAGTCATAAAGAAAGTATATGGAACTGTAAAAGAGAAAGATACATACCCACCACTCTTGGTCCTCTTCACCAGTTACAATAATTACTTCTCCTTCAACAAATGTGAGCTCGTCATCATTATCTGCCTGACAGTCATAAATGGTCTTCACTCGCCTAACTTTGTTTTTCCCCTAAAAATAGAACGAAGTTTTAGATGAAGGACATGAGGAAGAGAAGAAAATACATAATATGAATTTTTTCTTTTAGTTATATTTTACAAGAAAGTGAATATTACTGATTTTTTTCCCCTGCAACTGGGAACAAAAGAAGACAAAAACTTTGCTTCAACAAGGATATTAAAAAAATTAAATTAAAAGTTACCTACACAGGGGTAGATTTTCTTTTTCTTAAGATTCAGAACTCCCAACAGAATTTAATGTGTAGTGCTTAACATGTAGGGCTTAAGAAGGCTTTAGTAGCCTCTGCTTCCTCCAGGGAAGAAGGTTTAAATAATGTTCCAGTCTACTAACACTCTCTTTTCTCCTTGAATACATACTTCATCAAAAAAGCACCATGAACAGAAAATGAAATCCAGTCTCCTCTGAATGTTCCAAGAGGGGTAAGGGCTGAGGAAAATGCTGCATTGAAATCCCAGTATTCCTTACAGTTTTGTTTTGGATCTAGTGCAAAAATACAGTATTCTTTGATTTCAGATTTGCTTACAGGACTGAAAATTATTTTGGGAGTGATTTTTCCATCCAAATGTTAGCATTTTCTTACTAAAAGTATCTTAATTTCAGACGGCAGTACTATTTTTTTGATGATAATTCATACTAGATATTCTCAGAGCTCTACCATTCTGAGTCCAAGCATTTTCTAGGTCATACTTTGCTGCACAGTGCCAATTCACATGAAAAAGCCTCAGCCATGGACTCCTCCCCAAACATATGTTTCTCACGGCAGGGAAAAGGACTTAAATTACTTCCAAATAGAGTAAGTAGGCAACACTCACAGCTGAACACTCCTGCTACTTTATATTCCTGTATTTTCATACCCTCACTTCTTCAAAAACTACAATTCCTTCTTTGAACTGAAGTAGTCAGACAAAAAGAACAAAAAAAGCCCAAGAAGAGCAGAAGGAGATGAGAAGCAGAAGGGCTATGAAGGAAGAAGTCAGCACGTTTAGAGGAATTTGAGCCAAAAGTAACTTCACAGAGGAAATTTCCTAGGGAGCCTTCTTTGCTGTTACCTATCCACTTGAAATTCTTCCATGCTTTGGCAAAAAAGAACCAAAATAAAATAAAATCCCTGTAGCTCAACAGCAGAATAGACAGACACCAAAAAGCAATCACACTAAACTCAAGGTACAGGAAAACAACAATTATAGGAGGATCTAAGGGAGAAAGCAGTTAATACAACGTAATACTAAACAAACTCCATACTCAAAACAAATGAACAGAAACACCTGAAGTGAAGTTTGTATGAGATTAAGGGGTCTTTTACAGCAAAGGCTTGCTGCAGCAATAAGTCATTTCAAAGAATGCTTCCTCTCTTCTTAAAAGATATTCATATAATTTGAACAAAAATTTAAACTATCACTAGGGACTGGAATTCAACAGGAATGGGTATTTGAGGCCAGTCTCAGCTTTCAACTGCAGAGAACCTGTACAAACTTCCAGTCAATCCTCCAGTGATGAAAGGAAGCAACTACTTCTGCCAGATAAAAATTGATTCATTCAATAAAGAGAATAAAGAAATTTATATTCCTCCAAACTTAGAGAACTGTATGCAACTCAGCTTGTAAGAACACATGAAAAATTATGGGAGTTGTTCCTGATTCCATCAGATTAGTGCCACAGATGAGATTTTAACATTCTATTCCTTTCATGGAGTGCAACAAAAGGGAGAACTCAAGTCCAAGCTGTATTTAATCGTGGGAAGGTTTAAAAAAGAATGGATCTGAAGAGAGCACATGTGTTCCAGGACACAGTTTGGGGCACCGGTGTGTAAAGAAATGAAAGCAATTCCAAGAAATGTAATCTGTGACTATAAAACAAATACCACTACCCCCTACCAACTCCCTGTATCCAACACTAGTACTTATTAAGAAAAGATTTTATGCTTAAAACTGAATAAAATGAGTTGCTGTGATCATTAATAATCCCTCCATGCTCTTATTTACATTCAACACCTTTTTTTCTTTAAAAATAAGTATTTCGTCTCCTTTATAGAAACCAGCACACACACACACACAAAAGAACAACTCAAGAGCTCAGTGTGATTTCAGAAGCACTCAGAGCAAGTTTCATTTCTCTAAAAATATCCTTTCAAATCCTTATATATTACTGGCATTTAAATTTTTAAATTATATTCGTGGATGAGTCATTTTTCAAAACTTTCAATAAAATAATTTAGGCTTTTCTATTTAGTGGCTAAATAGTCAAAGCCAAGAGTGAAGTACCCACAAGTACTGGAGGCTGCTGTCTCAGGTCTCCCTGCTGCACTGGGGTGGAGTATTTCACCAACTTGTGCAGAGAGGATACAGCCAGAGGATGGAAACTGAGGCAAGATACTTTTAAGAGGAATTCTTGCACACCAACACTTGAGCAAAAAAGACTGCACTGAACAAGAAGAGATACAAGTGTGCATGCAATGATGTGAAAAAAACTGGGATGATATAATAGCTTTGATCACTGCACAACAGTGAAACTATTTAATTTACTGTGCATGTGAAAATGGCTGATTTTGGAGAACGCTGAATCCTTCCTCAGAATTTTTCCTTATAAAGCAGGGAAAGAGTTAAAAAACTCAAACCAAAACAAACAATCTAATATTTGATTCTTTTTCTTCTCTAATAAAGTAACAAATAGCTGGGAATGTCCAGCATTATTTGCTTGCTTATATTTAAAAGTACATAAGTAAACTTTATTGTACTTGCAGACACCTTTTGACCAGACACCAGTAATATTTAATCTCCGGAACACTCAAGATGCCCAAGCAACAACACTGTCATTCTCAGCTGAGATAGGAGCTTACAGGCAAGGCCATGCCAGACGCCAAGCAGAGTGATGGCTCCAGGGTGTTCTTCCTCAGACAAGCACAAGACAGAAACTCACCCTCTGCTTCCACTGCAAGAACGGAAGTCTTATTTCCTTTTACATAAAGTGCTTCACATAGCCAATCTGACAAACAAAACCATCCCCTTTTTGATGTATTCTTCATGATGAAAATTTAAGAGAGCTCTGGAGTTTCACAAAGTTATTTCAATGTACATATGCATGAAGAATCTTCTGTTGGAAATTGCAGTGGTTAGCAAGATGAACAGCAAGATGAATTGGGGGTTGGAATCAAGTTAAAGATCCAGCTCTGCTACTACACACCACACAGCAATGTCAATTTTGCCTCTTCAGCAATATATCTGAACCTTTGTTAACCACTTAAGTACATCAACATTAAATACTCGTGACAGGAACACTTACTACTTTGTCACAGTTGACTTTAAATTTTGCATCTACTGACAACAGGTGCTAAGATCCCTTCTTAAAGCTTACAAAAATCAATATATAAGTATTATAGCACTCTAAGGCATTTTACAGAGCAGAGAGCAAAGGCAACAGAGAAAACCACCAATTCATTCAGAATTATGACTGGCACAGATAAAAATGCCCAAGTTCCCCAATAAATCTAAATACATTGTCATGCTCCCAAGGTTATTGTTTCATGTTACAGGTATTTCAGCATGCAGGAGGCCTTGTAAACCCTCAGCATTTGCTGAAGGTGCTCGGGGGGTTCACAAATGAATCCCTCATTCCCTGCCCAATGTTATGTTGCTTTGTGTGCATAGCTCAAGGGTGCCCAGAAGGTCCTACAGTGACTTCGGAGCCTTCCATGGATACTTACAACTAGCTGGAGTAATACCTACCATATTTATTTTCCTGGGAAGTGGCACAGGGGTTTCTGGCAGGGTATGTGTGATGTCATTCGACTCTTCAGATGCTTGCCTTTGGACGGTGTCTCTAGATTGTACGTTCGGAGAAAGATCTATGGAGTGAGATTTTTGATTCGCCTCTGAGGACTGAGGCTTTGGTGCTGCTTCTCCACCTTGAGTTTTAGCCAACAGCTCTCCTAGCTGAGGTTTGGGAGGAAGGTCCTTCATTTGTGGCTTTGGAGGTAAGTCTCCAAGCTGTGGTTTTGGTGGCAAGTCTCCTAGCTGAGGCTTTGGGGGCAGTTCTCCAGGCTTTGGGGGTAAATCTACTTGAGGTTTCTGAGTCAATTCCAGAGGCAGAGGCTTTGGGGGCAAGTCTCCAGGTTGTGGTTTCTGTGGTATATCGATGGACAGTGAGGGCTTCTGAAACATTTCCATGTGCTGATGCGATTTGTCTATTGAAAGATGATGACTGGTTTCTATTTTTCTTAGTGCCACTAAAACAAAACATCAAAACAATGTTTTTCACCATCTCATTTTAATATTAAAGAAGTTAGGCACATATCAAAACTGCAACTGTGTAAATGGTCATATGGTCACTGAGCCCTGTAACTGCCCATAAATTCTCCTAGTCTATGACAAAAGCAAAATAATAGAACTTTACATAACCCTTGTTCACTGAGGTCTCACTGAATTGCTCCTCCTGGAGGTCAGCAGTGCTTATTCCAAGAGCTACTAGGTGTCAATTTATAGATTATCTACTTAAAAAGAAATAAAGTGATCACTTTTTGGACCTAAACAAAAAAATATTAAATATAATAAAAGATGTATTTTGCAAAACTACATACAGACCCACTGTATGTAATTACTGATGTGACTGTAAAAAACTTATTTTTAATGACAATTATTCATGGATACAGTTGAATTCCATAAAAAACCCAAACACCTGAGTCTCAGTACCTGTAAAATCTCACAGAAAAGAGCAAGTGAGCATGTATGTCTATGCAGTGTATAGAATAACTTGTTGTACAGACATTCAAACTAAAATGAACAAAAAATGAATTACTGTAAATATTTAGAATTTAGTAAAGATATAAAGTTTTAAAATGTGTGTTTTTCAGATTGGATGGAACAAAATTGAAAATACCCTTTCAATCAGATTTTCTCAGTGTCATGTATTGATTCTAGTCCTAATTTCCCCAAGAAAACTTGACTGAAATCTACCTTAAAAACAAAACCATAAGAACACAACAATAAAACCCCCACAACCCTCTAAACCAAACAACTCTAATGTTAAAACAGATGAAGGGGGTCAGGAGAGAAAAAAGTTACAACTCATGGTGAAGGCAACACATTTTGACCAGAAGGAACAAATTCCTTTCTGTGGTGGTTTAGTTTTCNTTGTATTCAGCATGGCTTTGGTATCACATTCTACTGGCCAAAAAGGTGGCCTGACATTTGACTGTGAAAACAACACTCCCTTTGGGTATCACCCATAGCACTTCCATGCTATATTTGTGGTTACCTATACCAAAAAAAAAAAAAAAAAAAAAAAAATTGCAGTTTCCAAGAAAGAAATTGTATAGTTACTGTCAGATGCCTCATTTAAAAGAAATGTCTTTGTTGATACCTGTATATGGCTCTGTCTCCTAGACTCACCTCGTAGCAAATGTACATGCCCTGATCATCCACATGGGTTTGAGACATAATAATATGAAAAACCCTGATAGTAGGTCTTGTCAAAGTGCTTTGATTTGGCCCATCTTAAATTCTCACCTATATCATTTGAATCAAGGAAGTGTTGACTTCCTCTGCAGTGCCACTCTAGCATGTCATTAGTGTCTCTTTCAAAAGATGATACCATGTCATAGTAGCTGTAACTTACTAAAGTTGAAGTGTCACATTTGCATTTTCTGTTAAAATGATTTGCACTCTCAATTTCAGACACCTAACTTCAGAAGTTTGAACAAGCAGCATTTCCTGATCTTCAGGTTCTATTTTGATCATCCACTGGTAGAGATGTAACATGTTTTATGGATTCTGTACCAGACAGAGCTACAAAGTAGGTTTACTTTCAACTCTGCAGTCAACTGCTGCAACAACTCAAAAAAAACCCAAATAAACCTGTTGTGTGAGTTTAAGGAGAGACTAGAAAAAAGCATTTCTAAAAGAAAGGGCCATAAGGTATTCCCTGGGATGATGGTCTCAGCAAGTTTGCATCTGATTCTTCTCAAAGTAGTTGTAGGGACAACAACCCTGATTGCCAGAACATGGCATGGATAGAGCTTGCTCCAAAGGTATCAAGAAATTTGACTTAGATATATTAGGAAGAAAAAAGAATTAACCAGCAAGACTGGTTAAAGATAGAAATGGAGGCCCAGGGAGGTTATCCATGAAGATACTCAAAATGAGAGCAACCAGCTCTCATGACAAAAAGCTGGCCCTTCTCCGAGTGGTGGACTGGACCACAAGACCTCATGAGGTCTCTTCCAGTTTTAGTTAGTTCATAGTTTTTTATTTTCTTTCCACCATAGGTCTAACTAATTTTTTCAATTTAAAAAAAAATCTTCCTGACCTTCCAAAATCCTTTCAGTTTTGTGAATCTTACATGGTTTGTGGCATTTTGGAAATAAAACTTTTGCTGAAAAGACTATATATTTAGAACAAGTATCTACTCTTACCCAAAATTAGAAGGTAATCATTATGAGAATAACCACAAAGAGAACTCTTACCTTTCTGAGGTAGTTTGGGAAGAACTCTAGGGCCAAGTGCAGTCTTTGCAGTCCCAGTGCTAAATCAATAGATGTGAATTATTAGTGCTTACAACTGTTATAAAATATACTTATTTATAATTTTTTTTCCCTCTACACATCCATAATTAAAAAAAAAAACCCAAACAAATCCACATTTATTTTGCTTTTTTTGTATAATCCACTTGCCTGGAGGATCAATCACAAAACTCAAAGCACTGTTAAGAATTAATTGGGTTTTTTTCAGAGAAAAAGGCATACAAACCCCAAACAGCTTCAATGCTATGGGGCAGATTTATTCTACAAACTATGGTATGTGCAAAATGTATTCTGAAAATAGGTGATGCTGAAAGACCAGCTCTGTGGATAGATCCTGAACTTTAAGCAAAATGTGTTATTTGAAGAATTATACTGAAGAATTCAAAATATAATGTATCCTTTGTCAGTGGTTTAAAGTTTGCCAGGACTGAGCCTATGCCTTGTAGCCCACTGCACATGTATTACACACACACAGACAGAGACACAGACATTGCTGCTGCAGTAGGAAACAAAGTCTCTGCTACTTCAAGGAAATACTGATGCCTGTGGGAAAACAATATGTCAACCTCTGTTACACCTGTGTTAGCTACTCGGAGTGGTAAGCAACAAGACAAGCAGGACAGTTGCAAGTAATTTAATTAATTAATTAATGTAATGACATAAAAATCCCAGATAGTTGCATACTGTCAGATTTTTTCACCTATGTTTTTTGTTGTAGCTAATATTTTTTTCAGAATAAACATCAGGCTGGCTCAAAATTGCAAACATGGCATGTGAGGACAACATGTTACAAGTTTCATCAAATCCCACTGAATTTTTTCCTTTAAAACCACACCTAAGTCACTGTTATAGAAAAGAACTGTGGAAGAAAGCAAGTTGATTTAAGACATAAAAATCAAATCAAACAATAAATAAAAATCAGTATCACCTTAAAATAATGACTCAAAAAACATGAAAAAAGAAAAATGTGTGAGGAAGTTGCCAGAGTATGTTCAACAGAGCAGAGAGTCTTCTGCATCAACAGCCTTGATTCTGGTATTGGTTGTCTCTGCAGTCAACATTTCAAAACAAGGATGATGAAACGCTTTTAATTTCCTAGCTGTTTATTAAATGGCCAAAATATATAATGACATGAAACCGAAAGAACAGCCAAGCTCAATCTCGATTCAATAAATCACAGAATCACAGAATATCCTGAGCTGGAAGGGACCCACCAAGATCACTGAAGTCCAGTTCCTACCTGGGCCTTTATCTAATGCCATGAAGTACAAGTACCACACTTTTACCCTTGTCTGACAAGTATTGAGTACAGGCCCAGCTCTTCGTGCTGTGGAACACCACCACATTTTCCCTGAATGCCCAGTGCCACCTGGATGGATTCAGCAAACATGGCAAGTCAGCTGTGCTACCAATAACAGGTCCCCTGCCTGTCCTGACAAGGCAGATCGCAGACTGGGGGGTGCCCAAAAATTCTACCCACACCTCTTCTGCTGTGATCTGTTTGACGTTACACATCCCTCTTCAGTCCCACCCTGATCTCACACACTTGTGGTCATGCAAGGTCATGTGCCTGAGGCAGGTGTTTGCTGGAATCACCGTGCTCTGAACCTCAGGACTTTGGAATCACAGTGCAGATAGAGGAGTAGCAAACACTAAGTGACAGGAATATATGGCTGTCCTTACTTCTCCAGCTATTGAAAAAGATACTGGTAACGGGCAGGCCTGATGAACTATAAGCTACAAGCAGTTTGTGTTATTGCAGACTGTGTGGCAGCACATAAGCTTCACAGACTGGAAAAAACTTAAGCTGGAAGACTGAGATGAATTCTCTCTCTAACAGAGCCATCTTCCACACCAGTCTGTACTCAGAGTGACACTGCTGCAGTTACAGGCATGAGACTTAACACTAAAGAGAAAATTGAATGCCAGGAGACATGAAAATAAAACTTTTGTGCTGCTGGACAGTCTGAGGCAGCATTCCCCAGCTCAGAGAGCACTTCTGTAGGAGCAGCAGATAGATTCGGGTACAAGTCGTTCTGTCCATCCCGTTCAAAGGATGGATTGTGCATGGACAGCTCAGAACAAAGCGTAGGAGGCTCAATGAAGCCAAAGTATTTGTATGCTAGTAAGGCATGCAGAAAACTAATGAAGAAACATAGCTAGGATTTTATTTCCTATGAAGGGCTTTTTCTTTTCTTTTTCTAACTTACAAATTAATTAGTTATATTTACTTATATTTTCATCTTTGCCTTTGTATATGGGGATTTTACCTTGACTGCTGAGACATCCCTTCAAACTTGTTTGCAGCCTTAGTTGAAGGTGGGCCCAAATCATTACCTAAGGTGAAAAACAGGATAATTAAAAAACAAAAATCACTAGGATAACTTAAATATAATCAGCAGAGGATGCAACTTAAAGCGAAATACATATTCCTCCAAGTATCCTCTACATAACATGTCTAAAAGATCAAGTAAATCTTCATTCTTTATTAATAATTTTGTAGCTGAAAAAGTAACAGGAACAATAATAATCCAATGTGACCTTTCATATAACACATTTTAAAACAAGTCACTGGTAGCTCACATCTTCTGGCAAGGGAAGATTGAATGACATTGCTGTAGGGCATTTGTTTTGAAATAGTGCTTCAATTTTCTCTGAATAGAAGGAGATACTGCAGGCCAATATCAGATAGGTTTATCACAGATGTTTACATTCTGTGCTATGAGGCATGTCTTTTTAAAACCACCATGAATTTGTTTTTATTCACAAAACATTACATTTCTAAGGATTGGTATTTTATCCTATGTAAAGAACAGCCTTTGCTGATTTAATGACTAATGACTGTACGTTCCCATTACCTGCACATCGACCATTGGTAAAGGAAAGATCCTGGGTATACTGAACTGTCAAAAGGCAGCAAAATCCAAACCCGAGTGCTCTGGCCTCCTTCAGCAGAAGGCTTCTCTTCCATTAGCCATCACCATTTCAAGGTATAGTGATATTAGCTCCTTTGGTTTAGTGCCTTTATCATTCCCCTTTGCCTCTCCTATTACAGCATGGAACTTAACAATCTTAGAACCAACTTCAACAACCATTAGTAAATTCTGTCACTGAAATAGATGTAAAGTGACATTTAATGCTTCAAGAACACAAAATACTTCTCATACAAAAGAATGACACGTTTGCCTAAATACCATTCTTAGTGCATTGAAGTCTAAACGAAACAGCAGAAAAGGCTCGTGCTGAGCCTTGCTAAAAATATGTTTGTATTTAAAAGCGGGGAAAAAAGGAAACAAAGGTAAAACAAGCAGCAAAACCTTCACATGTAGATCCTATGGATAAAACAAGGAAAAATATCTCATGGTTGCTATGGAAATCCAAAATAATCCAAATGACATTTTTAGAACATATTTGAATAGTAACTCAATTTGCTTAGACATAAGCTAAGGATTGCTCTGCTTGAAACTTCAATTAATGCACAGATTAGAAAACAAATGCTGAAATTCAACATAGCAAGAAATGTAATAACACAGAAAAAAGCTTCTGAAAGGAAAAGCAGTGAACATCTGACAATATTCTTAAGCCAAAAACATGAAGGCAGATACAGGAAAGTCCCTCTTTTATAAACACAAAATTTAATACTTTATTAAAAATCCAAATGGACTTTCAAAGAAGTTTTTGTACAGATTTCAGATAAACATTGGGCGAAGAGGTCCCTCTTCCATCCACTAAAGTTTAGCTTGCACTGAAGAACAGCAAAGAGACAGAAAAAGCCAGGTTCTTCTCTGGCCCTGCTCTGACAAGGTATTCTACTGCTACAGGCTTCTTCATCTTCAACTGCACACCTGCACCTTTTCCATATTTTCCTTTTCCTTTATCTGTTGTCTAAATTTTTTACAAAACAGTCGGCACTAGCTTAGCCTCTGATCTGACCACACTTTCATTCTAATAATTTTATGTTGTATAGTATTCTAGTATATGGTATTTTAAGTGTTGTTTTGGAATTAAATATTTGGGATTTTTTTACACTGTTAAAGTCCAAGCTCTTCAAAATGTCTTCACTACCTCTGAAACAGTGCACGGCTGTTAGACTCTAGAACACAGGAAACTTTTTTTTTCCATATCCCAGATGTCTGAGAAGTAGAGAACTGAAAAGATTGACATTATTTGTATTCCTTGAGAAAAGTCTTTGCTTTTAATTGAACTCTGTACTTTTCTTCATATTGAATCCTAGATTCAATCTCACATGAGTACTCCATGATTTACCACATTTAACCCAATTTGCTGAAAAAAAATGGTGCTTTTAAAAAGGATAGCAATTTCTTTTTAAGCTAGTAATTATATATTTATACTAGGAGAGAGAGAGGATACTCCTAAGACATAAGTAGTGTATGGATGATGCCCTTATGCAAGCATTGGATTCCAGCTTAAAAATTTACAGATTCATGGAAATCCTGCCACCAAGGCTAAAATTACAGAAAATTACATGGGCTACTGAGAGAAGTTGACTGCATGGAGCAATGCTTATTGAAAAGAGGAAGAATCTGAATAGTCTGGAAAATAGTGTCTAAAAAGAATCTGTCAGAAAAGTATCCTTCTATAAAAAAAATAAAAAATTAAAAAGTGGTTTCTGTGTAACTTCTGTAGGTAGAAGGATGCCAACCTATCAGTCTCTGTGTATGTACAGACAACACCACAAAAGCCAAATACATATTAAGACAACACATTCCCACCAGCGAAGTGTGAACACTTTATGGGAGAGATGTGGCACTGAGCCCTCTGGCAGTTGTGAGACCTGCACAGATTCATCGGAGTCTGTCTGCCCTAAATCTATATCCACCTGGGTCACTGAGCTGGTTGGAGCAGTATTGGGGGTGAGGAGGCAGAGGCAGAGTGGAGCAGCAGCTGAGGGGGCCGGGGTGAGGGCAGCCTGGGCAACTAAGGCAGAGAGAGGGAAGCAGTGGAGGAGGTTGGATTGGGCCCCAGGGGAGCGTGGAGTGTTTTCAGCCTTCTCAAGTGAGACTCGGCTCCAGCAGCCTGGGAGCCAGAGTGACAGAGGATAGAACTGCTGGTTTATCTGAGCTGACGTTACGGCAAGCTGCAATCATTGGAAAGCAAGCACCAGGTAAAAAGAAACCAAAGATCATATATCATCCGTCATAAAGGTTTTCCCCTGCCCTTTTGTTTTGCATTTCAAAACTCACCCCAAGGAATTGGGCCCTTATTCTGGGGTCCATGAGGTAGTGGGCTTGGTGGGTCAGAGAGGGTTCTTTTGTGTCCTGGGGGTGGGGGAGGTGGTCTCTTCTTGGAAAGAGTGGAGCTGCCACTAGAGGTTTGAGTGCTTAGAGGGAGGGTTGAAGGTGGGCCTGCAAAATAACAAACAACCTTCTTACAAATACATGTGCATAAACGTCAAAGCAGCACTGAAAAATTCACAGTCAGACCCACAGCGAAGTGCAGCAAAAGACTAAAATAAAAAGACAAGCCATGCCAAAACACTGTTTAGATTAAACGACATGTTCACCACATTCTTAACCATCTCAGCTGTGGGAATATAAGGAACTTGACAATAGAATGACACGTGTACTTATGTTTAAAAAATAAAGGATTACTCACACCAGGATTTCTAATTTTAGGCATTGTTCAAAAGAAAAAGAAAGGCAGCATGAAATCTTAAAATTAAGTAATACTTAGCACATGGGATTAAAATTACTATTAATTTATACCAGAATGAAATAGCTTTTTAGATGTTCTACTATGTGGGGAGTTTATCTCCCTTCCAGAACATCCCATACAAACTTTGTTAATAAACGGGTGGGTAGGTAGGAAATAGAAATCTATCTACAATTTTTCCTTGCACTTTCAAAATACAATCGTAAGCTTGAGAAGTTTTTCTGTAATTATTTTCCTTTTTCCCCATGACTTAAATAAATCCAATTATGCATTCTAAGAGCAATGCAAATTGCTGTACATGGTATGTATAAAATAAACATCCGAAAAGTCCTTTCTGAGACTGAAATTAGATATGTTATGGCAGCATTGCTTATAAGAGCCTATGCAGACACCCCTACCCCTAAACACTTTTATTTCTCCCTGCATTAATGTTGGCACAAGTATTATTCAACGCAATGCTTGTTTTACAGGATATGGGAACAGATACAGATTGACAGACAAAATAACCCAGAGGAAAGACAAGTTTTCCCTAATCAGCTTCACTACTGACCTTCAAAAACGTCTCTAATAAGAAGCTCAAGGAATCAGGCAGAGCAGGGCACAAACACAAAGTGAGGGGATGACTGCTCAAGTCAGCTGCCCTTGTTGCCCAAAGAAATTACTTGTTACACTAATTCAAATTAGTTCTACGTAGGGTTAGAAGAGCTCTAAGGTGTTTGTTGTTGGGCTTGTTTGTTGTTGCTTTTTTTCCCCCTGATAGTTTGTTGTTTTGTTTTGCATTTTTTTCTTTTGTCATCTAAACCAACAACTAAGACTTCACTGCAGTCGTGACCTTGCAGTAAGTTTTGCACATCAGAGAGCTTTGCCATCAGAGTCTGGATAAAGGCAGAAAATTGACATAAAAGTTTAAAAGCAAAGTCTATTTATACCTGAAACTTCAACTCTATTGTCACATATTTCACAGCACTGTAGAACCAACTAGCCTATTTTTGAAAACCTAATTTATTTGAACAGTGGTTGAGATAAAAATCTTCATTCAGTTATTTGAAATATACCCCCCTGTACACAGAACAAGAGCTGCCTCTTTAAAAATATTTGTGACAACTCTCTATAGGTAAACTGAAAATTATCAATGCCTGCACTCCTTCCCAAATTATTATATATCATAAAAGTATTAAAATCAGTGAAGAAGAATAATATTTGTTAAAATTCCTTAGCTGAAACATTAACCATTGACAAAAGCAACTTCAGCAATCCTATAAGCATGGGTCTGTTTGCCAGGTATGGTAACTTCCCCCTTTCTTCTAAACTGCAAAGAAAAAAATAATAGAACTGCCCATAATGAGTTAATAATTCAATCTACTCTATTCCAGATTCAAGCCTGGAAGGCCTTCTGCTGCCTTCTCAACCACAAGCCCAGCAGGTACTTTGGGCCTGGCTTAATTAATTGACTACTTTGGTAAATCAAATTATATATTTTGTGATTGTTACTCTCAATTTACTTCCAAGTTCGCAAAACCATTAATTGACAAATCAAATGCCAGTGCAATTTAATGACTGTTCCCCAGTTTGCATCCTTATTCAAATTTCTTCCCTGAGTTTAAGAAAGCAAGATAATTTAAACTATGCATTGAGATGTCTCTGAAAGCAAAGTCAACTTTTCTCACGCTAAGTTTTGACGGATGATCCCTCAGCCTTCTGCAAGTTATCGCTTCTTCCTTTGCTTAAAGAACTATGAACCAGAAGTTGTTCTATAAACTGGCAGAACTCAGGGTGTATACAGGAATGGCGAGGGGGAAAGGAAGGGGCAATACCCACTGTTAGCAGTAACATTATTCCCGAGTCGTTGCAGTGCTGTCTCCCATCCTGACACCCACCGCCAGAACGCCCGGGAATGGGAATGTTCGCACGCCCCCTGGCGGCCGCCCGCCCGCACTGCACCCACACGGGCACACCCCCAAACCCGGCTGGGAGGGCATGGAAAGAGCACTCTGCCCTTACTGCGGAAATAAAACTTCCGACATGACGTAAAATGTGTACTTTTAATTGCCTGTAGAACTAAAACGCCCTTAAAACAATGTTATATGAGCGTATTTCACACTAGTTGTATATATCCAGACATCACAAATGAGTTGAAAAGCATCATAGCTTTCAAAAGTTCATGTGGTATACAAGAGTCGCAGGGAAAAGGTGTTAGGGTATTAAAAATCGTGCATCCTTTCAGACTGCTAGCATTTGTTCCTTTATTAAACTCACAGAATTAATAAATATGAATATAAAATTCATGCACTAATAACTACATGGCTGAAATACAAAATAACTTACTTTCAAATAAACAGAAAATAAAAGAAAACTTCAAAACATCTTTTCAGAAAGAGGTTTAAAGACACATCCCACTTTGAATAAGGAAAACATGGGAAAAGTTCTAGAATCTAAATCAGTTCATGGAAACAACTGGTGAAATACAAAAATCTGAGGATGTATGAACTGTCTGTAAAACTGTTATGAAATACAATGTATGATAGATTCACTTAGGTTGAGAAAGACCTTTAAGATCACCAGGTTGGACCTTGCAAAGTCCACCACCTCTGCTCCTGCACCTCTGGGGTTTTGTTCCTGAGAAATGTCCAGCCTTCCTGGACTCCTTTGCCCTTCAGGACTGTTTCCCAGGGGACTCTGTCAACCAGGCTCCTAAAGATGCCAAAGTCTGTCCCCTGGCCGTCCAAAGTGGCAGTTCTGCTGATCCCCTCCTTACCTCTTCAAAAATTTGTGATCCCTGTGCCCAACAAAGCCTCCATCACCAACAAATCCTCTGTTCACAAAGGTACCCACAGGCCCAGTGGGTACCTTCCCTAGCTGACTCCCTCATCAGCTGTGTCAGCAAGTTCTCTTCCACACACTCCAGGAATATCCTAGACATTCCACTGCTGTGTTGTATTTCCAGCAGATATCTGGCAAGCTGAATTCCCCCATGAAAACAAGGGTCAGCAACTGTGAGACTTCTCCCAGCTGCTTATAGAATATCTTGTCTGCTTCTTCATCCTGGCTGGGTGGTCCGTAACAGACTCCCACCAGGATATCTCCCTGTTGGCCTCTCCCCTGATTCTTACCTATTACCATTTGACCCTACTGTCACCACCATTCAGCTAAGACACTGAAAACACTCAGGGCTATCCCATCAAATCCCCTTCATTGCCTGTCCCTTCTGAAGAGGTTATAGCCATCTACTTCAGCACTCCAGTTATGTGACTCATCCCAGCATGTTTCCATGATGACAACCATGTCACGGTTTTCCTGTGGCACAACTTCCAGCTCCTCCTGTTTGTTGTCCATGCTGAGTGTTGCATTGGTGTAGACGCACATCAGTTGGGACATTGATCCCACCACCTCTCTGGGAGAAGAAGCCCCAGTTCCTATGTGACTGTTCCGAGGCACTTCTGTGCCTTGTGTCTTTGCTGCCACACGGCTCTCCATCTGCCACTTCCACTGGGACAGCAGACCAAAGGACCTCACCAGCACACTCCCTCAGGCACTGGTGTGCTGCCCCCAGGAACATCTCTAGCGTGCCTGGCTTTATCTATTTCCCCTTTCAAATCTAGTCTAAATCTCTTCCGATGAGCACTAAGCACTCAGTGGCAGATACCACTGCTCCCTGGCCAGGCTAGCAGAGTTACAGTCCCTTCTTGCATGGCATTCCATGCAAACTCCCAAGCAAACTGCTGCACTGTGCCCTGTTCACTCACACTGTTCATGGTGCTCTGCAGGAGTTTCTTTATACCTGTCTGAGCTTGGCCACCACTGCCCCTGGCCCTGCCCAGGTCCCCTCAGCTGCTGGGGCATAAGCTCCTTCCAGCTTCCTCACTCCCCCAAGGTTCCCTGGTTAAGGAAACCCTCCTGTGCACCACATGGGACGTGCCCATCATGCACCAGAGCTGCTGCCTCAGCAACTGCACGTGTATTTATATAATATGTATGTATGTGTGCGTAAAAACAAAATCTCAAACAATTTTTATGTGACATTTTTAATTATACAAGGCTAGGCTATATATCTTTAAGCGATTAGAGCTATTATTTTTCCAGATCAAAGATATTTTGTTATTTTAACCAGACAGTAATTAAGCCAACCATTTCTTCTCCACAGACATCTTAATCATAATTTCTCACATAATTGAGAGGCTCACATTTCATAAAGGACATTTTCCTAATAGAAGCAAAAAAACTCCAAAAAAACCCCCAAAAACACCACAACCCAATAACAACAACAACAAAAAAAACCAAACAAAAAACAACACCAAAACAAACCAAAAACCCAAAAAACCCTAGAATTTTGCTTCTGTTGTGCTTTCTTTTCCTCAGCAGTTGCTTTCAATCCTGTTGTCATCTTTTATCCCTTCTTCATTAAACACGGATCAGGCTTTCATGTGTAAATAGATTAAATAATCTCAGAATTATTGTACAAACGTAAATAACTGGATAAGATCTGCAAGTAATAGTGGATTGCTCTTCAGCATTTGTGCAGTTAGTATAGTTATTTGTGTACTT
The DNA here is from genome assembly GCA_013396755.1 of Sclerurus mexicanus. Lineage (NCBI taxonomy): Eukaryota > Metazoa > Chordata > Aves > Passeriformes > Furnariidae > Sclerurus > Sclerurus mexicanus. The sequence continues at coordinate 865,914 of VWZF01002623.1, forward strand.
GTGAAACCATGCAAAGCTATTGCCATCCAATCAAGAAATGGTGGGTTTAGAGTGTAAAAACCTCACATATGTTTGGTTTTTTTTACCACTTAATGAGAGAGAGGGAAGAACCAAAATTCCAGTTAATGGTAGAACAGGCACTGTAAAGGAAAGCAATTTATATTAAAAACAGTATTTTCATTTATAAGTATTGTTATTCTCATTTTTTAACTTCTCATGAGTGACTTCTTGCACAGATATTACTAAAAGCCTGCTTCAGTTTGTCTTACTTCAGATCATATATTTTCAGTACTGAAAATAAGACCATAATGCAAGAAAAAAATATCACGATCTCTCTGAATAGGAAAGGTAAGAACATACATTGATTTAGCATTAGCATTTGAAGTACATTCTACAGTTAATATGAAAAAAGGTCCTGTTTAAAAAAACAAATGAACAAACTTACTAAAAAATGTTGTATTTTGTGTTGATTCAGAAATAGAAGTGCCCATGAAACCAACAGTGGTCAACCAGACTTCCCTTTTTATTACAGTATTAAAAAATACAGAGTTGGAGTGGGATAACTAGCATTCTTTAATCAAAATGTGCAACATATTTATAAGAATATTAAAAAAACCCTAAGTCATTAAGTAAACACAAGGAAAGTATAGTATCCTGAAAGCATTCAGAAGAAACAGAAGAAACTGGATGACCTTAAATGCTGAGGTAATGGAAATGAGATTAAATACATTTGTGCTACAAATTAAGAACTTCAGCTGAAAATGGTAGTAGAGACTGTGTAATGCTTGCTATGCCACAGTATGATACAATCATGAAAAAATAAGAAGCGCAAAAGGATGTTTTGATGTGGTATTTCCAGTAGAAACAGCAAATTTTATTGCTGTCCCGACACTTCCAGTCACTTGTATTTGAGAAAGCTGATTTAAACAGCAAAGGTATGGATAAAAGCTAATATGATGAAAGGATAACATGAATCATAGGAGAATGAACATACTCTTCAATCAGATAAGGTGAAATATGCTTGGTTTGTTTAGTCCAACAAACCAGAAATGTAGACCTGTATGATTGCCCTCCAGGCAGTGCCTTGATACGGCCACCAGTGACAGAAAGATCACCAAAGCCAACCAACAATGTTGGTACATGCACAAAGTAATTCAGTGGACTTAATAAGATTCCTAATCCTGTGAGCAATGCAGTCAGACAACTTCTAGAAGTTACTCGTAAATTCAAATAAGCTAATTTGGTTAGAAATTGAGTCTGATCTAGTGAAGGAGCAGATGATATGACACAGTGTCTGCAGCAGCAGTGGAATGAAACCACAAGGAAGAGCCTGTGTACCTAATGTTAGAGCTGAGACAGTGTAAAATATGCAAACTTGTAGGTATTAAAGATCCAAACTCAACATCATGACACAGAATTGATCCCTGACCTCCAGGTTCACCCAAAACAAGAGAAACAGGCAGAACCATTAAAAATCAATTAGCTTTCAGCTAAAATGAAGGAAACTTGGCTTAGACTTCCTAACATTTCTCCTAAACTAGTAAGCAAAATCACTCTTCCACTGGATTTGCAATGAAGGTTGTGCAATGTGGCAAGTCATGCAACTGCTTAAATATTCTTTTTTATTTTTTGAAAGCTTTTTGTAAAACAGGTAGAAGACCTGCTAGTTGTCTGAAGCCATAATGCAGGTATAAGTTGGAGAGAGGAATAAAAAAAAAAGATCTTCAGAATGTTACAGACAAAAGATTTGACTGACAACACAAGAAAGTTGAATCTGAATAAGCTCAAATAAACTACTGAAAAAGGCACACAGTGGTTGGCTCAGGCAGCTGTTGCATTCATTCTGTACTTGTCATTCTATTAGGATTAACTACATCTGTAACAAAGATAGCAGAGAGTGAGATGTATCCATAAATAAGACAGTTTGGAGTAAAATATGTGATAATTTCAGCATTTTTAGGACTATTTTGAAAATTATGAAACTGGAAAATCTGAACATGCATTATAATGATGTATGGAGAAACTTCAAATATCCCTCCTCCAACAATTGTAACTATACAACTCTTTTTGGCCAGCATGTCCAGTGCAAAACATGAGGAAGAGTGGTGTGCCTTATGTAAATTACTTTAAACTTACCTTCTTTCCCCAACACAAGTTCACTGGACTCCTTCCTGTCCATTGTGGCACCTCAGGAACACCACAGAACCTTTCTACCCAGGAACTTCACTGGCCAAACAAGCCAGTCAATAGAGAGCTTTGTGGAGGGGCTTTTGTTTAAATATAGAACAGATTCTGGAAAGTTTTTTATCTCTATGTTCCAAAGGATTAAAAACCATGAAACTTTAAAGTCCTCCACCTCCTTCTAAAATACAGATCCCAGCTATCCGTTCCCTCCAGAATCGGTGTCCCAGCAGGGTCCCATGGTATCTGCCAAGGCCCCACAGCAGCACAGGGACAAAGAACAGATTATGTCTGGGGACAGAAGGTAAGCTTCAATTTAATTACAGTTTCAATGCTTTTCTTACTCTTGCTATTTAGGGAATTTAGTGCAAAATGTAACACTGTTTTAATATAATCTCAAGCTATTAAAATGGACTTTTATAATTAAAAAAAAGATTTTATAAATAAGCTTGTATGTTAAACTCTGATGTAAGTGATATACTCTGATTACTAATCTCAAAAGAGCAGACAAATTCTACAGGATTAGTTTTTTTCTGCAGAAACAAAATTAACTCAGACTATTTCAAAATTCAGATGTGTAACCAGTGTCTTATGGCAGAGGATAGTCTCTACTTCTTTTTCTTTTAAACAAAAATCTGTTTGGGAGCTGGAAAGGGGAAGATAACAAGGTGAAGCACAGCTTTATGGTGGACCAAAAGTGCATCTGCAATGATGCATCCAGAGCAATCTTTCCACACTAATGAGTTGTCCTATGCATTTGTCACTTTGTTCCCCTGTTCTTTAGAGTCTTAAATCATTCCTGTAACACAGGCATGTATTTAATGTAAACTTCTAAAGCTAATTAAATACTTCACAATATTGTTGATTGGACATCAATCAAAACTTCAGCATCACTCACAGACTGCAGAATTTTGGCATGTTTGAAGCAAAGCACAGTGACTTTACTGTAGCAGCAGTTCCATTAATCCTCTCTCTCAGACTTACCCTGTGAATCTGGCATTTTCCACTCTGATGAAGCAGTTAACGTTACATAAGAAGGCAATACTTCTCTGTATATTGTAATAGTATATTATTTTGCTGTAATAGAAATAATGATTTCTTTTGTGTAATCTTTGACATGAAAACACAGAACTCAATGCCTTGATTTTTTTGAGTAGTTTCAGTGATGTGTTGATTCACTTTTGTCTAGGAACACCTAGGAACTTGCAGGAACACCTAGGAAAATGCCTAACATTTCTGAAACTGGAATATATACTTAGAATTAAATATGCACATCCATATACACCTTCCTGGAGAAAAAGACAATTTTCTGAGTAAGTCTATATGAGAACTCCACTATACAATGACAAGAAAATAATGTTGGTTATAATCCATGAAAGCTGACAACACACTAAGCATTTTGTACAGACAGATAGCAGACACAAGATCTTTAACCACCTTCAGGAAAAGGGATTCATGATTAGTTTCCAAGTCTTGCAACTCTATGACAAGAAAAAGTTACCCTAGGTCAGACTGAAGGAACATCTAAGCCAGCACACTGTCTGCAATGGACAATCCATACCAGATTGTGACACAGCATGTGAAAAGGATGGTGGGGAGGAAGGAAAAAATAGAATCTTGTAATGCCAAAAAGAAGGTCAATATAATAAAGTTACAAGGAATAAAACTAAGTCCCCAATGAAACGGATTACAAAACCTCACATGAAAAATGCAAAGCCTAGCAAAATCCCTTTGCCTTGTAACGGGAAACAAAACTGTTTAAAAGAGAGCCAAGGGATCCATTTGAAAGTTGCCAGTACATGACAAAGTCTGATGGTGGAACAGCAGTGCCTAAGCACAGCATCTGAACCATCTAAGAGCAAACACCTGATGCCGACACACTGTCCTGTCTCTTTTATTCTTTCACATTTTGATGGAGCATCTCTGCATCTTTTTTAAACAAAGTTAATTACCAGTTGAGAAATAAAGTATGAAGTTATAACAGTGCTAACAAAAGGGAGCATCAAGATAACTGCTGAAGTGTTAAACTATACTGTAGCCTTGATTACAACCAAAGATTTCTCTAACAAGTCTACGGCAAAACCACAATTTGTCTGTTCCTAAATTAAATATGTAAAAAGGGGGGGAAAGATGAAGTGTTTCTTTGTCCTCAAAAGTAGATCTGCACAAAATATAATACAGTAACAAGTTTTGTTCCATAAATATATCCTCTAAACTTGAAGATTATAGATAACTAGGTCAAACTAACAGAATCCACTAGAGCTGCATGACTAAGTCTCATAAAACAAATCAACTTTTATTTAGCACAGTATTAATTTATTTTTCACTCATTCTTGTGCAATATTATAAATGAGTCCACTAGAGAGTATCCCTCCCTTTTTAAAGTTTGGAATATGCATTGTACCATATTACTGCATCAAGTTAATAAGAAAAACATGCTTGAAACATTGCAATACACCTGGTTAAAGGACGGACAACTTTAGGAAAATCACTGCTCACAAGTGTAGGCTGGAGACAGACTTACCTTTGCCAGCATTTCTAGGGGGAAGAGGAGGAGCGTCAGCAGTTGGAGAGGTGGGTGAGTCTGTGCTTGCAAAGATCTGGTTGGTAAAAGCTCCGTAGGAGAGTCTTTGCTTGTCTCTGGGAGTGCTAAATGAAGGATGAGTCAGTTTGTCTTGGGGAGAAAGGCTTGAAGAGTGACAAAAACTCTGGGGTCTTGGAGATCTTTCCTTTTTTATAGGACTAGGCTGTGAACAGAAAAATAAATACACTATACAGCTGTCTAAACATTAAATATAGTTAATATGTTTGGAAAATAATACACCAGAACATGCTTTAGTGAACACAAGCCTAATTCTTTTCTTTATTGGACAAATAAGCCCCCATTCCTCCCTTTTTCAGCAATTCAACTTGAAGGGTGCTCTCTTCTAACTGAAAGTTTATTCTTTAAGCAGGAGATACACACTAATAATATACAAAATAATATACCAATAAAAGACTAATTTAGAATATAAGAGTAATTTTCAATGCACATAGCACTTTACTCAGACCAGATGATTATCCTTAAATATCAAGTATACTACCCCATTGATGCCTATTAAAAATAGACAAACACTTCTGACAGATCAGATTTATCTGGTGCCTGAACTAGCAATACATTCCATGATACAGCTCTTTTTAAACACATATAATTGCTCTTTGAAGAAATTTCACACATCAATTTTTGCCTGCTGAACGTTAATAGCTGCATATGGAGCATGATCTGTTTCCCTGCAGCTCTGGTTCAGGCTATTATCTCCAGCACAGCATCACTCATCCTCCTGAGGCTCCTTCCACAGATAATCATTCAGTTCTCTACTGTCCTTGAGGACATGTAAATTATTTTAGTTTCTGAATCTTTCAGTCCCAAGTGTCACAGAAAATGAGAAGTTGTCCACATTTCTTTCTACAGCACTCATATTAAAAAGGAGAGGTGTATTCACATTTATTACGGAAACAGAGCACACAGTAATTAACTGACTTGCTAAAGTAGGACACTGAGGCTAAGTTTTCACATATTCTAGGATGGCAATTATTCTATGCCCTCAAGTTTTGTCTTTCCATTACTTTTTTTTTTTTAAACCAGGAGTAAACAGCACAGCGCAGTTTGTGAAAAATAGAGTTATTTATTCAACAACTAGGTTTTTAATTAATTTGTGGGGGGAAAAAAGTATGTAAGCTTTGGATTTCCTCCAGCTAAAATTTAACAGTCTAGAATTCAGAAGGGGATAAAATGACAACAAAGCAATCTAGATTTACTGATTTATATTATACTGTACGTCTTGTCAAAGTGAAACTTCTGAAACTCACGTCCATAATAACTAGGTTAACAAAGTATATTCAAAAAGCACTTTGGTAGTCTTTAATACAGGCCTCGTAACTAGTTTGGTTTTTACACCGAAAATATCTATGAGAAAAAAAGGTTAAAGTGGGTCTCCAATTACATTTATTTCCACAGGGAAGAAATGTTGGCAGTTTTTGTGCAAAGCCCTATGAGTAATTCACACTTACCTTATCATCTAAGTCATCGTCACTTTCATCAATTTCTTCCTGCCTAAGATTCCATTCGTACTCCACATGGACATGTGGGTTTAGCTTTCCTGCCTTGGCTTGAGAAAGCTGAAACAAAACAAAAAAATTCTTGTTAAAATACTTGCTGTTGTTAACAAAGTTAGTTTTGTATTGGCAAGAAATAAATTGAAATATTTAGAGGTTTAAAACTTTTCCAGATTAAAAAAACCCGACAATTTCAGGGCAATCACACAAACATCCTTCATTTATTTGTGATATAGAGAAACAGCTGAAAGGACAAAGAAAAGATGTTCCTGAAATGGGCAGAAGTTGCCATGTTTGACAAGCATTTGAAAAGGTATATGCACAAAAGCAGAATGCATCTGGAGCCCTCCTTTCCAAAAAGGAAAGGCAAACCCTATTTATAAATTCAAGTACATACAACTACTGCCCCTCCAAAATCACAATCCTTGTACTTAAATCAAAAGGAAAGGTATTTAACCTTTATTTAAATATTTTGCCTCTCTGTCACTGGATGAGGCCAACGTGTCTTAAGCACAAAATTCCTCTACTTTGCCAGCCCAAATAATGTATTAAAAAAGTACTACTTCAGTGATCAGCAAAAGAACTAAAAGAGCAGTCCGTGGTTTTTCTGAGGAGATAAATTCTCCTTTTCCATGCCTAGATTTTCCACCATTATTTATTCCTACACATCCTTTGAAGTGTAGTCTACTTGATACTAGTTGATTCAGGAGATCGTTTAGCCATCTTCCTGAAATGAAATACAGCATAAAAAACGTATTTCCAATCTGTTATGTAAGTATTCATGAACCCACTTGAGTTGAAACTGAATTTAATTACACAGTTATGTATCCAGTTATGCAACAGAAATTAGCTTAGTACATCGATTATCATAATGCAAACACACAGCTATTTATCTTGTACTTTTTTATTGTCTGTGGTAAACAATATGGTCATTCATGGTTTTTTTTTCACTCAACTATATCTCACCACCACTTTTGAAAAAAAAAAAGTCCCACAGAAAACATTTTCCTCTTCAAAAAAATAAAAAAAACCATTAAAAGAGAAAAGCCATAAACGCTCTGTCAGAGTTAACTGAGATAATCAGTGAGGTATTTGTGGAATTTGGATACAGTAACTGCTAGATAAGCTCACTGATAACATCCACTTGTTTTTGTTCTATAACACAGTCAGTTGGCCCGCACTAATGGTAGATGTCACTTCATTAAAGAGATACTCTGAAGAAAAAAGCAATCCACCCCAATTGTGTGCTGTACAGCTGATCTGTTTTTCAGCTGACAGAATACTCAAACCACTTACACAGCAGACATGGCACTGAGAAGTCAGTGACAGCACCACCTTATTAACCATAGCAAAATGTTGACTTGCATACCCAGAAATACGGAAAATTATTTTTCATTTCTGAAGGACAAGCTGTTTTGATTATGTAATAATTAATTCATGACAAGAACTTTCAACTGTTGAAGGAAAGGTATTAAAATTACCAGCTGTGGATCAAAAGTAGATATCCTTGGATCATCAAAACGAGATAAAAAAAAAATAGTATTAAGCAGCAAGTAACAAGTGTTTTGTAAATTCTCCTGGTTTTGTCTAGCATGTAAAACTGCTACACTACTTAGACTTTTTAATACCTTTATAGTGATTAAATTCACTTGCCTACTTAATGCATGCTGCTGGCACCTTAGAGGGCCAAGAACAAACAAGCTACTTGGTCTGATGTAGAATCCTTATTTCTGGCTAACTGATTCAGAGGAGTAACTGGGAAAATTCTTAACACCTTTATTTCTCGGACACCAATAGTTTTCTTGAGTGGCATATGTTAACACCCCTCATACACTCTCAAATTCAGAAGGTTTTTGCTCTGATCATGTGCAGTAGAGGGACAAAGTACCATAGAAGCTGGTGTTCTATATTTTTTGATATACTAATTTCTAGACACTGCACTTTTGCTGCTTTCTCCATTAAGGAGGTTTAATTTTAAGTTGTTTCAGTTCTCCTTGTAAGAAGACTTTCCCCATCTCTGAACTATCTGTCCCATTAAATGAAAAAGGCCAAAGCAGGAAAAGACAAAGATCCAGATCTAAAAGGCCTTGACAGATTTAATATTACAGGGGTTGTTTTGCAACTCCTGATACAAAAGTCTTTAAAAAGAACTTTTGAGGTGATGAAGCCCAAGTGTCCTTGAATGATGTATTTACTGATATATGTAACCCTTCAATATTTAAGATCTTCAAATACCTTGGCTAAAATAATTAGCATTATAAACAGAAGTAAGATCTTTTACTTAAAGTGTTACAAAGAAAATTATGTTGTGTTTTAAGTAAGAAAATATTCAGCTATGGTAGGGTCAGCACACAGTCAGCTGGCAGCAATACCACACTTGAGACATATTGAGAGGATCACATTTTTAAAGTAGGAAACATTCCCCTTGCCTTTCCCCACCCCACAGCTCAGTTCTTACCAGTTCCTCACACTGAACAGCTTTCACTCTTTTTGCTGTGTCCAGAGCTGTCTCTCCAGCTTGGTTCACTACAAAATTAATAACACAAAAAAAGAGCAATTCTTTGAGACATCTAAGGAAACAACTCATGACGTTTCACAACTTGTACCACAGTAACTTCTAAAAGTGATCAAAAACGTCTATTTACTCTATAGCAGCTGCAGCTCTTTTAAGATTCCACCCTAAGTGCTCATTCATTTCATGTATCATCAGGTTCTTTCTGAACAGCAGCATCTGCTGGAACAGTTTCCAAATCCCTCCTAACCATCCTAGCAGAAAATATAAAGAAATGTAGTCACTTCAACCTCCACTCAACACTTTGCCAGTAAAACTCTTACATGAATAATCAGGAAAAGCAAGTAGACAGGGTAAAACAGCTTAAAAAAGAAAAGTAGTCTAAGATTGAAAAAAAAAGGGAAAAAAAAGTAAATGTTGATTGAAGCACGTTTTATTTTGATTAATATTTAGAGGCTTGAAGCCTTAATTTGAAGACATTTGAAAAAGAATAAATTTAAAACTTTCTAGCTTATTTGCCTTTAAAAAGGCTATAAAATGGTTTACAATTTAAAGTAACACTTCATCGGAAAGAAAAAGATATCTGAGCCCTCTGGAATGTCCTCTGGCACAGAATCTAATGGAAGTTTTGCTAGATGCTCAGTAGAAAGTCTCAAGATACAAAAATAACCCCTGTATTCAAACCTCATGTGGATAGACCTTAGGTAAAATATACATCAGTAAATGCCACAGAGCTGGAACAGAATCTCTACAGCACATTCAGAGTGTAAAGCATTTCTGTGATCAGGAACTGAAAACAGTCAGACTGAGGTCTCATAAGCATATCTGTCTATGTGAAATATTACACAGAGAATTCCAGTCAGGAATCCTAGAAAATACAAAGCAGTCATCTAGAAAGACCAATGACTTTGAAAGAATTAGGATCCCTAGAAGAAGGATTTCCTTATGGAAAGATCTCTCTGAGATGGTTCATGAGTTTAATAAGAAAAGGAATGAAAATACAGTACTTCTTGAGTGAAGCTGACATACAGACAGCTTAAAGGACTACATAAATTCCAAATGTTCAACTTAAGTATAAACCTGATATTTTAAGGCCTAAAGATGATATACAGTTCAAAAAAAAACAACACAAAGAACACAACACCCTCTTTACCCTCTCTCCCCCAAAATAACCCCAAGAAACAGAACACCAATAAGGTGTGAACATTCTTCTGGCATCTGTCTAGGAGAAAGTTCAATAGAAGGACCAATAAACTTGCCTTGACACATTCAGACATTATAACTGCAAAAAAGGACACATTAAATTCTTTGAAATAATATTGGAACGTATTTTAAGGATGTATAAGAAGGCCCAGGAAACCAATGGCTTCTGACACTAAGCTACAAACTCGAATTTATGCAACAGTTTTTTACCAAGCAGTGGAGGAAAATGACGGCAGTGAAGAAAAAGGGAGAAATAAAATTTCATACACTGCAGTTTGCATCAACTGTTGAAAAAACTTCTCTCTTATACCATTAATTGACTGAATGCAAATGTGTTGTAGACATGCTGATGACACTTAACTCCTAACAAGTTGGATTCATGGAATGACTTCCTAACTCACAAAATACGGTAGGGAAAGGAGAACATCTAGAAAACAGGAGATTATCCTAAGTGTGAGCAACCGGATATTGTATTTCTAATAAAATACAATGAAAAATGGGCTGATACAGGTACAGCAAGTGCTATACCTATCTCAGACATGCAAATAGTAAGGAGAAACAGAAAGGCAGCCAAAAAGCTGATCCTTTCCCTAAACAGCCACAGTGGTGGCTGGGTGAAACCACAGTGCCAGCTGTCATTGATATAAACAGAAGAATCAACTGTTGTGTATACAAAGCTCACACATATCTAAGAGTGGAATTAACATGAGCAGCCATTTAAAGCATTATAACACAAGTTCTAGATTAATTTCACAATACAAACAATAAACCTAAATTCCAGAAAATTTACAATGGGTCAGAAATAGAGCTCTGCAAAAAACTAGGGTTTACCATTATTATTTTGTATTAGAAATCTTTGTCACTACTATCTTCTAAGAATTTAAGTTCCATTTCTTAACTGAATGTTTTCATTTAGGCTTGTTGGTGACAAGGTCTTCATCTTTTTAATACAGATTTGTTTTAAAAGCTTACTTACCACAGAGACATAAATAAAAATGGTTAAAATAATGCAAAAAAATGTTAGGAAATCTTTATTTCCCAGTTTTAAACAATGAACTTACCTAAATCAATAGTTGGCTTCCCCCTCAAAAGCAATTTCAAACACTCAGGCTTATTATACATACTGCAGTAGTGTAGAACTGTATTACCCAATGCCGTTTGTTTGTCCAGGTTTCCACTAAACACAAAAGAAAAAACAATCGAGACAAGTGCAGTAGCTGTGCTATTCTTTTCAGATTTAGCATCTGTATAAACAATAAGTGCATAAAAACTTTACTGGGCAAATATAAATTAGGAGAAAGAAATATGTTTAAATTACTTTCAAAGACTAAGAAAAATAGGACACTGGCAACACATGAGCTGTGATTGAAAAGGACTGTGAATCTACAGATGTTCATTTAAAAAATTAAAGAAGTGAAACTCAAAGATTCTAGCTTAATCCTCTGTAAGGCCATGCCAGTTGTTTTCCATCTGCCTCTTTACTGAAATGTCTTTTTCAAATGTGCTAAGTTAGCTCAATAAAAAGTATCTGAAAAATCATCCTCATACAGTTAAGAAAGGTTAATAAGTCCTATGCAGTCAAGGAACTTTGAAGAGGGTGCCTGTGAGAATTAGCAAAAGAGTAAGAAGGAATATTAGGACATACACTGAGTGAGTGAAAGACCAGCTGTGAAAAGAGGTTCACAGGGCTTTTTAAACACTGTACTTCCTTCAGTTCTCAAGTTCTAAAACCAGGTTTCTCAAAAAATGTCATTGACATTTTGGGATCAATATAACACATTTATAAAACAGCAAAGCAAAGCTCAGGAGATGACAGCTTTTCCCAGTGTTACCCATATTGAATAGCAAATAAAAGTGAGTGTTGGATAGGTGCTCTTAAACTTGAGACTGAGACAAAAACATAGACAGCAGACAGAAGCACGTACAAAATTATAGTTGCCTGAAGAAACTATGAAGCTTCATAACTAAACAAAATAATTTTAAATAACCATCCAAAATAATGGTTATTTAATAATGATCAAAATAATAATTTGGGCTTCTAAAACATTTTTAAATTACAATCTCAAACAGTTTGCAAGTATAAGTAGTTTATTTTAGTAACACTCTACTACAGTCAGCACTCACACTTTTCATTAAGGATTTTTACTTCTATGAACACATCTCTTGACAACAAAAAATATCTCAGCCAATAAATAGATGTTGAAAATTACTAATTAAGAAGTTTATGCTCTCAATAGTTCTAATATACATTATTAAATATTGGAACACCTTTTCTCAAAGTCTATGCAATGTCTGTTCATAATATTCTGAGAAAGATTCTTGTTTTCTACTCTTACAATTTCTTTTCATGTGTCCTGTATTTGGTACTTTTACTTGCCATCCCTCCTCTACCTGAACTATTCATCTCAACTGCTTCCTATTGTCACGTGCTCTAAATCAATGCTCTCTTGTGCTCTGCAGAGTTTTTCTTTTCATTCTATTTTTATCTAACTGCTTTCCATGTTTTTAATCTGCACATCTTCTCCTCTCTCTACTCATTAGCAGCACAAAGGTCAACTCGATGGTACTAAATTATGCTCTTTTGAAACATATCTAAGGAGAAAGATTAAAGTGATGAGCAAACACCATCCAAGGCACACTGCCAGGATAGCTCTGAACACTTTTTTTCATGCGTAATTTAATGAAAAATGAGCAATTCATACCAGTTTTGTACAAGGAAGTCAACCAGATGGAGAGAGGTTTGGTCAGCAGTCCGGACTGCTAAATGAAGTGCTGTTTCACCTGGCTCCTAAACACATGCAAATAAAAGTTAGATTTCTGTGTCTTAAAAAGCTTGTAATATCAGACCTACTGAGGCACGTCATTCACTCTTTTACATGTCTTTCAAGAGAAAAATATTATTAGGAAACTATCGTGAAAATGCTTATTGTCTTTCTTATCTCTTAAAAGACACCATGTACTTCAAAGGAAATGCCACCACACTTTCCGAGGTCAGAGCTTCCTCAAAGCGACTTCTCCCTTTTCCCAGCTGGATGGAACAATCCTGAGAACCTTTTAACCATTTTAGCTACTAGGGATCCTTGCAAGAGATACTGAGTTTACAGTACTTCTCGCTTTATGACACCCTGCTGAGCACTAAGCACAGCCACAATACTATTTCTTACAAAACCAAGAGGAAAAAAAAATCACAAAAATCAGCTCCACATGCATTAAATCTCTTACAGACTTGCAGAACAGTTGAAGTTGGAAAGGACCTGTGAAGATCATCTACTCCAACCTCCCTCCTAAGCATGGCCACCTAGGACCAATTTCAGAGGGCCACATCCAGATGGCTTTAGAATATCTCCAGGGACAGACTCCATAACCTCCCTGGGCGACCTGTGCCTGTGCTTGGTCATTCTCACAACACTAAAATATTTTGTGATGTTCAGAAGGAACCTCCTGTGCTCCAGTCTATGTCCATTGGCTCTGGTCCTGTCACTGAGCACCACTAAAAAGAGCTTGGCTCTTCTTCTTTGCATCCTCCTTTCAGGGATTTACACGCAATTATGAGATCCCACTGAACATTTTCCAAGCTGAACGGTGCCAGGTTTCTCAGCCTTTCCTCCCATGCCAGGTGCTCCAGACTCTTACATACTTGTGGTCCTTCTCTGCACTCCCTCCAGTATGTTCAAGTCTCTCTTGTTCTGGGGAGCCCAGAGCTGGACACAGCACTCCAGCTGTGGCCTCATCAGTGCTGAGCAGAGGGAAGGATCACTGCCCTCGACCTGCTGGCAATGCTTCAGTGCTGCCTGGAATACCAGTGCTGACTCATGTTCAACTTGGTGTCCGTCAGGACCCCCAGGTCTTTTGAGATCAAGCTGGGTGGTTCCCAGCATACACTGGTGCATGGGGTGGTTCCCCCCAGATACAGGGTTTCTCCTCGTTGAACTTGAACTGAGTCATACTTTATTTTCTATACATATTGTATACATTAATGCATTTTAATAGAAATGCTGTTTAATTCCATTTAAAAGTTGCAAAAGAAATTAATCTAAATCCAGATTTCATTAACTCCTATTGATTACAAAGAACATTTAAAAAAAGCATAACAGTATATAAACTTAGAATTAAAGTCTCAATTATTAAAAAAATATTACTTTATTAAACATCATAGAATTTACAGTGGAGAATACCGCTATAAATGTCCTAACTGCAGACTACATGTCCCTTGGTGCTCATACCTTTCTAGGTATCACTGTCTGTAATATCTGAGAAGCACTAAGGAGGTAATTCTGTGGTAACCGCTGTGGATGACAAACACAGAAAGCTTACCCTGCAGTTAGAGAATTTGTAATGTGTTTCCATGACAAGCTCTCTGTGACAGCTCAAGTGCTGAGACTATATTGAACTTATCTCTTTCACTCAATAGTCAGGCACTCTATCCTTTGCCGTGTTAGCTATTTTCACACAACTTGTTGAAAACATTCTCTGACATCTCTCCAAGTTGGGTTTAAAAATAATGAGATAAAACATTGCTGAGCAAGTGGTTACACAGCATTGATTATCTATAAAAACATGGTTTTTTGCTCATAAGCAACATTTCTGCATGGATAAGTGAGGTCAACCTGGACTGATTTTTCAAAAAAAAAGCTTCTGACTTCAGAAGAAAGATCAAGCATTTAGAACTTTATTAAAAAAAAAAGTTTCTTCCTGGTTGAAAGAAATTCTACTTCTGTAAATTTTTCATCAGAAGCTGTGAAGGCATCAGATTTATTCTTTTCTCATTTACAATAAACAGAGACTTGTAGACAGTCAATAATGTCCTTCAGCAACTATTTTAAATGCAGGTATGATACTGTCTGGGATATCAGATGACCCTGGGCTATCAAGTCAAGTCCTCTTTCTCTGAGCCTTTTCCTAAAAGGGACACACTGTAGAACAGGTGCTTTTCAATATATTAAAGTTGCAGCAAGAACAGCATATGATATTGCTATTGCATTTCATGATCCTTTACACCAATTGATGTCAAAAGGTAGTGTTTTTTCCATCTCCACAAGGAGGCCACATTAAAGAAAGGAAGAAAAAACCCAGCATTTTCATCTGTTATTTTGATACCTTTAGCATCTAAGGTAGCAAACCCAGGTCCTGGGCACTTTCCAAGCACACATTATTTAAAATATTCTTTGTTTACCTGATAAGCTTACCTGTCCAGGCTCCAACAGTGGCTCCATTAGCTCTACCCCCTCTGCATAGACTTGAATTAGTGCAAGTAAATCCCTGGATTTGACAGCCTCAAGTAATTCACTCAGTTTAGCTGCTGCAGATGCACAAGTCTTCCTAGAGAACTTATGATCTACGTATTTAGCAGTGATAAATTCTTTACGTGCAGTCCTGCGGGGTGTGAAAATAGAGCTTGCTTTAGAAATTTTTAGAAAAATGGGTCAATGATTTTAATTTAAAATCACCTTGTCTAGCTTGGGAGACGAGAAGGAAAGACAAAAATTATCTGATAAAAAGTGTGTTATTTATTGTTATACTGCATGTCTTTCTTGCAAACAAGAGCAAAATACAGTGCATTGTCAAATTTATCCTGTCTTCTTGTTATATATGAAAATTACTCTGACTCTGGGGACTAAGACCATAGAAAAAATAGAGCTACTGTCCAACTGTGTTTATCACCTAATGGGATACTATAAAACCATTCAAGATTCAAATAATGAATCTTGTAACCCAAAATTAAAACTTTTCTACTCTGAGAAGCTGAGGTAGCTGAAATATGGCTACATAAAACTCCACAGTTGAAGTAAAAACCCTCTTCTGCCATTCTATCTTTTCTCTAACTTGGTTACTGCTTAAGACACTTTGCATCACATATATATTCCACAGTAAACCTAAGGTTGAAGAGTTTAGAGATTCAAGACTTACATATCACTTGATGGACTGGGTTTAGGTGAAGGACTAGGTAAATTCCCTTCCATAATATCATTAAAACTAGTATTTCCTACATTCTTGGCCAGCTGCAATAAGAAAAAGAATAAACAAGGGTAAGGGCTTTTGGGGTCTAACAGCAAACTAAAAATTGGACTATTATCTGCATTTTCCACACTTAATAAAAGATGGAACACATGACACTGCAAAATTAACAGTACAGTGACTACATGTAAATACAGAGCAATTGAAAAACATTTTAAGTGTAAACTATATAATTTCAGAACTTGTACAACAGACTTCACAATCACAGTTAATTATTCATATTTCAAGACAATCTGCCTCCAATGCAAACCCCAAAACCAGAGGAAGGAACCAGCAGCATGAACATGGAAATGGTGATGTTATACTGATCAGAAAACTACTTCTGGAAAGAAGCTCAGACCTAATGAAGGTCATGCTTAGTAAAATTTGATTTGATTTATATTCATAGTAACTTTGCAAACAACTCAGTATTTCAAAAGGAGAGCTAAGGCTAATGTTGAACCTATATCAAAATCCAGACCTGCCTTCTATCTTCTGTCAATTTTCTCATACAAAATCTCTGTAAGAAGTGTCTTCTCTCAGGCCAAACACAGTTAAACCTGCTACAAGTGTTTCTTTTTTCTTTCTCTATACTCTTTTGGTTTAATTTTTAGTAGTCTCACATCAAATTCCTTTCATAACTTTAACACTATAGGGTTTCTTCCTTCAAATTAAAAGATTCTTCCAACATGTATCAAAACTAGCAATAGTCATTCTCACTTGCCAAGTTAAATTAGCTTTCCTTTTTTTTTCAAATCATATGAGATTTAAGAATGCCCTGATTCAGGGTCAAGATCAGCTACTGAGAGGCAAAATTCTGATGGCACTAATCACAACAGAAGTCAATATTCATTCTGCAAAACCTCAGGAAATGAATACGAGAAGTGATAAGTCACTGAAAGCATCAATAATATTATATAATATATAATGATGGTCCTTTGAAATACATACAAAAATATGGAGATACTCTGCAAAAAAACATTCCTTGAAAAAAATTAACTGTAAATTGTACATCTCAATGCTTCCTATATATATGTCAACATTTGACGAAAAAAAATTCATTCAAATTAAAGAAACTTACCAAGAGTTCAGATGTTCCTAATTTGTCTAATTCCAAAGACTGGATTCGAGAAATATGGACACCCATTTCTCTGTGTATTCCAGAACACTCAATGCAGGTTAAAATGCCCAAATTGGTTGATAGCCATGTTGGATCTGTAAAATTGAAAAACAACACACTTAATCAAAGTCCAAGAAAAGGTTTTCAATGGTAGTAAGAAATCCCAATGTATCCTGAAAGGACTCCTCATTTAATATTTTAAAGAATAGAAATGTATGGAATATTCTTAGGGTTTTTTCTCCAAACTGCAGTACAAATTTAACCACAAATTAAGCTTTTCATATTTAGGGACAGTCCCAAAGGCACTGAATTTAGACCTATAAATTCACACTGAATGAATGTATTTCAATACATTTAGGATTTGTTTCCTGTACAAATAACATCCAGTTTTCATTTCCTGTTTTTAAAAGGAACATATCTCTTAAATTTGACATTCTCTGAAGTTTTGAAATTTATTTCTTAAACTTTAAATAGTCCTTTATAAAAGATCAAACATATAATTTTCCAGTACGTAAAACAGTAGTATGCTGCAGAAAACTTAAGGAATGTTGGCTAGTCCAGGAACACAAAATAAAATTAAAAAATTGCTGTCATGGAGATCTGCATGGAATATTAGAATAGATCTTATACTATGAATGCTACATAAGAAGCATGACCAATTTTTAAGGAAAAGAAAAAGCTCCAGACACACTTTATATACAAACATGTCTTCAAATTAATCTCTTCCTTGACCTTAAATAGTAACTGCTGAAGCATTAGGTCGAGAGTTTTAAAGCAGCAAGCTGGGGTGCAGAACTGAAGCTTAAAACTTCATTATAAATTAAAATATGAATGAGAATTGTGATCTGAAGTTTCTGTAGCTTTATATATTGAAATAATTGCATGAACCAATTCCAGGATTTGACAGAATTATATCCCAGTTTGTATTTATCTAGCTATTTCTTATCTGGGTCAGCAAGCATCTGCAAGATAGATACTATCTACTCAGTTCCAAATGAGCATCACCTTCTTGAAGTGTCTCTTTAGATGAGAAAGCCGCAACAGCTGGCAGCTACCAAACCAATTCAGTGTGGGACAAGCTGCCTCTACTCAAGCTATAAGTGACACATAACTGACCTGTAACTCTGTACTTCTGAAGATACTATCTGACAGGATTTCAACTCTGGGTTTCATTCTTTGTACAAGACTACTTATTCCACCTGTGAATAGTTCTGATACTGCAATTCTGGTAGTCTCATTCCAAGATAAAACCTCAGAGTGAGATCCTGGCCAGCTCAATTTTTCCACAATCATTGTCTAAATATTACTCACTTCTACTTAGTAGCATGCACAGGATCAGTGATGCCAAGCAACTTCCATTCAAGTGCAACAAGCATCTAGACACAGTGCAACAAGAACAGTTCAAACTCCAGAGGGGCTTGAACTGCTGGAAGTAAGCACAGACAACACACAAAAATATTTTAGTGAATTAAACGGAACTAATGTAGGAAAGTCATATTTGTTCTTTTATAAAAAGGCTAAAGACTGAGAAACATGTCACTTAGAAAATTAGTTTGCACTCTACAAACACTTCTTTAAAGAAATTACTTAGCTCCTAACAAGAAGCTGATGACACGAACAAATTGAGATACCTGGTGAGCCACAATCACAACAGACTTCATTTCCGGGTAATCTCTGTATGTCATCAATAATGGCTTTTGTCAGATCCTCTAAACTGTTTTCCCCTGTGCTCTGCTCTCCACGGAATGCCATATTTAATGCTTCTTCTTTGCTGTTAGTCAATACTGATATCCATCTAGCACAAGATAAAGACCTTAATGAAGATCTGCATTTGCAAATACAAGTTAATCTATAAACTGTAGAAAGCTTGCCAGGAACAAAATATTAGTGGGAACACAGGGAACGACCGTATTGTGGGAGAGACTGAAGAAGGGGAAAAGTGAGAGACAAAAAGGAAAGATTCAAGAAAAGTTAAGTAAGAAAGAAAAGACAAATAGTCTTAACTTTTACATCCCTTTGGTGAACAATTTTAAAGTCAAACCAGTACAGTTCTCGAGTTTCTCAAAGAAGCAGAAGCTGTGGAAGAGAAAGGGGGCAATTAAGCTCCTGTAAATTCAACAGCTTTAAAAGGTGCCCAAAGTATTTCTGAAGTCTATCCTGTTATTAGAAAAGAAAATTATAACCCCTACTTTTCCCAGTGCATCTTCCTCCTCACAAAAGAAACAGCAAGCACCCTTGTGAATGTGTTGATGTCTAGTTGCCTTTTAAAATGCAGATGTCCATGTAATACCCAAACTTATAGCCATGGCAACCAATGGAGCAAGGAAGAGAGGACCACAGGGGAGTAAGGAAGAGAGGACCACAGGAGAGTAATGATATCGATAGCCAACACGAAATTTCAGGAGCCGCTGTTGACTGCAAAAAATCAAGACTTTTTAATTATATTGCAGGCACTAGTTCCCCTTCCCAACCACTCTGCAACTTGTTATTTACACAATAATGCTTTCATCAAAACCAACCAAAACCTCTTCTCAGTGGCTGCTGTGCTACAGGTGGGAGTAAAAAGGAAAGCAGTTACATGAAGGACAAGCACATTGCAGATGCAGTGTTGCTAATTTAGAAGAAAAATTAGTTAAAAACAAATCATCCCAGGTGAAGTGATTTTTTGCGTTTTCAGATCTACTGCAAATACACCTTTTTTTTTTTTTTACACAGAAATATTTTAAATTGGCAGTGTCCTCAATGCATTCCATGTTTACAATGTCCAGCTTGTCTGCAATCATCAGTCTTCTGAAATGTGCTAAAATGGTTATGGACATCTGAACAAACTAAGGGAACTTCAGACTGAAATTCATTATTTCTCACTAAAATAATAATGTAAACATTAACATTAAAGGATATAGATGGAACTTTGCATATGCAACCTTAGACCACAAAGCCTGAACTGGTATGTGGGCACTGCATATTAGATACTTCATGCACCTATGTTTTTTAGATTTTTATGCACACAAAATAATTTTGGAACTTGTGCTTAAATCAACCTGAAAAATAAAGAGAAATTGAAAGACTTGAACACAAATTTGCTCCATAGTTTACATGCTGAATACAATAAATTTACATTAATCTCTATCTCTTGTTACATGAGAAGAACCCACACTAGGTGGCATTCTTCTGCAATTTTTCTGATGAAATTCAATGCTATTAAAACAGATAAGAGGCAGCAGTGTCTTGCTTGTCTGTTATCATAGTAATGTTTAGTTAAACACACAGAGTAAAATAATAATTATACTCAGACAGACAACATTTATTCTGACATTTGTTGACAATTTGTTACATTAGTTTGTTAAAAAGGCAGAATTTGAATAAAACTCAACTATGCAGTAATCATTAAAAAATATTAGATGCAATTAAAATAAACACAACACGACTGAGCCAGCTGCTAGTTTGATATAGATTTCCTTACTATGAGCATCTAAACTGTCAGAGCCATAATTCATTTTTGTTGCGTTGCTTCAGTAGAAAGAACCTGCTCTCCAAGGCTGCCTGTCACTGGTGTCACCTGTGGGTCAGAGGAAGAGGCACTGCAGTGTCAGCCCTTCCCAGACAAGGCCCAGGTGGCACCAGCACAAGGACAGGCACACTTGCAATGCCTGGTGCTACTTATACAAGAAGTGCCCCCTTAGTCACCAGCCCTTCCTGGCAGGCTGTGAACTCAAAACCAAACAAATCAGTAAACGTGGTATGTTAATTCAATGTCAATAGTTTATAAAACTGCTTTCTATTTGCTCTTCTTCCTCTTTCTCTTATCTGTGTTAGTATTCTTTTTTCTTCCTTGATAAAGAAAACATTTGCTTTATCTCACAATACTGCCAGTGCCAAACTAACTAAAGCTTCTGCTAATACTTTGTACTGTTCTGTCAAATAATTTTAGAAGTCTTACTGAATTTGTCTTCTTGTTTTAGGACAAGAGGAAATGGCCTCAAGTTGTGCCAGAGGAGGCTTAGATTGGATATTAGGAAAAATGTCTTCAAAAAATGGGTTGCCAAGCACTAGAACAGGTTGCCCAAGAAAGTGGTTGGGCCACCGTCCCTGGGGGTATTTAAAAGGTGTGTTGATGTGACAGCTGGGGACATAGTTTAGTTTTGGGCTTGGCAGTGTTTGATCAATGGCTGGACTCAATGATATTAAAGCGTTTCTTCCAATCTAAATGATTCTGTTCTATCTAATATAATAAAATAGATTATCCAATTGTCAATTAAACTTGTTTTTCTGAATGTCAGCAGTTTCTTATGATTCTTTAAGGCATTTTGTTTGCTGGAGATTCCTGGTTTTGTAGAAACTCACAAGACTAAACAAAAATTTGTCATCATGGGTGCCTTCAGGAAACAGAAGGAATTCATTTACTTGGATGGATCAGACTGTCACTCAGATTCCTCTTATTTTTCCTCAGCATTTCCAAGCCAATAAAAGTGCCTTCCCCAGAAATAGAAAACAGTCTAATATGTTGGTTTTTTTGGTCTGCAACAAAAATTTGTCTCTTTTGATAAGCACTATTGCAACATTGTTCTTTCCAGGTAAATGCATAAACAGAACAAGAATAGCACAGTATTTTTCAAATATTCATAAATAACTTTTTTTTTGTATGGAAGAAGCAATATAGTATCAAGACCTTCCAATTCAATCTTTCCAAAGTTAAAAATGCCTAAGGACTGTTGCTAAAACCTAGACTGAAGTTAGATGTGTTTCTTCATAGAAAAATTTCTGAATCTAGCTTTGTTTATAATCCAGGTGTTTCCTGTAGATATGGACATATTCTTGACCTTCAAAAAGAGGGTAGAAAAGGACTAAAAGTATGCTTGCCCCTATGTACAATTATTAAAAACCAGAAAGCAATGGTTATTCTATAACTTAAAAAACCTTCTGGTTATGTTTCTTATAATCTACACATAAATACATATATATGTACATACATAACAGACTGCCCACACACACCCTCCCCCACATACGCTCTATTTTATCTACCAGAGAAAGTAATATCTACTACAGAAAGTAAATTCCATCGGGAATTTAAGGACTGTCAATCTATCCAGATAGCTGCCCAGAGAAAAATCAAGAAATACACTGGACTGAATGAAGTGTTTAAGGGGAAGCAGTATTAAATCTATAACAGTATGTTGGCTTCAGTAGTTTGTGTTTTAAACCATCTGCTTTTTTAAATTAATATTCATTATTTTTATTTTTAAGTAGTATGAGTAGCTATTTATGGAAGCAGTGTAAAATGATCACTAGGAAAATGTATGCAAGGTCAGTTAAACTAGAATATAAAGAAAGGCATCTTGCTTTTTTCTCTATTTAGATGTAAGTCTGTAAAGAAAGTGACTTAAAAATCTAGTTACACATTTTTTTCAATTGGTGTACAAAATAAAAAAGACAGAACAGAGGCAGCACTGGGTGGACAAAACACAAGATGGAGAGGATCAAGAGAGAGGCACACAAACAAGTTAGAAATTGGAACAAGAGGATGACAACTCTAACTGAGGAGCTACATCCCATAGTTCCTGCAGAGCACTCTTAAATCACTATGGTTGGACGCCAAAGGGAGCTGTTTGCACAACACCTTAGATAATACTCTTGGGCACATGGTGTGACTCCTGGGGATGGTCCTGTTCAGGGCCAGGAGATGGGACTCGATGATCCTTGTGGGTTCCTTCCAATTTGAGATATTCTAGGATTCTCTATTCCAGTACAAGTAATTTTCTCAGCCACTGGATTTAAGAGTGATAAATGAGACATCAGTGCTTCTAATGAGAAATATAACTAGCCTGGAATCTCAAAACAGTCCAACAGGCAGCCCGGTAAACTAAATTTATTGACCTGCCAGTCAGAAGAAGGATATTGCTAATGTATCCTCCCTCTACTTTGCTCATGTGTTAAGACAAAAAAAATCCAAAACCAAACAAATTACTTTTTAAACCACCTACTACAGTAAAAGTTAATTTATGGCAGAGTCCCAAAAACTTATGACTCATAAGAAATAACAGTATTTTCTTCTTGCCTGAGAAAATTACTGGAATAATTAAGTTCCAGGATTAATCCAGTAAACACGACTAGCAAGTCAGCTTTGCACTCTCAGAGCCAACATAAAGCTGTGAAAGACTGGAAGGAAACAGCTGCATGACAAAGAATCCTCCAGCCCTCTCATTTCACCAATACCTCCCAAGGTTGAGCTGTCAATGCCACTGCCTCCCAAAAGTACTAAACAAGTGAAATACCCTACAAACATTCCCTGTACATTTAAAATAGACATGGAGCAACACAGTCTTCCATTAGAATACGGATATTTAAAAAAGAAGGAGGTAGCTTTGAAGGCTTGCTGTCCTCTTCACTTGTAACTTTAATGCTTGAACTGCTGGGTGAGGAGCACTAAACAAACACAACACACGTTTCGTGACAAAGAGAGCAATGTTCAGGAGGAAAAAAGCAGTGGGACCTAGTTCTCAGGAAGTAGTTCTGATGCAGCAGGAAGAAAGACTGCTTTTAAGGAAATAATCTGGTTGGAAACATGCATTAATGAAGCAAGTTCCCAGATTCTGAAGTACACAAATCTCAGAGATGTGCTTTGCTGTTTATTTCCAGGCCTACAGTAGAAAAGATGTACTGCCTGTACATATTTTCTATGTGCTATATGGAGTTCTTTATCTACTGTTTTTAATTTAAAGGAAAAGGTAGGATCAGGAGTAAAAGAAGTATCTGCAAAACAGGGTTGACAGAGAAGACTTAGGAAGAACTTAAAAATATTTGATTTGAATCTTAATAACCTGATATACCATGCCAAGCAACTGCACACAAACCACATGCTGGCAAGATACACAGTCTAAATTGGTTTTTGGTTAGTTTTGTTTGGGTTTTGTTTTTAATGTTACAAGGTTTTAAAAGACCTCTGTAGCGTGACACAAGATAGTTTACATTTATAGATTCACAGCAGCAGAAAAAAGACAGCAGGCACTGCTTGTGCATTAACTGAGAAAACCATTGCCACTGTTAAGTGTGATTTTATACACCTCTACTGGTAAAATAAACTTGAAAAAAGGTAAACATTCTTACGCCACGTATTCCTGTTCATCTTCTGCTTGAAAGTGGTATGTTCTGTTATCTGAAACAAATAAATACATCTTTTCATTTGGCACATGATAAAATTAGAAAATATCTACATATTTGGTACTGAAACCCATTTGGCCAATAAAGCCTTTAAGAGCAAGTGCTCTTAACAAACATTTACACCCTACTGGTAGATATGGAAAGCAATTCTAAAAAAACTGAGAAAGATGAAACTCTGAATTTCTATTTACATCAAATGTATGCATTTCAAGAGTCTTGCGTTTAGAAACATTAAAGAAAAATAAGCACATGCATCAAATTTTGCTCTTTCAGAAGTCAAATCTGAAACATAAGTAGGAGCAAAGGGCAAAATTAATTTGTTCCTATTGTAAATTTTTCCCTCCAGTTGAGTCAAGAAACCTCTTTTTAGTAACCAAAGGATGAGACATGAACTGACTATTATCTACCACATTCAAAGGTTTCATAGATTGTCCTTGTAAATCTAGAATGTTGATTGATACTACGTATGTAATGACTGAAAACACTAAGTCCATCATCAACCTCAAAAATGTTTTTAAAACCAGACTGGATATAAATGCCTGCTGTACAGGACCAAAATGTGAAGAAGGGAAATCACAGGAGCTTCAATGCTGAGAAGACAAGTCACTACTTACTTTAGAGAAACAGAAGCGTATTTTTAAAGTAGGATAAGAGAACAAGAGAAATTGGTTCTCCTTGCCTTCCTCATCCATTCAGCACTCAAAAAGCAGGACAGACAATGAAGGAAAAACAAGATGAAGCCGAAGGTCTTTCCCATTTCCTGGGGGATACAGCTCACACACGTTCCACTAAGCTGTTAAACATCTCCCTGAACTTAGGAGAACAGCACATATGCTGCATTTCATGGCTGGTCACAAACAGCATTTGTGTCACACATACACACATAAAAGGTTCTATGTTCGTTTGTCCATTCGACCCGTCCTCAAAAGTAGAGACTCTGAACGCTCGTGAGGCACTGCATGTGTCTGGATACAGACCTGAACTTCGAGCTCTAGCCTTATGTCTTGCTCAAAGCATCTTGCAATGACATTTTCAGAAATTCCACAAAATGCAAGACAGTACTAGAGTTGTTACATACGTGATATTAGATCAAAGGACTTCTTATCTTCAGCATTTGGCTTCACCTGGCAGGTCAGTAAATTCAGTTTAGCTGGTTGCCTGTTGGACTAAAAAGAAAATTTAATTTACTTTAAAAAATGTATTGATTGAGGATTATTTTCCCTTTCTAGGGAGTGGTCATGTATGATATTAATTTACGGACTGGACATCCACACATGTGCACTCTCCAAACAGTGGAGACAAGACATGTCTGACTTGGTCTGTCAGAGCAGACACATGGCTAAATCTAAACTAATTTAAAATCCTCTTTCTGACTGTTTGAAATGGAGTAAAGGAACAAACCTTAATTTACAATATGCTAATATAAAAGGGTCTTTATTGCATTTTATAAACAATGGCAAAACTATAATGAAGTTTTTCATTACAGAATGCCCACAGTCCAAGCTTCCTCCCATTTTAAATAAATCAAAGATATAATTCTAAAACTTTAAAAGGGAACTGGAAAGCTGGAGATCTGGAGTTCAAGAACTTGGGATAATTACAAATACTAATATTCTGTCCTGTAATTAGGTAACCTAACACATTGTAACTAAATGTATCTTTGAAGTATTCGGGGCTTACACAGGTAGTAAACTTTCAACACTGATGGCCATCAGTGGAATTTGGGGTGAAGAGGGAAAAAGGGTGAGAAATGGGACCATTTCCTTTAAGTAGAGTAACTCTTGTTCTCTTGTTTCCAACGAGTTTGTGTCATACCGCCACAAGGCAGTTTTAGGATTGCCTCCACCACGATCATGTTGTTGCCACCTCACGATTTAGTATTCCCAGGAAGACACTTCAGATACATGCCTGATTCCCAGAACTCATTGTGATCAAAACTTTCCAAACCTTTACACTTTTAGTTGAAAACACTCAAAATATTAACACATTCACTAACCTATCAGACTGTATCAATAATACCTAACATCAAATACTTCCCAAGTTTTCAAATGAAGGGATTGGATTCATATATATACCATGATAATCCCTACAAGTAAAACCAGGTGAAGTATTGAGAAGTCTGTTCAATATACTTGCCATTTTCTTATTAAACTGCTGATAAATTCATTTAAGTGTTAAATCAACTGTCATAAGATACAGTTCCACAGAACTTCAGCAGTCAGAAGCTGAAGTCATATCTTTTTTGCAATAGCAGCTTAGCACCAACAGATTCACCAGTAAAGGATAATGTCAATTTACTATTTTCATATAAAGGTATAAAAATAACTTACCGTTGCATGTGATATGGTAAGAATTCCATTTTTGACAGTGCACTTCCTTCTCTGCCATACTTTCCTTAACCTACATAAGAACAACAACAAGTTCAGTAACTAAACATGACTTTGAAACACATGTTAATCCCATTAACATTGAGAAGATTAGCCTTAAGAAACAAATGGATGCAGTCAAAATTTTACTAAATGCCTCACCAAAAATAACTTGGGGATTTGTGACAGGTCTTAACCACCTTTTAGAAATTTATAAAGACAATAGTTTTCTTTTAATTATTACTTTATTTTTTATGTTTGTTTTTCATGCTTTTCATATTTGCTATATTAAATTCAGTTCTGTGTTCAGTTTTGAACTGAAAAACTCTTGAGTATTTGTGGCACGTGCATTAGGAGAATGTGCCTTAAGCAACCACAGTAGAAAACAAATAAAATTAGTGCAGGAACATAGTTATATTTTTCACTATTATGAGCTTCCAGAACTTACCCATCACTCTTCTTTAAAAGATAACCTTTCTTCTCACTGCCATATTCCTTATTCCCCTGAAGCTGATGCATACTGTATCCTCCTTGCCTGCTCTGTGAATCCTAAAAAAGGGAAAAACAGCATTAACATTTTCCTGATGTGCACACTAAGCTTTCCTAACCTTTAAGCCTATTTTATGTTTTCTTCTTTACAACAGCTTCATAAACTAATAAAGATTAAAAAAGGAGAGAGAACTCCTACTGCATATCTTACAGTCACAGGAGAGGTTGTTTTTACATCATGTGATCTGGAATTAACCGTTCAAGTTTCAATTCATTTTTCAAATTTTATTCGTTAGGCATTTGAAGTATAGTATGGATGCAAATATGCATCTCAAAACAAAGACTTTTAAAATATAGATATTTAATATTGTATAATCTTATCACCACAGAGTAAAAGGCTAAGATAAAATTTCAAAAAGAAAGCAACAGAATACAGCATGCATATATATAGGAACCCGTATATAAACAAAAACTCTAACGACCACTATTTCTTTTTTTCAAATTAAAAATATGTATATAATTCATGAGATTTAGTGAATGAAGTCAGCTGAAATAACTTTTGGTCTTATCTAGTGAAACAATTAAGTGAAATGGATTAACTTGTTATAAGCACATCAGAAAAAAAATCCCCAAAAGTTCATTAAAACATTCACTTACTCTCCTAGACTTCGATCACGAAAGGCAAAAGCAATAGAGGAAAGAGAAAGCAAATAATTTAAAACAAGGATTATTATTTATTTTAAAAACATGTTCCTTGAAAATAAATTTCATAGCCCCCATATCTGTTAAAATGTTTCCCCTTTCTAATGGCACAACTAGAAAGAAGGCAAGAACTAGGCACATTAGTGTTTTTTCTCAGAAAAAAATCAGAACATCATAACAGAATTCTGTGCACCCTGGCATGTATGACACTGGCTTCACACAGCAACTAAGATTACTAACAGGATCAAATGTTAATACATCTTCCAACCTTTACCTTTAAATTGTCTAAAATGATACTGCATTGTATCCTCCACCAAACTCAAACTAATTCTGAATTTCTTTTGAAAAAGATCAGGCCCAAAGTTAACTTTAATTTTTGCAAATGTATATAAAAAGGTATAATTAAGGACACATTAAATGTTTTAAATGTAACTGTGAAACAATAATCTGCAAAACATCTGACAACATCCCACAAAAAGAATGGGAAGTTCAATTACTCCCTTGGCAATAATCTTTTCTCTTTAAAGCAGTGTCTCACTATTACCACAAGCAATATATATTGAAGATTACTCCCTCTTGTTTTATTCAAGGTCCTTACAATTTTTTTTTCATTTTGTAACATTTTTGCCACAGAAGTTTAGAGAGAAGTGCTTTGTGCTGCCAGCAGTGTTCACACCATCACGATAAGCAGCTCATTTGTTATAAACAAATTTGAAATTCCCTTTGGAATTAGGGTCCTATTGGTATTAGCACAGGAAAGAACATAATGAGATATAGCTCTTGTTGCAAAGAGCATATCAGATGCAGATTTGGGGAAATAAATCAAAATGTGATGAAACAGTTAACAGACACATAACATGATTCTAGAGATTAGCTGTATTTAACTTCAAGCTGTTAAGTTACATTTGTAGCAATAGTTATTACACAAAAATAGGGAACAGAAGCCAAGCCAATATTAAAGGCCTGGTTTCTTTTAAAATTTAAGCTTCTTAGGATACAAACATTTTTACACACATAAGATGAAATACTTTACACAATTAAAATTACACTAGTTTCCATTAAAATATTCTTCCAAAAGCCTTAAACCATAGTCATTTTACAAAACCAGATAATTTTTCTGCAGAGTAACAGAATCTGCCCAACTTGATACCAGGACAGCACAACAGTGACCACAAGAGACACTGCATGTAACAGAGCCAATGTCAAATGCCACTTCTCTCAACAAAGCTACAGCACTGGCACTTCTGCACAGCCCAGGATTCAAAGATTGTCAAGATGTGCTTTTCCAGGTAATTCCCAGGATTACAGTAGCAGTTTTTTCATGGATCAAAGGACAGATATGCCAACAAAATGTTTTGAGGCATTACAGCAAAGTAAGCGCCTTGAATCCATGCAACAGGGAAACAGGAGTTGCATTATGAGACCTCAAAAGTGTTGGGATGTCTCACCTATCTAATAGCAACTCCAAAGATGTTAAAGGTGGATGAATTTACAATTTGGACAGGCATCACTATTTTCAACTTCCTTCTCTTGCACAGAGGATCAAAGAAATTGAAAACTATACATAATCACAGCCTCAACTTTATTATTTCAAACTGTTTTCCAGCCAAAGCAATGTTTGACAAGAGTACTTCTAAATTTTTATGAATCCACTGAAAAAAATCTGATTAATTTCATGTTCTTCAATAATTCCATTAATCCATACATTTTCCAGTGGTGAGATTATAACCCATTAATATAAAATAGAAAATGTATTGTTAATCACAAAAGCCATCTGTCACAGTAATGAAGCCCAGCTTTATGTACTTGAAGATTTGGATATACACCATGATGGAGACCTGACTGGTGAAACTCAGGCCACGTGTCTTCAAGATTTGTTGTCTCTTAACTAAGGAGTAATGACTGCTGACATGATGCTTCAGGATTAAATACTGAATTCCTAAATAACACAATGATTTATCGAGCTCCCCAATATCTGCCAGCATCATGACACTGTGACTCAAGTCATGTAGCAGAATCACAAGTGAAAGTCCTCACATTGACTTTGAAAGGGACACTTGAACATTAATGTGATCAAAAAGTTACCTTATCCAAAATAATTCATGCTTTCATTACAGCATTTCTCTCTCCTATGACTTCCTGGATATCTGAGAATCACAATATTGCTTCTTTTCCTTCTAAGACACAATTTCAACTCTCTTCAAGTGAATCACTTTATTTTTATATTTCTAATATACAGATATTATACATATTTACACACACAGTTTTTCAGGAGTCCTAGAATTTGTCTACACTGTAATTACAGTCGGAAGAGTTGCACAGGTTATTTTGGTGTTGCCTATGAAGCTATTTTATTACAACATGTATTTAAGTTTCAGAATTTGACTTGTTTAATTTTTATATTAAACTTTCCATTGAAACACAATAATTTTTACTACACATCCAGGATACAGGTAATAAAAAGACCTAAACACTATCTTTCATTTGTTGTACCTCATAATACTCCTGCGAGCAACTTTTGAAATTTGACTTGTACCATATGCAGCCATGGATGAACAAAACACGGTACTGAAGAACAGCCACCAATTTGTCCTACTTTATTTCCAAGAACTGGCTGATTACCAAAGAGCTTGAACTTAACAACATACACAGCATCCAGGAGAGAAGGAGATATTTTTCTTTGCTTTCCAGATAATCAGCTTGTGAAAGAAAAGGTACATAAGAAGAGAGCAAGTCTTGTTCCTCTGTGTGTCGGGAATCAAATCATAAAAATAAAGTTAGGATTTAATGTTATTTCCAAATAGCTCTTGAAATCTAAAGTTCTCTGTTCAACTTTTGGGGTTAAGGATGAAGAAGGAGCAGGAGTTATGTTCAGAGTGATTTAGATAATAGGGAGATTACAAATGTAATGCTTGTATGGGAAGCTCTGTAAGTGTTGTGGAAGAGGTCTAGTAGGTCCACGTGCACATTGGTGATGGAAAGGAAAAAAATATAGCAAAGAGAACATTAGGAAAGACTGTAAAGTATGAGATAAGGAAAAACTGAGTACTAGAAAGAGCTGGCAGGTCTTAAATTGAGATCTGCTCAAAGGTGCTCTCTAGTGCTCTGGTTCAGCATTTGTGACATTAAAGAAATTCTAAAACCATGCAGGGTGTGTTATAAGATTACACTGTCCTTCAGAACTATGAAATTAGAGATGCAGGGAGAGGGACAGTCTCCTGGCCAAGGTTTAACTGCTATATAATGTATACTTATGTAATATAAGCACACATAGGCAAGTATTCAAAAGAAAAATACTCACTACTGTAAGGAATTACTCTTCTATCATTCCTTATTAACTGTGATTCCACTTCAAGCCATGTATCTACACACAGAGGCCAAAATCACAATGTGCTACCTACCAAATTACATGAAAGCCCACGAAAATACTTACTTGCTCCAGTTACTAAAGTCTTATTTTTTAAGAAGTCCCAGAAAAATCCCAGGAAAGTAAAGATTAGTAAATTGCAACCAAGGGAGATTAATGAAAGCCACTTTTAAGAGCACATTTATTATTACATATACTGGAAAATCAGTGCAACATTTGTGCAGAGAGGTTATGTCTCAAAAATTTCCTGGAGTTCTCCAAAACAATGAGTAAGAAAATGATGAGTGATGCAATGTGCCTGGACTTTGAGTGGCATCTACTGTTCCTTATAAAAGGGAAAGAATTACTTTGCTACAGGATAAGAGGAAAAGTCCTCAGATGTTAAAAGTTAAAAGCAGGAAACAGCCAAATGAATTTCACAGAAAGCTGTGCCAGCACAGGTGGTGTCTAACACAAGGTGAACAGCAAACTGTCAAAAGTTTGCTAGATGGTATTAAATTCTTCAGGATACCCAAGAAAGACTGACTGAAGAATGTTTCAAGAACCTCATGACAGTGAGTAACTTGATAACAAATGACAGGTGAAGACCAGCATAAAAAAATGCCAAGTGATGCAGAGGGACAATATAAGATACTGTGAGCTGCCTACGAAGAATCAGATGATTAAACTTACACATCTCCTCTGCACTAAGTGCTGGTCAAAAAGCAAGTCAATGTTAGGATTTATATGAAAGAAAAAAAAAAATTAGAAATTATCTATGAAGATACCATAAATTCACTTGCACTCATATCCTGAGTAGGGTATGCAGTTCTAAAAGTTCAAGACAAATAAAAGGAGAAAGATTTTTGCACACAACATGCAGCCATGGTGGGAAAGGCACAGCCGTAACATAAGCTCATGATTTACACTTCTTCAACAATCAACTGCACAAATTCAAAGAAAGGAAAACCCTAACCAATTTCTGAATACAAAATTCACAAATGTACATTATCTCCAAGAATAGCATGCCTAAATTATTTACCTCCTTCTGATCAAGCTGCAGAGAAGATTTTATCAAATCACGAAGAGCAGTAAGTTGTTTCTTTTCTTCATCTTGTGTCTGCTTTATCTATGGAAAGAGATTGCCATTAGATGCTTGTTGGATGCAATTTAACTTTTTTTTTTCAATATACCATTTCAGATGTCCTGAGCAACCAGCTCCACTAATCTGTGTTTCTGTCATAATTGAGTTTATTTTCATGGACGAGGACATTCTTATGTATTCATCTTCTATGCATGTACCACTTGAAAATCAAATTAAAATGAATGTACAACTCCACATACACTGTTTGTTCTGTTACACTTTCAAGGCTAGTTATATCTAATGCACCTAAATTAGCCTCTGAAATATTAATTAACTTCAACAAACTTGACAGCTGACTTAAGGAATGAAAATACACTTTAATTTAGCAACAAATGACAATAGTAAATGGGATTATTGTAATTCTGATTATAGAATACAGAAGCACTTGGGTGACAAGTGGGCTTTGATTCCACATTATTGCTTCTCTTCAAGGAACATCACAAGTTAATTAATTTTAAAACCTTGGTGCTATCATTAAGCAATTTGGTTTTAAAAAGTGAAAATGGTAGATAAAATTGATGCTAATAATATAAGCTGATTCAAATATTCACACTGTAAAGCAGTTTTGTATTAAGCATCATTGAATTAGCAGTGAATGAAAGCTACTTTTCCTTATAGCTGTAAAAACCAAATACAAAGTTTAACATAGTCCAGATGTTTTTTCCTCATTTAGCTATGGTCAGTTTCAAATAACGCTTTTCTTTTATAAGATGCAAATGCAATATAGACCCTTCTAATCGCATTTAAAAAGTACTTATATAAACAAAATATTTTCATTTGCAGACATAAAGTTACTTGTAGATAGACTTACATTATATAAGTCAGCAGCCAACTTTTCAATATATTGTTTAAGTTTATCAGCTGTTTTCAAGCCATCTTGGAAGAAACTAGAAGGAAAAACGCCTGTGATTTAACAGGAATATATCCAATCCATAACACAAAATAGATTGTCTTGTGGAAAAAAACAGCAAACCCAATAAAGCATATCCAGCTCCTTCCATGTGCAAAGCTAAATAACCTAATAAGACAACTAAAAACCTCAACAGAAGAGACCTTCCTTAGAAGGTATTGTATTTTGAAGTACAATATCTTGCAGCAGTGGAGGCACACCATTGTGACTGTTTCAAATATAAAATTAGAGAGAATATAGCTTAGCTTATTTTTGTCACTGTTAGCCAACATGTTTCTCCCTTAGTAATTTCCAAAATCTTTTTCCAGTATTTAACTTAAATAAAAGTTCCTGTATGTTTGCCTCTGTGGTTTGACTGATAACAAAGTCATATCTTGCTCGTTTCACCTCAGAGAAATTACTGGCTTTCACAATGGTTTTCAAACTTACATAAAAGACTAAAAAATATTAAATAGAACAAACAAAATGTTTCTAAAATTACATTCTAGATCTATGCCTCAGGAACTAAAATTAATTTTGTAAGCAGCATGCAAGGTTTTCCCTTGGCCTCTTTGTCCATCACTCCCCTACCCCACTCACTCCCTCTCACTCTCTACCCAAAGTCCACAGACTCATGAGATGCAGAGGCAGATTACAACCATGAAAAAAAATCCTGACAAATTCAAACAAAGTGAAACAAACACTTGCGTAAAAAATAAAGTTGTAACTAAAGCTTGAAAGCTTTAGTGCACTTACTTGCATTGTGCATGATAATACTTAATAAGGTTCTGCAGAAGGTCCACACCCTTTTTTGTCTTGATTTCATTAACCTTGATAAGATACTGTATAGGCAATGAAAAGCATGTTGAAAATCATCACTTACAACCTTTAACATTTTTCAAAAAATGAAATATAATTTGCCGAATGAATCAACTGTTTCTATGTTTAGCCTGAGTGCTGACTCATAAGCCATTAGTGCACCACTAAGAAAAATATAAAATAGATACCAGTTTATTTGGCCATTCCTTAACAATTCAAACAGCCCAAAATATAAAACAAATTCAGGAAGAAGTTTCATCTTTGACAATTGTCTGAAGATTTCCCTTTTTTAATGCTATTGCAGTAATTACTGGAATATTCTAAAAGTACAAATATTATGCAATGTAAAGTAATCACCATTCACATGTAATAAAAAGAAGCGTTAATATAAAAAAGCAGTTTTATGGGACTAACATATCACTGTCATTTATCACTTCAGTAGAAATTTTAGAAGGCTTCAGAAAGTATGTTGGAAGGAAGATATCATAAATATGTCCTGAACTGCTCAACCATGATCCTGATAAAATAAAAAATATTTTTTGTAGTGTATTTTCAGCCCAGGAACTTTCCCATAATAATCTAAAAATAAAGGGAATAAAATAAAAGGAAGCTAAGTTTTGTATAAGAGTTGCTAAAGTAGTTACATTTATATTGCTGTAATATGTGACATTTAAATAATTTCCTTCCTCTACCCCCATTAAATGACAAAGTGGATTTCACCACTTTCAAGTAAGGTCCACAAGGGAGTTTTAACTTATGGTTATGGTGTTGTAATTAAAAACTGAAACTTGTTTCTTACTTCACACATCTGTAGCTGAAATAGCCGCCTTTCCTTCTCCATTTCTTCTGCTATCTCGGCTCCTGTTATTTCAGTTCTTATCATCCCATGCTGTTTTGCATGTTCTCTTTTTTCTTTTTCAATCTTTGTACTGAAATTTTAATTAGAAAACATTTTAGAGAATTTCTTCTACTATAATGTAATCTAGTATTATTTAGGGAAAAATAATAATTAAGAAGTATTAAAATCATTCTGAAGATTAGTTCCTCTGTGATACCAAATCCTATATGTTTTAAGTTTACAGAAATAACTGAGTCATGAAACTGTCCTTTCTTCCTTTCATCCTGCAACTCTTTTCTCTGGTTTGTGAGCTACTTGGGGAAAAAAAATAAATTATTATATCGTTCATTCTGTATGATGGGCTCCACAGCCTCCATCTCCATATACTGCAGTGTAAGACTTACATTTAAGAAACTACTGACTTGGCAGGAAAATTGCAGATTAACTTAATCAAATAAGTTAATGGTAGTAAGGCAGAAATTAAGAAACACAATAAGGCAGCATACAAAGTTTAGCACCTACCCAAAATGACACAACTCCCAGTCACTATGTTTTCAGAGAAAGCCAACACTGAAATTCTGAAATAGTGAAATGTAAATATGGAACTAAGGCCATCCTGAGACCTTAACTAGAGCTTGACAGTGTGGCTGTCCTTACATATCTACTCTGCAGACTAACCGGATGCTCCACTTGGAAGCAAACTTAGATTTCCAACACAGAGTAGAAAAACCTAAACAATTTTCTGGGTTTTTTAAGAAGAAAATAAAATCTTTATTTTCTAACAGTCTTTTGGAGAAAAATAAACACTGGAGCTGTACTTCTGTAAAAGAGGTGACAAAGCACTGTGTGTTTATTAAACTGGGACTTGCCAGCAGAAAAAAAATTTAAAAGAATTAATTTATTTTTCATCTCTGCTTTTCTGTAACTAAGAAAAGCAGCACATTTTTTACCTAGAACAAAATATTTTTCAGCACTGCACCTCTAAACTGGACTGAATATTTGGTCTTGAATGAATTCTAGGAAATGGGGTTCTCAGAGAAATATAAGGGACGTTTCCTTCTTGGTCTTAATAGGCCCAAGTGAAATTTGCTCACAAGAGAAAAAAAATAGCAACAGGATAACAGGCACCTTTCTGTAAACTTCTCAAATTCAGAACAGAATCCCACATATGATTCCATGTATTAGCCCTGCATGAGATACTTTGTCTCCTAACTTCAGTTTAATGGGATTTGATATAAAGTCTTTCAAAGATATCCCTAATATCACATATAGAAACTAGAGAGGCAGAAATGTTTATTTTTGTTGGCTAGAGAAAACCTTTCAATAGCTGTGCAAAATATGCAATATCTGTGAGAATTAAAGAACTAAAAAGGCATTTAAAAAAAATCAATTCTGCAAGCTGAAATCTGAATAAATCTGAATGCTCAACTGAAAACAATGATGCGGTTTTGGGATAGGAATCTCCTTTTTGCCTTCGACTAATAATAAAGCAATTTTCAGTTCAATTGTTTGCAAGGATTTCCATTGTAATGAACTCTGAAAGCAAAAGTTACTATATGCAGGTAAGAAAAATTACGCTGATAATAAATATTTCATCAGTTCTCTGTGGCCTGAGTTTTCCTTCCATTACTTTTTTCCCCTCCTAGTTAGACATAAATGAAACAATACTAATAATAGAATTAAAAAGGGGAATAAATGAGAGGATACAAAATATTAATTCTGAAGGCTCTTGAATTCTGATAAAGCAATTGCCCATCACATCCTTAAGCATTAAGTATATTAAGTATCTTCTTTACAGTAAAGAAACATTGGGCAGTCATTTAAATACTTCACAGAGCACATTAAATATTTTCTTTCTATTAGTGCAGAAGAGAGATCCACAAAAGATGTACCTTGGTCTGCCACATTTACATCCACACATACAGAACAGAGTTTGGGACCACCAGGGAAAAGAAAAAAATAGAAAAAAAAAAAAATTATAAAGTGGGAGAAAATTACTTACAATTTGGTTTCATAATCCTTCCAGGCTTTGTCAAAAGGCTTTTTGAGGTCCTTAAGAAATAGAAAATTTCCTTAGCACATTTTTAAAACTTTGTCTTCATAGTTATCAAGTTATAAATAGCAACAAAAAATACTGCTTTATTTTAAAACTTCACACAGCAGCTGGAAAAATCACATGGTGTAAATCTCATAAAGTATTGCTTTCCTGTGCACATTAACACAGGAATTTACAATGAAATTCTCAAACATTGCAGTCACCCCAATTTTGTTCTTTGGACTATATAAAAAATATTAATGAATGCCAATATAAGAAGTAATCTCATGAGTGAAAGGAAACCAGTCACAAGGCAGAAGAACCTGAAATAAAAACTTTAGTTTTCAACACTTACCCCTTTAACACCTTTTAAGTCTCCTTTTAAGAGAGAATCCAAAGTGAAAATAACATTGTGGCTTAAACCCTGGAGCTAAAAAGGAAAACATTATACTGTTATCATTCAAAACAATTTATTATGATCTTATCAAACTACTGCTAACAACTCTTTAAAACTTCACTAATGAAGTTGCAACCACCTCAACATTTCTAAATTAATAGTAAATTTAAGTCTGTAAAGAATTAATAAACATTTACTTGCATCAGACATAAAAGCATTATAATTGATGTTTACTTAAATAAGGTGATATAAACTCAGAATTTTAAAAATAGCATGTAAGCAAAGTTCTGAAAGCACCTCAAGATAATATTCAGTCTCTGGAAGCAAATATTTGAATACAAATGTCTCACGGCCTGCTGAGTAAGAAGCAAGGACCTGCTGTGCCACAGGCAGGCAACACGCAAGGCACGTGTTAATTCAACCACGAACAAAAGGAGCCAACATAGTCACCAGCTCCTTAATTAGTTCCATCTATTTGGGAACACTGTTCCTTTCCTTGACCACTGTGGAAATCTGACATCTCCTTAAACTCTCACAAGTTTAAATTTCACCCCCTTGAGTCCATGCCTATTTGATTATGGACAATTTGATTATGATGATTCTGTTTGTCTTTGCCAGTGTGAGGGTCAAAAAGCCGACTGCTGTGATCCTATCTGGACACGCATGGTGTGTTTGGTTCCTCAAGAGTCACGACAACAGGAAAGGTGTATCACTATTATCCCAATCTAGTGAAGAGTCTGCTGTCTTTTCTACTTCACGCCTTCCTTTGTTTCTCCCCCCAAATATTCCATGAATTCTTTGGCTCTTTGCTAGAGAAGGATAGGGAGAACAATACGAAGGCTGAAAAGACATCATGTCCTCTGCATGTAAACCAATAGGGTAGGGAGGTGTTACAATACTATTTTTATTCCACCACATATATGGTCCAGCTCCCCTCTTCTATATGATCCTCTGAGCATGTTTTAGTCCATGAAACTAATTTTTAAGAGACTTCTGCTGTGGAACAATGATCCACACCGGTGAGAATATAAAAACAAGCACTCAGATGGGTTCTCCAGGTCTAACACTCCACTTCAACTCCTCATATATTCAAAAGACACTGTAGCTTTTCTCATTTTTCCAAGTGAATCTGTTAATGATAACCAATTCAAGCCATTAGTACTTGGCTTGAAACTACTGAACAGTAGCCAGCTAGAATGTCAGCTAGGGAAAAAAAACCCCAAGCTAAATATCAATGTATTATGCCAATATGGTTGGCCTTTTTAGCCATCAGCGCACTTGCAGCAAGCGTGGGTAGAGCCCTTCCCAAATCTTCATTCGTGAAGCCTAGCCATGAAAATGATGACTCCAATATGGTAAGGGTTTGGAAAAGTTTATTACCTACTTGAAGACTTATAAAACAGTAGCCCAAATGAACTGGAAACACATCTGATAAAGCAGAACAATCTCACATATAGAGCAAAATAAAGGAAAAAAACCTTTTAACAGGAATAACATATGAAAATTTTGTGAGGGTAGTGAACAAAAGATAATTTGCCTGCAGATAATACTTGAGAACATTTACAGGAAAGGGAAGTTGGGAAAAAGAGGCTTTAAAGACTTGGAAACAGGCGAGAACCATGCAAATTTTCAAAAGAGGCAATCTGTAAGGGCTCCAAATGTTCTAGGCTATTTTGAAGATACCGGCACAGTTTCATATATGTAGGTCTTCATATGGTTTCTTAATGCACTGTTATAATGAATTGCTGCATAAAGAATGAAACCTGGGACAGAGATGGAGGTAGAAGTGAAAAAACAGAGAAACTGATTCTGGTAAGACACTCAGAGTTGGCTGAAAACATAGCCCAGTGTTGGCAATGGCCAATCCCAAAGTATTACCTTTACAAAATGCTACAGAAGTGGTTATTGCATGTCATTCTTATAAGATAATCTCAACAACAATTATTTAACAACTTAGTAACTATTATATTTATAGATTTTAAGCTTAAGACCTTATATTTAGTGATAACATCAACAGTTTATAGCAAAATTTGCATATCAACTTAGTTGCTTTTATTAAAATGATTAATGGACACATTGCTATTCTTGCCCTTGGGTGCTGAGCAATGACTTCAAAATTATGCTCTCCAAAAGTTGAGTATGTAATACAAGCTGCTGGTTTTACTTCACAGTAACTGACTGCAGTAAGTAAATATCACTCTGAAAGTGATCACTCTAATTCCTTCACAAAGAAGAAAATAAGCTATTCTGTACCTTCCTTCTCATGAAATATCTCTAATATCACAAATCATAGGAAAATTTTAATGATTCATAATTGAAGTTCAAAAGATTTTACAGAGAGGATCCAAATTTTTGAAGCATTTTTTGTTGCCTACAGTGTAGCTCTATTTCTTATTCATCTTTGTTTTAATGATCATTCATTATTTATTGTAGCTTTATTAAATAAGGCAGCAACAATCTGCTCAAGGTAGGGGAAAAAAAGCTTATTAGCCTGCCATTTATCTTAATACCTTTTGCCATTTTTCCAATTAATTTTATTAACATAAGCCCTAGCACCTACTATAGGTGTTATTAGCCACATTAGAGAGTCTTCATTTCAACTGCTTTTTCAGTGCATCTCAACTTCTATTTTGATATTATACACATCTTTTTTTCTTTCAGTATAATCATATTAAACAGAATGATGCTTAAGAACAACAATGTAGAATTTTCTATTTTAGAGAGAAACAAGATGAAAAATGTTTTTAAAATGCTGAGACAGTTGTCAAATAAGTTTAGTGTCTATTTGAAACTGTTCAATGAAGTAAATCAGTGAATAGCCTATTTTACATGCTGTCTACAAGAATTTAGATAGATAATGCTTCATAATCTAGCTGACATAGTATAATGTTGTTTTGAATAAGTGTGGCTTCTTAAATTAAAAGATCTTTTTCCTCCTGATCAGCACTACTTTAAATAAGTAAATAATCCCTCAGGTCTTGTTTACCAGCTGAAAGAAGTTAACATTTTTTGTGGATGCCCTGCAAGGGTCAGAAAGCTTCCAACAAATTTGAGTTCTAGTCCCAGACTGTCCTTAAAATGGACTTTAAATCTCATTTTAAAATGCTCCCTTTTAATTGTGTGCTAAACTAAGATTAAAAAAGGTCAAAATAACCCCGAATGATGGAAGCCTTTACAGAGAAAAGCAGGTCCCTCACATATCTACTGGTCTTTAGAACTGCCAACATTGAAATAAAGGATGATCCAGGTAATACGCCAGAGCAAAGCTTCTAAAGCAAGCGAGTTCAATAGGGTAAGAGTGATCAGCCCCAGGTGAGCAAGGAGGTGATGATGAGACAGCAAAACTCAGAAGGCAAAAAATAAGTACCAGCATGAAAGGTCAAGAGTGACACTTTGCTTTGAGTGTTGCTGGGATCTGTTTGAGATGTTTAGAAGTGAATCTCAGAGAAGTGCAGAGAGTCAGGTGAGAATGTCTGATGGTATGAGCTATTCCGGGTAGTAAAGCAAAAGACAGATACAAAGAGTTGTACAAGAGCCTTGTAAAACTGCTGAATGAAATTAAAGATTGAAATTTATACCAAAAAATGTAAAGCGATACATAAGAGAAGAAACTGATACAGAATCATGCTTATGAAATACCAATCATCAAGAAAAATGTCTCAAGGAAAACATGTTGTAACCTTGAGGTTACAACGCAGAACCCCTTGAAAACATCAGGCTAAGTAATCATAATGCTACCAGTATTCAGAAAAAGGAATAAGAAACAGAACCGTTTTCATGTTTGTTCCCTCATTTCAGAAAAGGGTACGGCAGTGCTCAGAGAAGATACAGAAAGGGCAAGCAAGGACAATCAAAGCTATGGAATAGCCAAGAATATGCTAGAAAAGTAACACAGGAAGGGAAAGAAATATATGTTAGTTATCTCTAAATTTCTAAGAAAAAAAAAAAGGATTTCTTACATTTCTTGTAATATGCAAGAATCAGGGAATGATAAATGAAAGGATCGGATTCAAAAGAAACAGAACTGACGTTTCTGAGAGCAGATCATTTTAGCACTCTGGAGGAATCCTCCACCTTGTGACCCAAGCATAGCATACATCAAGAAATCCTTAGTCAAATTTATAGAGGTAATACTTACGAGGACTAAAAGCAAAAGATTGTCTCCAGCTCCAACATCTCTGAGTTGGGTGGAGACTCTTTGCATGACCAGGGTACAGAAGTTATTCCCGTGTTTGCTCCTACACTCTTCCCTAAAAGACTCACTCTTTGGCAACTGTCAAAGCCAGGGAACTGTGCTACACAGACTTTTGATGTGACCTACAGCAGTTATAGTCATGTTAGGGACTCCAGGAAAGTCTGTGATATCACTTATACCTCACAAACCAAAAGAGCTTGGAAACAAGCCTAACTATAAGAAAAACCTAAAACTAAATTTACAACTTTCTGATACACAACCATCCAGCCCACGAAACATGATTTCACAAGATATGTGGCTTCATTGCTTTCAGTGTTCAAAGATATTTGCTGTGACTATAGTTTTATTTATTTTTATTTCAGAAATACAAGGCCTAAGGCAAACTTTAAATGAAAAAAACCTTTAAACCACCTTCAAAAACTTAATACTTAAGCACTGGAAGCTTTATATACCACAGGGAGAGTGGACTGTTAACACCATTTAAGCATTGTTCCTCCAAATGTTATTTTTCTTCCAAAAGGTGAAAGTTTCACTTTTTGTGGTAAAACAAGACAGCCATAACTAAAAATATTGTATTTTTAACTGGAAAGACTTCAAGTCAGGGAACGATTTAAAATTAAAGTTCATGAGATACATGACACCATCAATCACTTCAGAATGTTGTCTCAAGTGATGTCTCAATGTTTGTATTTTTTTTCTTAACTGCCAGTTAACAATCAAACAAAAAGAATGTGTAATAATAGCCCTTAGATATAACCTCTGCAGAAATTATTGTGTGGTGTTTTGAAAAACACCTGAAAGCATCTCACAAATTATCATTAGTCAACAAGATCATGCAGTTATTGTATTGTACTTTATTTTGAAATAACTTAAAAGCTAAGAAAGTTTGAAACTCCTCACCAGGTTCTTCAACAGCGTTGATAATTCTTTAGTAAGTGTGGAAAACTTTACAAAAGCTGTGCCAAGATCTGGATTATCCCGACTTAAAAAATTACTTCCAAATTTATCTAGTACTTGTGCATAGTTTTCTTCATTTTGAACATGATCTGCAAAGAAAAATTAAAAGAAAGGATTTTTGTAGCCAGTTAATTAGAATTTTAACTTACTGCAACTTACCAACAAACCAACGAACAGTACCTTGAAAAAAGCCACAAGTTAATATTATTTTAATTTTCAGTAAATATATTAAGATTAAAAAAAAAACTTATTTAGTAATATACATATACATGCTTCTTTTAAATTAGCACCTTGAATTTGTAATATAACAATGAAGAAAGCTCTGTAGTTATTAGTAAATTAATAAGATCAATAATACATTAGTGAAACAATTTAGGCACATGGCTCATTTTGTAAACAACATCAGAATTTATAACTGCCTACTGTAACACTGTAACATACACTTTTTTTTTTTCTTTTTGTAATGGAGGACACTGTTACAAAACAAAAAAGTCAACAGTATCAGTTATAAAAGTAAAGAGACCAAGTCTGAATTTGACAGCAAGTTTAAAAGAAGAAACGTGTCTTACAGACAAAGATTCCCTTTTCCCCTGCTTTGGAAAACTGAATTATCCCAGATACTGCAATGTGTATTGGTACACAGCCAAAGAGTCGTTTCAATACATTTGATAGTAAACTGCCATATAGAGAGGTCAGAACCAAGAAGATGAAACTGAAGTCAGTGAGAGTGAGGAAAATCCTTGGCTCAAGGATGAACGACAGACCATTGTGTCTGAAATGTCTTTCCTGCTTCTACTTATTTTTCTTTCTGGCACATGTTTGCATAGTTTTTGTTACTTCCATTTTAGCATCTTTAAATGGAAAATTTACCTCTACAGCCCTTTGGGACAGACTTTATCACCTTTATCTCTCTTACACGATATTGGTATTAATTAAATCAATATTTCACTTTAATTAGTTTTCTAGTCTTACTGTCTGGTTTTTTTCTGCAAGCCACAAACAAAACCACAGAGCAATTTCAACTGGCACAAGTTCTGTGCAATGAAAGGGACGGAGGGAAGGAGAAAATAGTTACCAGTAGGTACCATCTTTTTTCCAAAAGACCTGCAAGTTTTATTTTATGCCAGTTGTCATACCACTTGAGAGCATCTGAATTACAAGTCATGACTCAAAAGAAGGAAGAAAAGAAAAAAAGACCTAAGTTTCAAAGAAGGCTAATGAATAATGTCCCATAATGCACAAATCTATTTTGACATTAACAAACAGCTGATGAAGAGTTAGCAAAAACACTCCTAAGCTATTGGGGATATTCAAACAACAATACACTAAAACACCCACAAAAATATGTAAAAACCCACTAAAAGAAAAAAAAGCAGAATCCTTATTTACCAACACCAAGCCGCAAACCCCACACATCAGACAAGTTACGTTCTAAAAATCAGACATTAATACTGAGATTTTTAGAAGGCCAAACATTTAATCATATGTTAATACAAAACTGTAATTCAAAGAGTATGTTTTTAAGAAAACTACTCCAAAACCATATGGTTTTAATCAAATTGCTTAGCATTGGACCCAAGGAAACCACTACATAATAATAAAATATGCATTTTCTTTCTATGTAAAAGCTGTTGCATAAATATACATAGAGGACTTTATCTATGAAGGAGTTTTAGCTTATGCAGTCCTGAGTGAGTAAAGCCCAAGTGTACCCAGCTGAGCTGAAGGAAAGTTGAAGGACAATGGAAGGTCGGAAAGAATTCTGCTAGATCATGGAACCCCTATCATTGCCTGTGAAGCACTTCTAACCCCACAGTATTTCCTGGCATTTTGATTTTAATCACTGTGTTTTTTCATAAAGCATTTTCAAAAATAATTTTGTAAAGACACTGAAGAAGAGCTGAAGAAGCTTGTTTCCCTTATCTGTGGAAAGCAAAAGAAATTCCCAGTCAGAAAGAGGAAGCAGGAAGTAGATCATTGTCCTAAAATAATATATAGGAAGTTCTCAAAAATCTCACATTTCAAATAACCTAAATCTAGAAATGAAGCTCTGATTGTGATGCACAAGGAATACTTCTGTATTTTATTTCTGTAATTGCCACTTGTGTGCACACAAAAAGCAAGTACTCTGTAAGAACAGGAAATTTTCAATTTCTACATGAATATCA
Source organism: Sclerurus mexicanus (assembly GCA_013396755.1). Taxonomy (NCBI): domain Eukaryota; kingdom Metazoa; phylum Chordata; class Aves; order Passeriformes; family Furnariidae; genus Sclerurus; species Sclerurus mexicanus. The sequence continues at coordinate 910,522 of VWZF01002623.1, forward strand.
ATGTAAGTCTTGTAAAAGGAGGCAAAATATTTTCTAGCAAGAGGTAAGGCAGTTCCCTACTTGACCTTAAATGCACATAGCTAAAAAATCAAATCTGCAATGTAGCCTACGCTAAAATAGGACACGTCAAACCCAACATGCTTAGAGCAAACAGCATCCTTTAATCTCACCGTAGATGCCTCATGCAAACACAGAAATGACTTCCTAGTGTCCCAATAGGATTGCCTTTGCATAAGGAAAGCTATAACGGGCATGACAATATTTACTTCCTTAGATACAAGTCCTCCTACAAGACTTTAATAACCGTGAGACTGACACACGATCACAGTACATACAGGCAATATGTCTGCCTTTCAGAACTGGCTCATGTCTTCTCAACATCGTAAGCAAAGCTCAGTACTGTGATGAAGATAGAACAGCTTCCCTAGACAGACATCCTGCTCCCTCAGCAGCTCCCTGAGAGGTGCCAGAATCACGGACAATTGAGGATGGGCTCTGCACCCATCAACAAAGGCAGTTCCCTTCAAAGGGGCCTCATTAATCATTCCCTTCCCAATGGGGTCTGGCAAGGCCATGAGCACCTGAGCCCAGGCTGAGGACCTCACTACAGCAGATGTGCTACAAAGCAACATACTGGACTGGATACAGCAATGGTATTTTCTGAGATGAAAGCTTGTGGAGGTTTGGGTTTGCTCCCTGCCAAATCCAGCTGCTGGCCACACAGATCACACCTCCCTCCACCCCTGACCAAGGGAGAAGAAAAAAAGTACCCCCAAAAAATTGTAGGAGAAGTATATATATATTCACGTATATTACAGTTATATACAATCAAACACTATGAATATACATAACAAGAATTCCAAACAATCCCAAAAGGGAAAAGGGGGAAAGGGGAATGGGAAGAGGGACAAAAAAAATGGGTAAAACCAAAACAAAACAGATATACACACACTCGCAAACTCAGGGAAAAGCTCAATAAATTCTCACCAAACTCCACTCAAGAGAAGCAGTTTCTCCACCTCTGTGCAGCTGGGACACCACTTTCTCAGCTCATATAGATGAGAGCTGAGCCAATACACTGAGACCTGATGTCCTCCAAACATCCGAAAGGAAGAGAGAGAGGGAGGAAACCTTTCCCTTGTCTTTATATACAGCTGATTATGTGAAGGAATGGTGTAGAATACTTCCTTAGTTATGACCCTGTTACCAGGGAAGGTCTAGAACAAAACCAAGGAAACTAAACCACCACAAAGCTGTGCATATCCTCTGTTCCACAATCCATACCTCCAACTCAGAGAAACACTCAGCACAGAATCTACCTGTGTTTTGAGAAAGCCCTGGTAGAAGCACAGTGCCCAAAAATGTTGTGACATCCCTTACTTTCCACTCTAACGTGTATGTTGAGGATTTCGTGTTAAGAGGAACTAACAGGAACAAATCTCAAGATGCAGATCCAAGGAACTAAGGAAGGAATGGCAGCCACAGCAACCTTACAGCAGCCTTTTCCTGAACAGCAGCACTTTGCAGAGGAAGAGAATACGTTTTCTGTGAGCCCTGAGCACTGCAGAGCCACAGGCTGAAGGATTCCCAGGGCTGAATCCCACATTGGTTTGCATTCCCAGGCAGTCACCTGAGGTTGTCTCTGCCTAAAGTCACTTTGTGGTAAATTTTTCACAAGATGAACACAGAATACATAAATCAGATCCCTAAGATATACAAGGAATTTGTACTCTTTCACTGAAACCCACAGCATTCATTAAGTACGATATTTATTTCCCACATTATTTATGTTAGCATATGCTTCTAAACCAAGTGAAATTCCTGTCTATTTGTGCATATTAAGTAAGGAAACAGAAGTACAAGTACTGTGAAGAGAGGTTAAAGAACAGCCTTTATATGCTGGAGCTATAAAACTAAACATCACTAAAATTAAAGATTTAAAATTTCCTTTCTCTACCACAGTTTTGTTCAGATATATTACCCTGCAAACACTGAAGAACACACACACCCAGACAAACAGTTTACAGAAGAAAAACACTACTCTCTTCTGTTACTGATTATCCTTTAATTACACCCCAAAAAACCTGAAGAATGTCTGAATTATTGATAATTACTTCTGCATATCTGGTTAAGTTTAAAAAAAAAAATCAAGTTTCAGAATTTTGACCAACTTTTAACTATTTTTATGTTGCACTTATGAAACAGCTTTGTTCCACGGGTAGCCAGAGGAAAAATAACCAAGGGCAGAGCCAAGCTGCATTTATGAATGAAAGATGACTCAGAAAGGCTTTAAAAAAGCAAGAAAGCTGGCAAGGTTAAAAAGGATGGCAGAAGTTATTTTAAATAAGAAAGCATCCTTTCTCCTTTCATCCTTCACAAAGCTGAAATCTAATAAAAAAATAATAGGAAAGAAAAAAATTATTTGACCACCATGCACTTATCTGGACTTGATAACAATGTCTTCTGGACTGAGATTGTTCAAGGGAAAAGGAATAAAAGCCTCTTTCAAATATTTCCAGAGCAAGGAGTAAGTATCTCAGTGAGACTGTTCTCTAGGTCACCATGGTGTAAGGGCAATGAGAGATAAGCCAGCCCAGAAAAGCAAATTACTTCTTCTTGCATCTCTTCATCACTGGCATGCTTGAAGAGGTTCTCATGGAATAATTTTCTTTCAACTCTGCTTCAGAGGATTTATACCAAATCTCGCAGTAGAATTTTTAAAATCTGATAAAATAAGTGATGGCAAGTCACTTAGACCCACGGACAAAACAATAAAGTAGGCTAACTATACGGTCGTAAAGTAAAGCCTCTTATTTATAACGGCCTCAAACACTACAGCAAGCATGAAAAGCAAATATAATAGCTCTTTTTAGTAAGCTCCAGAGAGAGCAGTATAGCTTATATATTCCTCAGGCAATTTGTAGAACCTACAGTGCAGAACAGAAATGGTGGACAAGTGGATAAATACAAAATGCTGAACAAGAAGGACAGGTTTAATAAACAGAAATTTTTACTTCAAGAAATTCCTGTCTCCATGGGGATCAACAAGCATATATGGAGAGGAAGCCAACATGAAATGATTGGATTTCTGAGAAGTTCTGTCCCTCACCAAAACACTAAAGGGAACTAAGCAAACTAAGAGGGATGAGCCTCACAAGGAAGGAAGACAGACAAAAAAAATGTGGTGGGGGAAAGGAACGAATGAAGAGTTAATTTACTCAATAGAGGGAGGTCACCAATGCAGTCCTGTATAAAATACTAACAAGGGCCACATCATTTAACAGCATAAAAATTAGTTAGGAAATAAAATTCATAGTGATAAACTCTGTTCTTCTTTTCCATACAACACTATAAATTAATCAGGGCAACAGAAACAAAAGCTGACTCCCAAGGTGAGATTAATCTGTCCAGACTTCTACAACAAGGACCTCTGGGCTGGAGCTTGGGGTCTATCCTTCCCCTTACATTCATCATAGAAGAAGGTACAGCTCAGATCATCCTAACGTAAATGCAGAGGAAGTCAGATGCACCTCACCCTAGGAGACTCTACGTACATGCACTAATGGTGCAGAGTCTCCATGAACAGGCACATACCTGGGTAGCTTCCAGGTTAGATGAGGAATCCCATGTTGGATGGCCAATGTATGGAAGTGTGCATTAGGCAGCGCAGCACATGAGAAAAGCACTCCTAACTGTAAGGGAATTATTGCATAACTGCACCTTACAAGGAAAGGTTCCGGAGTTATATCACCTTGACATTCAGTACCAAGACAAACAAAGCTTAATATCAGAAATTATTAGCAACACAGCATGCGATAGAACAATATCAAAATATTGCCATAGTGTGCTTAAACCCTTAATACTGTGTGCAGTTTCTTTCCTTGTTGCCCAAAATTCACTCCTCTTCTTTCCTGTTTTAGAAGTCTATCCTGCCATTTTGGAGAAAGAGAGCAAGGATAATTAAATGTGGCAGCTTCTGTAAAAAAGCTAAGAACAAAAAAACCTCAGAACCCCATAAGGCTGCTGAGTTCAGAAGAGAGATAGAGTGAGTGATGGAGGAAACAACTCAATCCAGAAACCTATTTCAAGAGACAAAATGGTCTACATTGAATCAAGTTTGGAGTCATCCACCAAAAAGTCCTCCAATTCTACTCTAATAAGCTTTGGCACTTCAAAGCCTCCTACAAGCTCTCATGCCCCAGACCGTGAAAAACTCCCTCAATTTCACATCAAATAAGTAATTTTGGTGGGCTTAAGACCAAAGCTTTGAGACAGGAACAGTCTCCTACTCAGGTGGCTTGAGGCCTGAAGAATATGCAGGGGGCAATTTTGCACAGGAGCATCTAATGATTGATTCAAGACTGTGAATGATCAAGATTTACATGAATTCAAATTCCTTAGACAAAATTAATTATAAAAGCCCATTAAAAAGTATCAAACATCATGGTATCAGTTCTGACTCGGGGTAATTCCTGGCCTTCATATCATCGTGAGCTGAGAAATGTTAAACAAAATTAAGTTTTTTAAAAAAAAATCACTCCATCTTTGCACCATTTTTCTACTTCCTCAAGCATCTGCTGTTGATCATTGTGGGAGACCATGGGGATTGCTGGTCCCACTCAGTACTTTTGGTCTTGTATGGATTTTATGTTTTTATTTCTCCACTGTATAAAATCTTTCAATTATAGCTGGGAGTTATACCAGGGAAATAAAGACAAAGAGCTATGGAAAAACCTACAAAACTAATTGTTCAATCAACTGCTGTTACAATTCAATCCAAATATTACAGGAAAGGAAGTCAGAACAGGTTCTCCATTAAGTTCAAGCACCATTGACATGAGTTCCTCATTACAGATGCAATCCATCATGCTAGAAGTAAACAGCAAGCCAGACAAGAGGAAATGGTGAGAAGCAGGTATCCAGTTGTATGTCTCACTGGATTTCATAAACAGTTCTTTCCCAAACAGTACTTTCAGATACAAAAAGAGGGAAGGGACCTTTCTAGGGGATTTCAGTATTTCTGTGCTGGTACGTTTTCATTTCCACAGCAATCAATCTAAATGTAAATATGACAAATGGGTGAGGGATGTGCGTGAAAAGAAGAAAATATTTGGGTGATGTTTAAGCTCTTTATAACAGAACAGAGTCCCTTGTGGTTCATAATTCAACACTGGAATTATGAACCAATACAACCAATACACCAGAGGGCTCGGCCTTCATGAAGAATTTTGTATGAAACACTGCATTGTGTCAATGTCACTCTTCAAATGTTACTTCAGGCAAAAAAACAAGCTGAAAAAAAAACCAAACCAAGAGAACCCAAAAAATCCTAGATATGACTTTTGTAAGAGTAGGAACTGGATTACTGAAAAGGATTTCTACTCTGAATAACCCTTTCTTACCAGTTCAGCTAGAGTTCTCAAAGGAGATTATAGAGCAAGGGAGTTTTAAAAAAACTTTTCCTATTCTAGAAGTTTAAATATGATCTTACCTTGTAATAAAGAATTTAATTTGTAAAACACACCTCCAATTTTGAGTTCTTAAAATGTAGTTAGAGGCTTTCTTTTGAAATACAAAAATAGTAACATATTTTTTTTCTTTAACTGATAAACAACAGTTCATTTTTCTGCTGTTCCTGGTATGTTCTACTTAAACATCAACAAAATCCACTTTCATCACTGAAACATAAGAAAATAGCTGGTTAGCAATTCTCTTTGTACAAGGAGGCAAAATGAGTTTGAATTTTAATTCAGTCACTTAATTTTTTTATTTACATTTATTTTTATAAGGTTTCACATGTATAACACATGTTTTTTATTTTGCTCTTACTAACCCCAGTTGATGTTTACCAGTTACTGCAGGAAATGCCTCCTGTGCACACCTTTTCTTTGCAGTGGAGCCTATCACAGCAGCGTTCTGAAGAGGGAGCCAGAGGATTATGTATAATGCTTTCTTTAGCCAAAAGAATTCCTACTAACTTGTTCCTTTGAAACAAGACTTGTTAAAAAAAGATTAAAAATGTAAAAAAAAAAAAAAAAAAAAAAAAAAAAAAAACCAAATACCCAACTATCTCTGCTTCTTTTTAAGTCCAGAGCAGTCAATGAAAACCCTTAACCAACCTTCTATTGCTTTTACTCAATGCAACTAATTTATCATACAGTACTGCCCAACTTACAGGCCTTGACAACAATATCACTTTTATCACAAGACAAATCAAATGATAGCTAAAATCTCTAGTATCATTTATGTATTTCAAAACAAGCAGAACTCATGTGTTCTACAGTTTACATTAGTTTTGAAACTCAGTTTTCGGAATTCTATTTGAAAGTTAATGCTTTCAAATAGAAAAGCTTCTTGGATCATCTGAATACTGCTACAAGCATAAAACTAAATATGTGTGTACCAAATACAATTCTCACTTTGTATCAGGCTTCAGAGTCTATTGGGAAAATATTCATCATCAACTGAAATTACAGAAAAGCTAATTAAAGCATAGTACTAGCAAACCAACACCAATGACTGGCAGAAAAGTTAAGAATCTACAAGACATTAAAAATCCCATACACTTCCATAAATAAAAGTTAATGGGACAACACAGAAATTACAAGCGTTCAGAAGTAGCTCTGTATAAGGAAAATAATTGCTAAACTGATTATTATTGTTAGGGAATCGGAACTGGGATTTTCTAAAATCCTGTGTTTACAGCCAGATGGCTATGGGAGGGAGTACAGCTCTGCTACCCTATCTGCCTTTGGCACAGTTTTCAGAACTTAAGAGAAACAGAGGTAAAAGACAGGTATATTTCATAACATTTTAAAAATTGAATTTATATATTGATTTGTTTTTGATTATCATTTGTTTCTTCATCCAAACTATCAGTTCATATTCCAGCCACCTAACCACTCATCAAAGTAATTACTAGAGATCCAATAACACATCAACCTTATGTTCAATTTTGATTTTACATCTTATGAGGGAAAGCACATGTTAACAAAGAAACCAGCATCTACCAGTAGATACTTATTTGTATTTATGTACTTTTTAAATCTTCTAACAAGTTCTAATTCTTATTTCACTTAGAAGTGCTCTCTGTAGATTCAGTCAAGGACACCTTCTTATCATAGTTCTAGCTGGAGGTAACTGCTTGAAATATTATGACAGCAGGAAAATTTACCTATGGGAATTCTCCTAGAGGCCTTTGAGAAGGAATATGAGGGTAAAAGAATTGAAGAGCACATAAATCTGATGTAGAATTAGAAGGAAAAAAAGAAAAATTTTAAGTCCAAACAATCCCAAACAGGGTAAGTATCTCTTATGCTGTACACTTCAACAGGACACGTTGCAAGACAAATCTCAAACTTGAAATCAAATGCTTAGGTTCTCATGTAAAACTGAAAACAACATCTTACCTTGCCCCGAATTATATATTGCTTTCACAGATTTTTTCACCTTCTGTAGTGCAGTTCTGTCTTGATCCAATGCCTACAACAGCAAGAAATAAACAAACTTTAAATATTTACTTCAATGATTCATTTAACAATTAAAAAGAAACTCATAAAATACACAGTTTCACAGGCTGGAAAAAACTGCAGGTACAACTTACTGAACCTGTGGGAAGGTCCAAGGTCATTCAACCCCTTCAAGACAAATTAAAGAAAAGAACTGAAAATGCCCTGATAGTAGAGCTGCAGTGACAGTGCTAGAAGAAAACCACCATTTTAGTTTTGCAAAGGACATTTAATCAAATTACATTCTATTTTCAAAAAACCCAAAAAACAAAACAAAAAAACCAACCAAGAAATAATAGATACTTCTACTCTAGCCCTCTAGTTTCTACTATAACTAAATTGCTTGTTAACATCTATGGTTCTCCCACAGTAATAATCTTCTAACTATAGACAGAGATTATCACACTAACCTCTTGCACCAAATTCCACAATATAACTCTAAAAATGTGGTCGATGAAAAGTAGAAATTGGAAGAAAAGACTAAGATTTGATTTTGTGCACACAATGTGACTGAAAGGAATATTGCAGTAGTAAGACTCAGATATGTTTTTTCAGGATTACATCTTTAAGAATTTCAAATTTTCTGCAATAGTTACAAAACCGACTATCACAATATTCTGAGTTGCACGGGACACACAAGGATCATCAAGTCCAACTCTTAAATGAATGGCCCATTCAAGGGATTAAACCTGTGACCTTGGTGTTATTAGCACCAAGTTTTAACCAACTGAACTAATCTCAGGCTTGCCTAAAATGTTATTAAGTAATGATGACTTTAGGGTTAGATTTCTAGTTACTTTCTTTTTTAAGATACATTCTTTCTCCCTGTCCACTCTCAACCTGATGTTGAAAACATAATTAACATGAGAAGAAATTATTTTGATAAAGCAAAAACTAAAATGAAAGTAAACATTAATCTATACCCATGGAATTAAAAAAAAAAAAAAAGGAAAATTAAATTTAAAAGCCACATACTGGTACTTTGTTAGTACCAGTTAATTTCACTTAAGTGTGAATTTCGGACATTCTGCACAGTTATGTTGAACATGCCTCCCTGCTAATCATGGAGAACATATACAGAAATGTTTAAATAATTACCTACATTTTTCCCCCCCATTTAGATCACAGGCAATTTCCCATCACTTAAGTAATGTTAGATCAATAACCACAAGTTTTAATAAAGTGTTTGCAATATTATATTCACTTTCAAATCACTGAAAGTTGGGGAACTTGTAAGCAGAACTATTGTCAGGACAGCAGCCCAGCTGAGTGTGCAAGCAATTGGACACCCCACCATTCACACTGCAGAGACCTTTATAGCCATATTATCCACAAAGTTTAAAGTCTGGAGCTCCCGTGGGTCTGAAGACTGACAGACCAAGGCAGAATGGCAGCTACTCCTAGACCACCATGTACCTCCTCATAGAGGCACATCATCAACAACACTGAGTGAAAACTTAACGAGTAAGCAGAGCTTAAAAAAACCTCATAGCACCTTCGGGTACCTGAAGACGGGGGTCTGCAAGAGAGCTAGAGAGGTGCTCTTTACAAGGGCATGGAGTGATAGGTTAAGGGGGAATGGCTTCAAACTGAAAGAGAGTAGGTTTAGATTAGATATTAGGAAGAAATTCTTTCCTGTGAGGGTAGTGAGGCACTGGCACAGGTTGCCCACAGAAGTTGTGGCTGCCCCGTGCCTGGAATTGTTCATGGCCAGGCTTGACAAGACTTTGAGCAACCTGGTCTAGTGGAAGGTGTCCCTGCCAATGCCAGACAGGTTGGAACTAGATGATCTTTAAGATCCCTTCCAACTCAACCCATTCAATGATTCCGTGATTGAAGTACATTGCACTGGGCATTAAGAAGCTTCAAAAAAACCATAGCAGGAGATGCAGGTCAACTAGAGTATTAAGCATTGGGGATGGTCAAATGTAAGGGCACTGCTCTCAGGGAAATTCCAAACACTGATTACTTTGGTGTGTGAATGCTCACAGTAGGAATCCATGCAGAGAGAAACCAATTAATACAGAATAGTTCTATTTTGGAGTGGCCCAATTTTAACTATGCAAAATGTTATAGGCGAACAATACATGAAAATTTGCAACAAACTAAGTGTTTCTGTTCCTTAACTGAAAACAACCATCTTCTCAAATCACACAACCAGTCCTGCTGCAGCTAAACCAGAAAGTCTGGAACCCCAGAATTTATATAAATGCTTTCTGATGCTATTTATCTCTGATTTTTTTCATTTTCAGCAGAACAATGGATTCAAACATTAGGAACTGCAAACATCATTATTTCGTTTGCTCCCTAGTGAAACAGTGGATTATACTTGACTTACATCTTGCCAGAGAAAGTTATCGTTTTTAAATTTAATAAAATATTGTGAACTCTGTGTTCCTTTTCAAGACAGTGCACAGTAAGCGCTTCTCCTTTGATTCCTCTGCAAATGCTGTCAAAAGCTTTTGCCTCTGCCTGCCTGCTGTGCTAGACAGTTGTTTTCATACGTTCTTACTGAAGATGTTCTCTCCATCTTCAATGACCAGAAAAAAAATGATTCACTTGTCTACTGAGAGTCTGAACACTGGATAAAAATATGAAACCAATATTTTGGAAGAAAGACATTGATGAGATTCAGAGACAAAACTTTGTACTAAGGTCTAGTATTGAAGCAAATTGGACACCCAGGAGGAAGAAACAAATACAAAAACTCTGAGAAAATTGCTCCCAAAGTTATCAATCTAGACAAACAGACTAGAAAATAGAAATTGGATTTGCCATTGAATTAAATTTAATCACTAATGTGGGAGCAGGATGGAAGGAACATTCATTATTTTAAAAGAGGAATCACTGAGCAGAGCAATATACAAAGCTGACATCCACAGCCTGAAGGAGCCAGAGATCTAAGTCAAAATGACATCACAGGTCAATTTTGTACTTTTGTATTTGCAAACACCATCTTTATGTAAACTAGTTCTTCCTAGTCCAAGACTCTAAATAAAATTAATCTATGCAGTTATACAACAAAAACAGTTATCTAGGGTTGTCTGGGTGCTTTTGGGTGTTGGATTTTTTTAGTTGTTTTTGTTTTGTTTGTTTTATTTAACTGCAGATAGTTTGTTTTCAAACATATTAGATTCCTCTTGGATGTCTTCCGCAGATAATTTTTAGCTGCACTCTGCTGTGAAGGAATTAAGCTGCACTCAATGCTCAATTCAATTATTATTGCAGACTGTTATTATCTTTTAAGCATGTTAAACTAGAAAGGAACAACTTTACTTTCCCTGTTTAGTGAAAATATGTTTCTGCAGTATCCATTAATTTTATTTTCTAGCATTTACAATACTAAATATTTTAACTGTCTTAAAAACCACAAAATCCAATCTTCCATGAGTATTGGCATATGTTTATATTATTGAAGATTACAATGCCTTGGGGTACCAAGGAGTCTCTGTGACAATCTCTGAGTATTCAGATGTGCTTCCTCCTACCTTCCTACCTACTAAACTCTTCCTCATCACCACCCATTCCTGACAAATGCTTCTTTCTTCTGTGATACCATCTCCCAGGAGGCCTTTTTAAGTTCCACAGAAGAGCATTTTGTTACCATCTTATGCAATTTGGAAAGACAAATAATTTACTAAAGGTACCTGCACCACAGCTTTGCTACCTTCTTGGCCAAACAAAGCTTTATTCTTGAAAATGCCCCTCTTGGAGACAAGCTCCACCACATTCAAAATAATGCAAAATCAGCATTTACAAAAATACTCTGAGACACATTAGCAAAGAAATGAAGGTGGAGGGAAAAAAAAAGAAAGACCACAACCCCCTCCCCATATTTAATCTACTTAAAATTAAGCAAGGAAAGCTTCTTGTTCCTCATATTGAGCAGATTTACTACGCATGATCTCTGACAAACGCCCTGTCGAGGTTTTATGTTGCTGCATTCCCTTATATTGAAGTTTATTCTCAAAAAAATCTCCTGATGATGAAACATCAGCTCTTCTAACTAATGAGTGTGGAATCCCCAAGTTAGACCAGATATAATTTCTCTTTTCTGCTAAAATATTGCTACTTTGAAACTAGCCTGCCATTTCAAACCACCAACCTAGTTCAAATCTGTGCTACAGAAGAAACCAGCATCTCCTCTCTGTCACTCCAGAGCACTCACGTTGGCTGCACTGTGATCCAGTTCAGGAGCTGCTGTGCTGACACCAGTTCCATGAAAGCCAGGGGCTCCTTTGGAACACTGTGGATTTAGCTCATCTTCCATCAGTGCAGTGCACATTGACAGACATTTGTACTACCATTTCACAGAGAAGATACTTCTTGCAGCACGTTCCCTCTTAAAATGTACATTTACTGGTGTAGGTATACATACCAATATAAAAACTCAAAAACTTGTCCACCTGAGGATCAAAAATCAAATTAATTTTGCAGTGGAGAGTCCTCCCAATAGATCACTTCATTGATGTCGATCACTGGTAGCTGAAACATACACTTTTACCAGCCTAACGCAGCACACTGATCAGGGCGAGTCAGAAAAGGCGCATGTTGACATACCCTGAACCCACACCATTCCTCTGTCAGATGAGGCAGAACTGTGCCTGGGTGTTCACACAGACAGACACTGATTTTGCCTCTCTTCAACCCTCTAGAGCCTGATTTCCTCTCAATGAAAGGTATTTCTATTTTGGGGCCATGCTCTGTTTTAATGGCTTCTAAATTTTAAACCAGAAGTTATACTACAGTGCAGTGTGGAAAGTGGTAGTTTCTGGTTTGCCATCTATCTGTGAAGTACTGAAAAATGGTAAGTTCGCATTTAGACAGACCACTAACTGTTTCTTTAGAATCTCGTGTCTTTTTATTCTGTACAGATATGTATGTATTTGTGTGCATGTGTGTAGGTACTAATAAATATATCAGAATGTATTAGCAGGTGTCCCTACCCACAGCAGGGGGATTGGAACTAGATGATCTTTAAGATCCCTTCCAACCCAAACCATTCATTCTATGATTCTATATTTGGAGGCACATGTGTGTACATAAAAGTCTATATACTAGAATCATGAATATTTGAGGTGCTTATTGCTAATACACATGAAAAGCATGGTTTGAGCCACACAAAAACCTTCCTTTCTTGACTGCCATAAAACTACTGTCCAGCAACCAATCACAAAAGTAGTTTTTATGCACAATAAATTTTGTGTGTGGATGCATCTGCACAGAGAATGCTACTGCCCCTTCAGCCCACTAGAGCCACTAAAATACCAAACACATCTTGTGTACCTTGGAAATCTTTATAATAATAAAAGATAAGAGTAGTTCAAGACACTGACAATCACATTAATATGTCAGCACGTATTACTGACTGTATTATTAACCCTTCAGGTAGTTTATTATCCAGAGGAGATGAATTTTTCAACTGGAACAAACTGATGATCCTTGTATCAGAGGAAATTTAGAATTTCCTAGCATTTGTAGCAGGTTTATCCTAAAAAATTCCATATCCTACTACTATCAGAACCCACCCACAAAAATAATATACTGGAATAGAAATGTTTTAAACCATTACAGTATTTTACACAAGAGAAATTCATGACAGAAGCTTGAAGGCAATTAGAGCATGCACCACCTATGTACTCATGACAAGGAAAAAACCTCCCTCCATGTATTTTAAGAAATTACTTTCTTATATTTAAAAAAAATGCACATGAAATATAAAATATTTGAGGCTATACATACAAATGGATAATTGTAATGAATGCTTGGTAGTCACAGGCATGTATTTTCAGATACAAGATTAATTATTTCACAGAAAATACATTGATAATTTATTGGTTTCAAGGGACAAAAGTAGTAAGTTTATCGCTTACCAATTTACACACTTGTCTAACCCTGGCACAGAAGTGATTGACAGTTTCTATTTTCTGTACTATAAAATATACTTGCCCTCTGCTCAAGTCCCAGTTACAGCATCTTTGGAATGAAGTAGAGCAATGGCACCTTGCAAGGTTATGGCTACTCAGCAGCATATCAGCTTTCCTCACAATAAAATCCAAACTTTATTGGATATATAATAAACACAGACTAGACAGCTAGTAAGTTATTGCATGCCACAGGAATGTCAACACAGTAAACCCCTGGAAATTTCCACACTGAAATAAAACCAAAAGAGAAGATTAGCATCAAGTGCTGGTCTGCTGCAGCTCACTCATTCAGAAACAAGCAGATTACTAAACCCACTTAGTTCTGTACACCCTTCCTGTCCTTCCCTCTCTGCACAGTTTGTACCAGTCACCAGTGTGAAGCCTGTTTTCAATTGTTGGTATCAGCACGTGTCTACATGACAAAAATAGGGGAATGATTAAGAATTTTCTGGAGACAATTTTTTTTTGTAAAGATGGATAGAGAAGGGTCCAGTTTGAACTTGTCCTGGGTTACTTAAAAAACCAAATGGTTCCAATGAGAGGAAGCAAACCAAAACAACACATCAACAAGCACTTAGCACTGTAATAACCACTGCCCAGGTAATTTCATACACCATCATTTACCAGCTGCTCCACTACTCCTAAAAGAAGAAAATTAAAAAATTAAAATTAAAAATTAAAAAAAGAATAAAAATTAAAAGACAGCATTATGTTTTAATGATAGGATAATGAAAAGGGCATCAGTGATCAAATTTAGTAAGTACATTTTTCCAGAAAACATTTTTTTCAGGTAATGCCAAAAGTTAACAGAGATCCCATCAGTTGAACTTTCCTCACATCTGCTGTTAGTTACATTGCCTGATGCAACACAACAGCCTCTCTCCAAACTCAGCATATGTGACAAAAATCACCAACCTCCAGTGCTGTAAAGGTCATACTAGAAGAGCGAGCTCATTTGTGTAGGCTCTAAAAAGAACTGGAAAAATAATACCCACTAAATTAGCCTTTAAGTATCACTCAAATGGAAGCCCAGTAGATATTGCTTGTAAAAGTGCAGTATTGCTAATTGTAATTTGTTTTGACAATTGGATCCCTCCTTGCAACCATACTCCTACCCAGCAACCTTTTCCACAAGAGCAAGAATGTACACACTATGTATGACTGCTTCTGGATAAAATGAAGTTACCATCACATTTTTTTCTAATGAGCATGGAGCAGATATTGGATCTTGTGCACACTCTGACACACCTGGCAATATTTAACAATATTTTGGGCAGTTCCTTCCTTTAAATGCTCTGATGAGCTACATCAATATTTCTGAGTTTAACTCATTTTGTGCACAAGGTACAGTTAGATACAACTAAAGAATAAACTAAGCGACTTCTTTCCAGATACGCTGATGACACAGATGCAATTTATCTTCTAACTTCTGCTGTGTAGGAGATGCTGCAAAACTCACAACTAGTGACAACACTTGAAAATTTCCCATGACACATATAAAATTTCCCACACAGGAACAGGCTCTAAAACAGCTTCCACTGGGTAGACCATCACAGAATTACAGAATATCAAGAATGTTTTGGGTTAGAAGAGATATTAGAGATCATCTAGTTCCACCCCTCTGCCATGGGCAGGGACAGGTTCCACTAGACCAGGTCGCTCAAAGCCCCATCCAACCCGGCCTTGAACACTTGCAGGGATGAGGCATCCACCGCTTCTCTGGGCACAATGGGGCATCCAGAGCTACTTAATGCCAATATTCTTATCTTTATACTGGCAACCTTGAACTAGCTACAACTGTTAGAACAGCTACCACTGACTCTATACAAACTCACTTCTTTAATTAATAGAGTAAAGCTGAACTGTACAGAAACCTAAGAGAGCAAAACCAGTGAAGAAAACTTACCAGTTTACATGTCACTGCAGCACAATTTTACCTCTTTCTTACTCCAGCAGCTGATAAATACACTGGCATGATTATGGGGGTAAAATATGGCTATAGCTCAGAAACTAGCAAACTCAAAGCCAGGCCCACAGGTCCAGAAGATGCCACTGTAGAGGATTCCCAGGTTGCACACACAACTTTTCCCAGCATTAAAGCTGCATTGCACTAGCAAGTGGTTGCACAGAACACTAACAGAAGAGTCTTCCTACATTACAAAAGATTCTGTGTTTCAAAATAACTAGTGTTGTTGCACTCTACGTTTTAGTAAGTCATGGCATATTATCAATCTCCTTTCCTCCAAGCTGATCATTCTTGTCCACATTAGCGATCTACTAAGTACTGCTTAAAAAGCACAAAGGAAGTGATCCTAAACTAAGAAATAAAAGCCCATTCTCTCCCTATGCTCTTGCAAACGTCTCCTTACACCTTTCTCAGAGGCCAGTCGAAGTATATTGAGTGTATTTACTAACGAATATTACCCTAAAAAATTATTTTTCCCCAGCATATTTCATTGAAGATTGTTGTACTTTGAAAAAACCCATGCAGTATAAACTCCCATTTTCATTTAATAAAAATCTAACCTGAAAAGTTTATATGCAAAAGACACACCTAAACACAAATCAAACCAGCCCGAAATTGAACAAGATTATTTACTTTTTAGAACAATCAAAAAATAAATACATCAGGAGACAGTGAATAGTTGAGGTAAGGTTTTTCAAAAGGAAGCAAAGTGATGAGAAGATGGCATAAAACAGCACAAACAGACTCAAGAGACAAGCCAGCAGACACAGGGTTATCAGAAAGAAATGTGATTCTTAGCAACTTGAACTGGAAAAAAGCACAGAAATCTCTGGAGAATTTCTTCTATCACCGTATTGGACTGTAAATTTCACTAACAGGAGAGCTCTTCAGTTGCAGCATAAGAGTTAAATACCACAAAATATTTTCATCCTGTTAACTCTTTTCTTCTTCTGAAATCACCAAATATTTTGCAGCAGGCTCTGTCTTTAAGCTGTTGTCCCACTAACTCACAGGCGTTATCTGCTCAAGGAGGGAAGGTGCACTAGATCAGCACTCATGAGTTATTACCACCTTTTCTAAAAGTAAACTCTTCAAATATTGTACACAGCTCCTGTGACTGCTAGAGAAGCTCCAACGGGATAGAAAGGGATAAATGCAGCACTCCCTCCCTCAGCCCTCAACAGCCTCTGCGTGGTGTTCAGTCACACAGTGCACTCACACCTCCGGGCTCCATAAACTCCAATCACCATTGGCATTGTTGGGATCTTGTACCAGCCAGCAACACATAGGAAGGACATTAGAAACAAAGCACAGTAGACCAGCTCGTTTCAAAACATTACTACTACTATTATTATTATACTATTATAAATATTTTTTGGGGGTTTTTTTTGTTTTTTTTTTTTTTACATTGCCATGATGGCAGTGTGGGGAGACAGACAGTGTTCTCTTACTTGAGAACAGAAAAAAAAAAAATCCATGCTCCTTCTCCTCTTCCTCACCCCTGAAGAAATATTTAAATGCATAGCGATGGATGACTGCAATATTCCATTTCAGAATTATTCCATTCAGAGAAAAAAGCAAGCATATTAATGCACTAAAACTATTTTATGTTAAAAAAGTCTATTTGTTCTAAGCTGCAGATTTAAAGAGTTTCATTAGGTTTAAACAAAAATAAATGGGATTTCCAGTACAACATAGGCCTTGAAGACTGTTACAGCATTCTGGGACACTGTTATGGCTCAGTTTCATTCTGTATTGAAGAATGCAGTGATGACAGACTCAAGAAGATTTCATCTTATATCATGTTAAACCTGCAACCACCAACACTTACTATGAAATTCAGAGGTACAATGATGTAACCAGCTAAGAAAGTCCATCATCTTACAACCAATCTCCATTATAGGGTATAATACAGACTGACACTATGGGATAAAAACAGGACAAAGAATAACAACACACCTGGAGACATTCTAGAAAATAAGCACAAAAACAACAAAATAAAATTGAGTGCAAGGTAAAAGTTAAAAATGGAAATGAGAAGTTTTACAATATACAATAGGAGTTATGTTTCTCATCATTATGATTAGACCTTGACTAGAGATTATTTACAAAATGCACAAATGAGAGAGTTTAAGTCCCACCTTAAAAAAAAGGGGAAAATAAAATCATAAGAGCATAATTTAAATGTGAAGCATTAATTTTTTAATTTCAATGTCATGTTCTTAGACATAAACATATTCCCTGAACATACCTAATTTAATGGGGAAATCATAGAAAAGGAAATACAATAGTAACAATAGTCACTTTAGGATTTTAATAACAGCCTCATCTAAATGCTTTCATTTTCTCCTATATTGTCTTTCAATCAACATGCAAAAATAGTATAAATGTACATTAGAAAATTAAGATGTATATCTCATCCTCACTGTGTTCATTAGAAAATGAAGATGTATATCTCATCTTCACTGTGGTACAGAAAACCAAGTGGCCTCTAAAAGCAATATAGGCTGAAAAAAAATGTAGACACGTGTCATACACATGATGTAATGATATATATATGTTTAATTATCAAAATAATTCTATATATGATTTAAGACCAGAGTGAGATCTGTTTTCTCAATATACAAGTGAAATGAGAAGGGATACCCAACCTAAAGCAAAGACCTATGCTCAGATTAGACTCTCTAGGGTTTATTTTGGGAATGCTGGCACACCTTTTGACCATTTGCAAACTGGTTACACCTACAAAGGAATTTCTGACTCATGTACAAATGCATAAGCACCAGCAATCAATCGAGGGTTCAAGAAGAGGATATGCAAACACCACTGAAATCCTACAGTGTAAAGGTAACCTGAAATTGCCTGAACTGTGTATATGACCTGACAAAGTCATGGGGACAACATGGGAATACCACTCTCCCTTCCACAGGAAGGACACTTTTAAATACCATGCTGATTCTAAAGGTATTGTTTTAAAATCACAGTGAAATTTAGAAGAATTTGGCAGTAACTTTCAGCATTTTAGGAAACATTATGTGTGTTTTGCAAGCAAACTGATACTTACTTCACAGAATTTTTTAACCTAGTATTGTGTTTTGTAAAGTGCCTTATGCTATTTCTCTTTTAAGACTGTATTACAGAATAGATGCCTTTGGAGAATATTCTATAAATTTTCCTAATAATATTAAGCTTCAGACATAATTTATAGCCAAGATCCTAGGCATAACTAAACTACACTAGCAACACCTTTCTTTAAAATACTTATATAAAAACCATGCATATTCCACAGATTCAAAAGCAAAAGTTAGTAAGAGAAAACAACTCTTCTATATATACAGCACCTAATGGAGAAGGTTCAAATTCAGTGAAGGTGGAGAAGATACAAAATCATCTTTCTATTTCTCAAGCTAGGGCTTAAAACACTTTTGCTAACACTTGTGCTAGACACCCATAATGAATAGCAAATAATTGTACAACAAACTCTGTCGTGTTCATTTTGGTTTCCTTTTTAAAACAGCAGTCTAAGAGATGCAGGCTGAGAGACTTGGGGCTGTTCAGCCGGGAAGAGAGAAGGCTCTGGGGAGACCTTTAAAGCCCTTTTCAGTGTCTGAAAGGGCTACAAAAGAGCTGGAGAGGGACTTTTCATATGGGCATAGAGTGATAGGACAAGAGGAATGGCTTTGAACTGCAGAAGGGTGGCTTTAGATTGAATGTTAGAAAGAAATTCATTACTGTGAGGGTGGTGAGGCACTGGAACAGGTTGCCCAGAGAGGCTGTGGCTGCCCCATGCCTGGAAGTGTTCTAGGCCAGGCTGGATGGGGCTTTGAGCAACCTGGTCCAGTGATAGGTGTTCCCTGCCCATGGCAGGGGCTTGAACTATATGATCTTTAAGGTCCCTTCCAACTGAAACCATTCTGATTCTATGAAGAGGATATATATCACTTCAAAAGAACACATATTGGCAATATTCTCCTCTAAAATAAGGAATATAATTTATGTTTCAGAATGGAGAAAGAAATTTGGGAAACCTAATGAAAACCAAGACTGCTACCACAGGGTAACAACACTGCATGGAGAAAGCTGATTATTACAATGTAGCTTTTCATTCTGGTATAATATGCAACTAGAACATATAGGTTACACTTAAACATAGGACAAAACAATGCCATAATTTAAAACCCATCCAAAAGAGCAGTAATTACATAATGAAGTATATTTAATCAGAAACCAAGTCATTCATATTTTAGTCTAATGATTTTTTCTTTTAACTACACAATACCACCAGAGCATAAAATGAAGACATATCAAAAATCATTAATTTGTAACATTTATCTTACAGTTACCTTGGTTCTTAGAAACAACTTATTCATTTCAGTCCTCTCTAAATATTATATTAGCTAAGTTTAATGAATGCAGCTGGTGCTTAAATAAAATTAACAAGTCAACGTCAGTCTTAATAAAGACATTTAAGAAGTTTCCACAATCAAGAAATTATTTTACATATTAACTAGACAGATTAAGATACTAGAACAATGGATTAATAGGCTGCAGTATTTTAAAATTAAATGATGGCACAGTAACTCTCACAAAGTTGCAAAGAAGATGTGAACAGAAACTTTTGAATTTACGCAACAGTGTACTCTCTTGACAAACACCTTCAGACTCTGATGCTATGGGACATAGCACCAATAAATGTAGTACCTATTCATGAACACTTTTACTGACATAGAAAGACACTTTCTTCGTTTTTACATTTCTACAGCTTCCTCATAGTATTTTTTAATAAAAGTTTAAGACATCCAAATACTATTTAATTCAGTGAAGGTATATGAACGAAAATGGATTTTTCTTCTTTCCCTTATGAAATATCAACTGCTTCATTGGTTCAGGTGTCAAAAAAATAGAATAGATGTCTTACAACATACTCCAAATGTATGTCTATGGCTAAAAGATTCTCTTTGGAATGCAGAATGAATGTACAGAAAAAAATGGTAATATAATGAAAATTTGGACAGGGAAGATGAAAACGTTAAGCAAATGAAGTTTAAAACCAATAGCATTCCACATTCTAGCTGATATTTTGTGACCAGAAGCCACAGGACAACAGGCATCCCTGCAGGCTTTTGTGGAAAGCTAGAGTGGTCAATTGCTCTACGGGACCTGAAAAACATAGTTTTCCTGTTTCCCTCTGCCAACTACTCATTCCCACTACCTCCTTTGTACCAGCCAATACTAGCAATGAAAAAACTATAAAGTCAAGTATTTTGACCAGATGAAAATTGCCTTTTTCGGTGGGTTACAGCCATCACTAAGGAGGATGCACGGCTACACACAGGGTGGCTCAAAGCCTTTCAGTGGATGCACAAACATGCACGCACAGATTAGTGCCCTTGTGGCCAAGAACACCAACGATATCCCAGAGTGGGTCCACAGGTGGGCAACAAAGATGATTAAGGGACTGGAGCATCTCTCTTACAAGGAAAGGCTGAGGGAGATGGGCCTGTTCAGCCTCAAGCAGAAGCCGACTGAGAGGGGACCTTATCAATGTCTGTCACTATCTGAAGGGAGGGCGTCAAGATGCTGGAGCTAGGCTCTGCTTGGGGGTGCTGAGCAGTTAGATAAGAAGCAATGGGCAGAAACTGAGGCACAGGAAGTTTCATCTCAATATGAGAAAGAGCTTCTTTACTGTGCAGTGACTGCACACTGGAACAGTGCAGATCACACAAAGGGGTTGTGGAGTATCCATCACTGGAGATATTCAAGAATCACCTGGACGCAACCCTTTGCCATGTGCTCTAGGATGATCCTGCTGGAGCAG
The DNA here is from genome assembly GCA_013396755.1 of Sclerurus mexicanus. Lineage (NCBI taxonomy): Eukaryota > Metazoa > Chordata > Aves > Passeriformes > Furnariidae > Sclerurus > Sclerurus mexicanus. The sequence continues at coordinate 931,741 of VWZF01002623.1, forward strand.
GAAAGTTGAACCAGATGACTCTGTGTGGTCCCTTCCAACCTTACCCATCCTGTGATTCTGTGAAAACTGCCATGTGACCATAACGTGAGAAGACAGATTGTATTTTCCATTTCAACTACATTAATATCCATTCCATCTGAGCTGTTTCCCTTGCAATCCACCTACTTTTGAACTGTGAAGATACACTTCAAGACTGTAAAACTTGGATGCTTAGAAACCAACTTTGTCAGAAGGCAGCAGTATCTATGCATACAGGAGCTAAATTCAATCTTCTTCGCCAGCAGGGGTGACTCAGGCTACAGATTTCCTTTTTTAATCTTACATTCTTTCTCTTGATTTTAAAGTGATTATATCCTTCAGAAACTCAGTCAACTCTTCAAACTACAGTAACTAACTGGTGTTCTTATGTCACTCCTCACAATCTTCACAAGTGCGTAAACCATTGCTGAAGGATGAATTTGCAGCTACAGAGAATTACTGCACTTGACAGTACCAGTGAAGCAAAATCTGAAAAGCACTTTATGTAACTTCCAGTGTGCTGTACTATTAACTCTCTAGTAGCCTAATTTAAACACCTCCTGCTACTATTATAAGATCATTTATCCACTACACCAGCCATCACTCCCAGCTGATGGCACCTCATCTCAGTACACTTCTTGCTCAGAGAAAGGCAGCATTTGGTAAAGAGAAATTTAGTTCTAAAGGCCAGATGTTGGCCTTGACAGAACACTAAACAGAAAGAAAACACTAAGTGGTGCAACAGAATTTGTATGAAATTGACAGTACCTTTTCTAGAAATACTTTCTCTCGAATTTTCTTTTACAGAACAGCCCCTTCAAAAGTCCCACCTATTCCTCCTTCCTACCCAGTAGGTACAGTAAGCACAACCCTTCAGATCTCTGCAGAGCAGCCACAGCAGGCAAAAGCTGCATCTCTGGAGAGGAGCACATGGCAAGACAGAGGCCAAGCACCCTGCCTTGCAGGCCTATAAAAATCCCAAATGGCAAAGAGGGGTGGATATCCAATGGCTTAAAACACTCTGTTCCAACATAATGGGCAGAGGACTTTAAACAAATCAGCAGGTAGCAAATTCAAAGAGAAAAAATAAAAAAGAGAAAAGTATAGTGCTTTGCACCACATATGGTAAGCTGTGAATCCAAAAATTTTACATACTTTAAAAAATAAAAGACAAAAAGGATAAAGTCATGGAAGAAAATTTCAGGATGGCCTTTAAATATAAATTGAATGCCTTTGTTCTGCCATATACTGAGCTACAAGTGACTGGAGACGGGGATGTCATACTGGGGAAGGTACCCCTACGTCTCTGCCCTTTTCCTACACTCTTTCACTGCTGGAGATGACAGAGAAGCTCCTAGGCTTTTACCAACTTCTGGACTATCCCAGCACAGCTGTTCTTCCCCTCACTAATGGCATTCCCGTTATGTAAGCTGAAACAAGGATTTCATCAGTAGATAACCATATATGCATAATAGCAAGCACAGACAAACCTCAGGAAAAAAAAACAAAAAGCACTTTAGCAAACTAGGGCAACTTTTTCTCTTCAGATGTGAAAATCAGCTATCATTGCAAACCCCCAAAAATTTATTTACATATAGAAGGAAGAAGATTTCCTGAAAGATTTAGTAATAATTACATAGCAAGGTATTAACTGAACAATTATGTTCACCAGACCAATGCAACATTACAGTTTGTAAATGTACATAGCCCTTAGACATTAATCCAATTTCACAAATTATAATAATGCGCTCTAGCAAAATCTAATTATTAAATCAAACCAAAATAAAAAACTTGATCAAATTTCTGCTGTATATTTTACGGTATGCCTTACACTAAAAAGAAAACAGAAGCTGATTGTTTCATGTATAGTTTGGAGAATGTTTGTTTTTTCAGTCATAGAAAAGGAAAAGCTGTGATTTATGGCCAGTCTTTACAAGGACAGCTGTCTGATATTGTATCTTTTGCCCTATGCCTACCAAGAGTGAAAGTCAATTAACTTCTTTATGTCATTCCAGAACATCCAGTCTTAAAGCAGTGAATGGAAACCTACTGAACTAATGCATCTAATTGAAACACTAGGAGCAGAAAGTATTTTCAGAAAACCATTTTGTTTAAAAAAAATCCGTAATCCTTTACAGAAAAATGAACTGACTTATTAAACTAGCTCCTAGCCTTTTAAGATTAACATTTTTAATATAGGTTTGGGGTTTTTTTTTTTAGTATATATACTTTTTTTGAAAGAATCTTGGTGCATTGGACACTGGAGAAACTTACCATGATGAGTTCAGCCCTTTACTAATCTCCTTACCAATGAGAACAACAAGTTATGCTGCATCAGAGAAGTATCTACCCTGACTCAGAGTACTTACACAAACAAAAAAAATTATTGATGAACATCTACCAGGCAAACCACAACAAAATACCAGTTTATATCATCACAGGTTTGGATTAAATGGAGGACAGAGAAAACAGAAATGGTAAAAGACATGGTAGCGATGCTGCCTTTAAGTCAGAAAATCTTGGTTTCACTGCAACAGTTTTTATTGAACTCCAGCTCAAAATATCCCTGTTCATAAACCAGTGGAACAGCATACCAAGAAAAATATCACTGCAAAACAAACTATTTCTACACTCTTTCTATAAGCATCCATTTCTCACCTTGGTTAGAGACAGGAATGGGCTGAGCAAGCAAAGGTACTTACATTCCCATGACCATAAATCATTCCTTGTGAATTCACAAGAGAATATTGTAGAATTCTATTTTTGTCTGGGCTTATTACAAATTACCAGTAGGCATCTAGAACAGAGTAAATCCTACACCTGGCAATCGCAGCCTTTCAGAGCTTTCATGAACGTCGCATTGTTTGCCTCCCTGGAAGCCAGTAGTGCACAGAATGTTAAAGGCTGTATCCGAGCAGGGCTGAAGGCAGGACACAAATAGAACAGAGAAGTAGAAAAGGAAGCTGTGTGCAATGATGCAAAAAAAATCCTATTGCTGATTTGTATTCTGCCTGAATACAAGGAGGAAAGTAAGAAAACCTCCAGCTCATTCACATGAGGAATATAAATAGAAGATTCAGTAAAGAACTACTTTTCTAAGGGTTCACATTTGGAACATGTTCAAACTCTAGTTATATACTGAATAATCATAAAAGGCAACACTTGTTAATCACAAAATTGGAGAGTTCCAGAATTTGGAAATAGGCAGATTTAATGCCAATGTTACATACAGTTTTTATAATGTACACAAATAGAAACCATAGTTAAAGACATATAATACAGTAGGTGAGGGCAACTCACTTCTCCCATAGCCAGCTCCCATGGTGGATGTGATTGTAAATTACACTTCACAATAGTCATATAAAGATGAAATGCAGAGCTTGAGGACCATAAACAAGGGGTTATTTTACAGACATTCAACTGACAAAGTCATAGGCACTGAGGAAAAAACCTGGTGTTAAGGAATAATACAAACAGAAGAAAAAGAAGCAGCTCAGTAAAAAAGAATTTAAATACACACACTAGGGAAAAGATGAACCAGATTTGCAATCCAAAATCTTTTCAAGAGGTATATATTACTTGCAGCTCCCTCACCAAGATAGTGCACAAAAACAAAGCCCCTTAGAGAGTGTGGGAAGGGAACCCCTACTAGGTGAAGCTTTGCTCTTGTTTAAAGGAGGAAAAGCAAACAACCAACCGACCCACGTATTCATGCTGCTCCATAAAATAGAAAATATATCTATAGCCACAAGTAGAGTCCAACATTAAAACAGGATCTGTAAAACAAAATATACCTTATCCATATAAGGTGCATTTCACAGAATAACAGAATATGCCGAATTGGAAGGAACCCACAAGAATCATCAAGTCCAACTCCTGGCCCTGCACAGGACCATCCCCAGGAGTCACACAGTGTACCTGAGAGTATCATCCAAATGCCTCTTGCACTCTGGCAGTCTTGGTGCTGTGACCCCCTTCCCTGGGGAGCCTGTTCCAGTGCCCAACCATTCTCTGCGTAAAGAACCTTTTTCTAATATCCAACCAAAAATTCTCCTGAAGCAACTTCAGACCATTCCCTTCTGTCCTGTCACTGGTCCCCACAGAGCAGAGATCAGTGCCTGCCCCTTCTCTTCTCCTCACGAGGGTGTTATAACTGCAGTGGGGTCTCCCCTCAGCCTCCTCTTCTCCAGGCTGAACAGACCAAGTGCCCTCAGCCGCTCCTCATATGGCTTCCCCTCAAAGCCTTTCACCATTTTTGTTGCCCTCCTTTGGACACTCTCTAACAGTGCCCAAAATTACACAATATTCAAGGTGAGGCCACAATAGTGCGGAGCAGGATTCAGACAGCAGGTTCACTCCAGACCAGATCTAAACCGCTGTGTTTACTGAATGCTCAGTGGTACTTGGTAGTGCATCCTCCAGTTTATTTTCATACACAAGTAAGGCAGTTTTTTCTGTTTGTAACAAAACTGCTCCATAACATAAGACACAGCATAATGAGAAGGATAATCAGGAAATTTAATTCAAAACAGCATTCATGCTCCAAACTAGAACACAGCAACAATGCTGCAAATTGAGACCACTATCAGGGACTTGTTGTTAGATGAGTCTGATTTTCAGAAGGCAAGTTACATGATCATATGCTTGCTCATCCTCCAGTTCTGTAAACTATATGTTCATTTCTATAGAAATTTCTGTCCTTTCATTGTTCCCTAAAAGCAGAAACTGTGGGTTATAGGTTGTGCAGAAAAGGGCAGGTATCACTGGGTTACTATAGGTAGAGCCAAGAGGCCCTCTTGGTATCAGGTATGATCTTCAGAAAGCTCCACCAAAAAAAACCCTAAAGTCAAAAGTGATACTTGTTATATCTCAATAAAAATTTGCTACCTTTAGACATATAATTTGGTAAATAAACCTCTTTTGAATTGAAATCTATGAAAAGCCTCGTGTTAGAGACATGCAGAGTCTACCTTGTACTGTTTTTAGCCACACCCAAAAGAGCAGAGGAAAAAGACAATCATACACACAAACTCCATCTAAATGTATTACAGGTCACAGATTCCAGTAGCTCAGTAAAGGTGAGGTTCCACATTCCTAGTTCTGTCCAGTACAAAGGTCGAGTGTGTATCTCCAGCTGACACACAGAGCACAAAGGGCTCCTCATGCAGGTCTCTATTATGGCTGATGTGGACAAAAGTACATTACTGCAGTGTAACGTGGCTCATGCACAGACACACAAACGTATCCGCAACCACGCCTGAGACCGTATTGTGCCTGCAGAAGTTGGCTTGGACCTGTCTATCCCTCAAGCAGCCAGCTGGCAGATCTTCTGTTCTCTGTCTCTCCCATATTTATGACTGCTTCATTACCTGACTCCCAAGCCTCTGACCAACTCACCAGCCTAACAACAGTCCTGCTGCTGTTGCACACTGACATGTCCACACAGGATGCACATGCTCCAGCTGCTGGCACCCCAAGGTGTATGGCCAAGGACCCAGTGCTCACACTCCAGTCTGGACTGTGGGCTGACACTGGCACTTAGTGCTCCATATATACAAATGTATATAGAAGAGAGTCCCCTCACCCAGCAATACATGACCAGCCCATTTATTCCCCTATCCTGTTTTCCAACGTTTGTTCCTTTCCACACCACCTCAAATCCTCCTTTACAGAATTACAGACCCTGCCATTTATCCTTCCCCCAACATTCCATATTACATGCTGAACAATTCAAGGATACTCTTCCCCTCCATCTCATAATGAGTCTTATAGAACTGATCATCTTAGTGTGGCAGACTTGAGAAGAGCCAGGTCAGGGTGCTTTATTTCTCAGATTATTAAAATTTCCTCACCTGTCACCATTGCACTGGGTCCCTTTGTGTTTTTGGAGATGAGCATTTTATCACACAGCCTAATTTGTCCCCTGATTTAAGAGTAAAGCTAGAGAGGATTGCATCATTTTACACCTTGTACTTCAAACACTCAGGAGTGATATAATTTGGAAAATACTGTTCAGGGAAGTGGTGGAGTCACCATCCCTGAAACTGTTCAAAAAATGTGTGGATGTGACTTGAGGACATGATTTGGTGGTGAAGTTGGTGCTGGTGCTGGGTTCATAGCTGGACTTCATGATCTTAGCAGTCTTTTCCACCTTTAACAACTTTATTTCACACCCCACATAAACTTATTTTTATAAAGATTTATTTTAAAGCCTGAAAATTATCAGAAGCTTACTAGGATGTACATGCTATTCCCTATCCCCTTAAAAAATTAAGAGAAGAAATTGATTTCTAACAGTAATAAGGACTTGCCTTGACCAATTAATGATAACTTCCCCATAGATGGTATAGTGTAACAATTAAAAAAAAAAAAAAAGTCAAATCATAGCAAAGGTTGAAGAATTCTTACTTATATTGCCCAAGTACAAGCCAAACTCCTCTGGGGTAAGAACTCTGCAAGTGTCGAACAAAGTCTCTGATGTGACAGAGGCAACACATGAAAGAAAATGAAAACCTTTTTTTTACACAGAGGAGGAGGAGCACAACAAGACAGAACTTGATAGAATGACAGCACTCTTCTCAAGTTTCTACTGACAACATGAAAGGGATTTATGTACCATTTGAGTCACTCATAGGGAGTCACCGGCAAGCATAAGAGGTATCAAGAAGTCAAAGAAGTTCCCTTTATATCTACAAGCAAAGGAGCACAGAAGGCCACGGCCAAGTATAGATGCAAGTGAAAGACAGCAAGAGAGAACAGGTTAAAAGGGAAAAGCTGTAAGGTTACTCCTCCCCTCAAAGAAAAAACAAACAGCTGAAGGTGTATATACAAACCATCACAGCTATTTTAGAGGAAATCAAGACACTGCTTTCTCATGAGAACAGTTCAAGATAATACACCTTCTTCATATGCATCCCAGAGATAAATGAATTTGTCAAGGACTGGACTAAAAAAATAAATTAAAAAAACCCAAACCCCTACATAGAAAACACCGCAAAAACAGAGACTCTTACTCTCACCAAGTTCAGGCCTTGGCAAGATCCACAAGCCTCCAAGATGCTCCATTTCAGGCCCTTCTGAAAGTGTCCCTATTTCCCAAAGTCTGCCTTGCTGCTTGCTGTTAAAAATAACACCTTTTGGTTATATTTGTTTTAACTTACTGACCTGAAAAATCTACAGCCAACTCGCATAACACTGTGCCCTTTTCTCTGTCTGCTGTTAAAAGTTCTGTGGGCTCCTCTTTTTTCTCAACCCTTATTGTGTTTGCCTAAGCTCGCCCACCCCATGCCTAGTCTTTCTTCCATCTAGACTCTTCCTCCTCCCACTTTCACTTGGAGAATTTCATGGCTTTTTTCCTCAACGCTCCATTATTTCCATTCTCTCTTTCTCTCTGTCAATCAATCAGTGCCTTGAAGACAGCTTACAAAATGCATTTGACGGCAACTGTTCTGGCTGCAAGCTCAAGAAAAATTCACAACCTTCCAAAAAAACCTATGAATTCCACTACTTACCCAAACAGCTAACAGAGAAGTAACACATTTTAACATACTTTCAAGATAACTCCAGAACAACCAAAGAATATGTGACATACAGTCTAACCAAACAGTTGAGTGAGTTCACAGATTAACTGATCACAAATTTTGAACAAATTAACAAAATACGTCCCTAAAAACTATGCAGTTAAAAAAAAAAAAGGCAATTGTTCCCAAAGTGCTATTATAGGCACTACTAATTATATTAAAGGGAAAAAATGCAGAACTTCTTTGATTTTTCAAATTTTATTCCAGGAACGGCTTTCCAGTAGACAAAGCAAATCCACTCTGCTGCTGTGCCTTCCACATGCCATCCTGGCACAGCAGAACATGCAGCCCAGGGCTGAAGACAGGCAGGACTGCACAGCTCAGGCTCATGCAGAAGAAGCACCTTCAGCTGCTCACCATGCCTGGCCCTGCAGGAACAGATGCTACAGAAACTTTGTGTAACTCTGAAAAGTGATGACTTGGGTTTTGGCCTGTAATTATGAGTTCCACAAACAAACAGCTCACACTTAAATGTTTCATACTGCTAATAGTTAAGTAAGACTTATTTTAATAAGTAAGAAATTTAAATTCCAAAGATTCTTTCAGATTATTTGTTCCATTAAGCTACCTTGAGTTGCCTTCACGTGACAAGGTAAAACGACATGGTCACTTGGGTAACAAGACATGTTCACCTGCTCTAACTACTGTGTGTGCACACTCTTCCACACAGGAACTGTAAAATTAAAAAAACCCTTCACTGCAACATCACTATTCCACAGCAATTAGTAGCAACTTTGCTCTTCTTCTTAATTGTTTTCTGACTTTAAGTACTAAAACTTCTTGGACCATATGTAGCAGTGTGTAACTTTATAAATTAAGTATCCTAATCAAAACAGCGTTATTCCTTTATGAAGTGTTTTACTATAACAAACTTCAACTGAGCTCAAATAATTCAGAGAAGCTTCAGTCTTATAAGAAAGCAAGCACTTTCCATGATACAGCAGTATTTTCCAGTCTCTACAAGCACAATTTAAAATTAAATATGGTATCACAGACTCCTAGAGACAGGTTGAGTGTGGGATTATAATGTGTGCATTGGATATCTTGGGAAACTTGTGGAAAAATGTCAGTTATATTCTAAGCTTTGTGAAACTGAAAGAAGCAGCATTCTAAACCAACTACCTGGAAGCAACTTTCTACTAGAAAAAGGATATTCCAAACATGCAGTCATGAAGCTACCACTTCATCATGAGGGGAAGAGGAGAGGCAGGCACTGATCTCCGCTCTGTGGTGACCAGTGACAGAACCTGAGGGAATTGCCTGAAGTTGTGTCAGGCGAGGTTTAGGTTGGATATTAGAGAAAGGTGTTTGGGCACTGGAACAGGCTCCCCAGGGAAGGGGTCATAGCATCAAGCCTGACAGAGTTCAAGAGGCATTTGGACAACACTCTCAGGCACATGGTGTGACTCCTGGGGATGGTCCTGCACAGGGCTAAGGGTCGGATTTGATGATCCTTGCAAGTTCCTTCCAATTCAACATATTCTCTGACTCTGTGATAAATTCAAAGCTAAAACCCAAATACCTTGAGGATGTCTCCTAGTTTCACAGCTGCATGGTATAACAGCTAGTCTAAAACACCAAATACAAAGATTCTCGCCCCAGTTTTCACAAGGCAAAACTCAGTGCTGGTTTGATTGTTGCAATGAATCCAAAGTACCTCCCTGCTTGGTAAGAGAACAGCTGATATAAAATTGACACTTCAAATTAAAGCAGACTCCTACTAAAACACATTGAATTTTAGAAAGATTGCACTGGAAGGGACAGTACTTTGTATCCTGCCTTTCTGACTATGGAAACCTATTCAAATCCCTTATTCAAAAGCCAGGCTGTCAAAAACACAACTATTTGAAATCAAACTTCTCCCCTCGATGTCTTATAGAACACAGATATCTTGGCAAGGTTGGCACTAAAACCACCTCCAAGCTATTCAGCCAGTTGCTTTGATTTTGTTATGCCTGAACAGTCACATGCTCAGTTGAGACCTCTCTTCTGTTTATGCCTTGAGTCAGTATAAAGCTTTTTGCTGCTTATTAGCACAAGCATCATTTTTTAAATTATTTTTCTTGTGACACAAAGAAACAAAACAACTCCTGCAGAAATTATTTTCTACCCAAGTTTATAAAAATAAAAGCAAGTCTTGAAAATCAGTAACTTATTATCAATGTATGAATGTCCACAGAACATATAATGTAAGTTGGCTTCTTTTTTTTTTTACACAAATCTTAAGATATATAGCCAACATACAGCATCTTACCACATAAAATTAAACTGACCCATTAATAGATGTCCCTGTGCATACTCCTAGCCTAGAACAAACATAAAGTAGCACAGATCACATTTTTACAAGTTACCTTCCATTGTGCAGTCATTGCAAGAACCTAACTTACAGGCCTTCACTGCATCTGCACCACAGATTACCAAGCAGCACTATGACCAGAAAGCACGCTTTCAAAATCACCCAGCAGTTTCCAAGCAACTCACTTGTCAGGAGAAGCATTATTTTCAAAAAGTACCAAGACAGACATTAAAATGTATATACCTTAAAGGTATCTTTTAGGGCCTCCAAAGATGAAATACAATTGTCAGCTTGCAGCCCAATCGATCTAAACTGCTGGTAGAAGGGAATGAAAAACAAGTTGTCCCCTGTTTTGCTTTGTCTATAAATACTATCCTCTGAGCCATCTCAAGTGTTCTCAAGGAGAATAACACATCTGTGTGGTCTTACGACCAGGTAAGTCATCACTGGTGCAGTTACTGTACTACTGAACTAAGAGCAGAAATTTTTCACTTAATACTAGCATCAGTAAACACAAAGGAGTCACTTTTTAACAGGTTTTGCTACAACTCCTTCAACATAAATCAGATCAAATAGGGAATATTGGCAATAACATGTTTATTTTATAAATATAGTATATAACATTTATATATAATATAGATATAATTATTAGTATTTCTTCTGAATTGTGTAATTTATTCTATGTTACCAATACCCTAAAAGTATATGAGAGCATTCTTGAATGAGCTATTCTTTTCCAATATGATGCTTTTATTACAGTTGTGTTAAAAACAACTGAATACACCTGATTCTGACAGAAGAAAACCAATTATGGATGAAAGTAATGTTTCTTTTTGTTTTGCTTAAATACTCATTTCACAGCCCTATTCATATGGGTTTACTGTCTACAGCTATCATAAGCTAAGGAAAAAAGTTGAGGTCAGTTACCACAAAAACTGTAGACCTTGTTGTGGCTAGACACAATTCAGTGCCTGTAATAGTACATATTTATCCCGTTTATGTTACTGCATAAATTATGATTGTTGGTGTACAAAGTGACAGTCTGTACCATTAAAAAAAAATCAATCAGAAAGCAGCATAACATATATAGCAAGTCACAAAAAGAGACAAAATTTTACTGCACTCTCAGGCAAACACACTTGTTAATCAGCCTGTCAAACAATATGCTAGTTTGCAAGACACCTCTAACCTATATTTGCACCTCCAGGAAGGAAAGAAAAATTGGATAAAGACTAAGTCTAGATCCCTCCCCCTTTCCCACTCATGGCTTTAAGGATAAGATTAATCACACACACAAACACTCTGCATCAAGGCTGGTTGTGCTTTCTACCAGGTGCAGCAGGAGGTACCATGAAAGAAAGAATCCAGGACAGGCAGTTCTCCAGCTGACTCAGTGTGCTAACTAGAGAGAGAAAGAGAGAGAGAGAGATGGGGGGAGAAAAGCTCAAAGTGAAATCAGTTGCAACTCAATTAAGTATCATTCTTCCACATTTTTCCTACATAATTTAGAAACATTTGCAGTTGTGTTACCATTCACAAACTCATAATGAATGTTTTAAATGTGCACTCTATTTAAACGTGCTTGAAGCTGGCTGTGGTTTTAAGGTAAAGAAATAGTAGTGAATTTTTAACTCCACCATGTAGCAAATTACCAAGGAGGGACGTGCTACCAAACATTCCAGCTGCCTATTACATCCTTTAGTTTATTCAAGGGGTTACCAGAAGCAAAAGTTCTCAATTCAGCTGGATGGTCCAAGAAGTGACGTGATGTGACAGGCTAAAAAACCCAGAAACTGTGCCCACATAAATTGAGGATATTCTGCAGCTGTCGATTTCCAGAGGTTTTGTGACCCGACATTAGTACCAGCTCACATCATGGGCATTAGAGACTCCTGTATATGCTCGGGAATCAAGACATCAGCATCATTATACCCATTCTGCAAAATCTACAAGTCATGCACAGTAATTCCTAGAAGAACTGCCTTTCTTATACACTTCCAGACCAACTCTACTGAAAGTCTGGTTCCCCCAAAACTGTCGAACTTGCTACATATGCAATTATTCTGGAAAACCTATTTAAATGTCCTTTAATCACACTTATCAGACAAACTAGTTTTTGGCAAATACTTTCAAGCAATTTCATATTAGAGAGTCCTAGCAAAGCACTTAACTATCAGCACTGTGTGCTGATGTCAGGCATGTTTTCATCAGTCTTTCACCACTGTATTCTCTAATCTACAGCCACATTTGACAGTTGCTGTTACCACAATTTGGCTAAGGAGATTCTCAAATTTAACATTAAAATAACTTTTCTGCTAGATAGATGTCCTGTTTGGTGCATTTAGTTGATGTGGCACGTTCTTGATAGCTGGGAGCAGGTGAATAGAGAGGGGCTGAACAGCTGACTTCTGTGAGAAGACACCAGAAGATGCCTCTATGCTGGACAGAGCCAGCTCCAATTCCACAAAGGACTCAATACACTTGGCAACTTTTTTTTTTCAGTTGTAAGTGATTGTGGAATTTGGGTTTGAACTTGAGACTAATTTTTTTTTTTTTTAATTTCCTCAGACTTCCCTTAGACAACCTGCAACATCTCAGTGGTATCACTGGTTCAAAGCAACAACAGTGCTCAGGTGCTGCAGGGGTGCCCTGGGACCTGTTAAGGCCAGCCTGGGTCATGATTACAGAGATAGGAATCCAGCTGATTCATCAGCCTTTAAACAGCAATCCTCCTATCGATCGCACAGAGCAACCTCTGTACAGGTGTCTCATCTGCTCCTGGCCTTAAGCTGAAGCTTGGTAATTGCCCATACAAGCCACGTAGATGTTTCATTAATATTGTTGCAATACTCTGACCTTCCGTGCAAGTTCCTTTCTCTATTTCAGTTTCTTTTAATCTGATTAGCAAGCAGCGTGACACCTGGAGGTAGTACCAGCTTACCCACTTGACTGGAGACGGAAGTTTACAATGTGAGGACTGGAGAGGTTTAAATGTATTGAGACAGGGGCAACAAAACAAAAAACAAGTACCAGACAAATCTGTGCAAGCTTAAAATAAAGTAATAGTTTCCATTTGCTGTAAGTGGTGACTTGCAGGGAGTAACTACTCTTTTTCTTCCTAAACAGTATTTTAATTTAAATATGACACCAAATGTAAAGTTCTGCTAATTTTATGAAGTCATCTCATAAAACTGTGAAGTGTTTCCATTAGACTTAAAAACCAAACACTTATTTAAAATTATGTGAAAGACAAACACCAAAATACTCAGAATATAAAACAGGAAATAAAATTAATGTACAATTTACTGTCTATCATAAGAAAAATACAAAAAGCAAGCACAGAGCATGACATCACGACTGTAATATTTTAAGCATCAACTTTAATGATCGCATGGGGATAACCTATCCATTCATATGTAACTTTAATACTAACGTGCTGTTAAAAAAATCAGTCCTTTGTAGTAAAAAAAGAAAAAAACCTACAAGAAATCAAAAAACCTCTAATCAAAAACAAACAAACAAAAAACCCCAAAAAACTCCAAGTTCTCCATTTTCTCTTGTGTTACACTTAAGCCCACAGAAGTCAGATAACCAAATTTTCTAAAGCCTAGGAGATTGTCTGGGAAAGAAAAGCTAAGTAAGGAACATTAACAGTTACAGGAGAAAGTACAAAACTGTAAGACTGCAGTTCACAAAAGAAAAAAGCAAAGTAAACACTGCCTGGCACAGAAACAGAACTACTCCCTAATGAACATCAAAGGTCCAAAAAAACTCTATACTCTGAATACCTTCAGGCCTCAAACAAATTCCTAGTTAAATCTAATGATACATGTTGCTGTATCTATAGGAAAAAAAAAAAAAAAAGAAGAAACAATGTGAGGAGAGCCACGTGCTGAAGATAGCATGGAAGAATATTCCCCCACCATGCCTAAAGAACTTCATCTCCCTTTTCATCCCTTTTTCTTTTTCCAGAACTGCACCATTTTGCCTTCCCAGTGCAATGTCTTTTGTGGGGCTGATGCCTTTTTGGTATTTTTTTCACGCTTAAAAACTGGCAGCCAAAACATCCAGCCCAGGAAACATATTCTCCTAAAAAAAGAACTACAAATACCCAACCAAGAGGAATAAAAGCAAAGAGAGGCAGACAATCTCATTCTTCAGCAGCAAGAGCCAAGAACTAGCCCTTGCCATGGCACAGTCCAGTGCTGCCCGCTCCCTGTTCCAGGCACACGAGCCTGTTGAGAAAAGCAGGCTGGGGAAGAGGGGCGGCAGCAAAGGGCACTCCTGCTAAACGTGCAAGTATCACGGGTAAGGGGAATTGTGTAACACCAGTGGCTCACCTGCCCTTTGATATAAGGACAGGTATTGAAACAAAGAACAAAGAAACTTCTTGGTTAACAAGTTAAGCTTGGAGGACTTGCACCCTTTACTTTTTCCACGTCTGCTACAAAAGTGATGACAAGAAAGCCATGAAAAAACCAAGTCCAAAGGCAACATGAAAAACCAAAGTTACCCTTTCCTTTGACCAACAACATGACTAACAGCAGTTGGCTACACAATTTTAAACCCTGATCACATCAATGTGAAGATTGCTAATCCGACCTTTCTCCCTGGTCAACCCCGTTCAGGAGGGCGGCAGAGAAGGTACATTCTTCCCGTGGAGAGGCGGAACTTTATGCCAGCAGTGCCACCTGCACAGCCATGTGACAACCTTTCTTGCAGAGCATGCAAGAATGTTTCCATTTCCTGTGCAGGCACTCCTGTGGTTGCTGCAGCTCCAGCAGCACTAGTGCACAGGCTCTGTCCTGCAGCAAGGCACTGAGGTAAGAGGATTAAAATGTGGCCAAAATCTTCCCAGTTAAGACACATGGATGACATTGTCAAGAATAAGGGGTTTATTTTACTTTTTATTTAACTCATCCAAGTAAGCAACAGAAAAAACTGTAACATCATGAAGCTTACCCCTCATTGTACTAAATCAATTACAGCTTGGTTTTGAGTACTCTTTTTTTCTTTTTTTTGAGACAAACGTCTGCCCAGTTCTCAGATGGCAACTTAAGACCACAATATTCTAACATATGTTTCCCCACAGAAATGCTGTCTAATTTTCCACATGTTAAAAAGGAAGTTTCCTGACATGTTGAGAATCACTCAATAGGCAGGGACAATGCATGGAAAACATGTTCACTAATGCCATTTATTAGTGGGTGTCAGAACCTCTTCAAATAAAGACCAAAAGGAAATTTAGATGATGATGATGTCTTCAGCGTAATTCTAAGCTAAAACTATTCTATAAACATTTCAGTCTTGCACATGTTTTTAGCAGAGGACAGCTGGTTGAAAGGTCTTTTTTCTTGAAAATGGGCAAGCATAGGCATTATTGAGCCAAGTTTATTTGAAAACACAAACTTTCTGAAAGTACATTAAAATTAAGTTTAATGTGAGATTGTCTCCTGCTGCAACACTATAAATATTTACTTTACCAAAATAATACTCACACATAATTTTCAATATTACAGAGTTACAACATGATTTATTGGAGATCTTCTCCCACTCTCCCTGATACACAACTTCAGACTGATTATAGTATTTTCAGTGATTGTACCTAAGTAAGTAAACTGCTGTCTTTTCAGAAAGAGATCTTTTCAGAAAGACCACAATGACAAAAGAGACAGTAAAGGAGATTACTAAAAAAAGACATCCTCCAGCAAGTTGAAGTCACGACCAAATGATGAAATCACAGAAGCACTTTGCACGTTAGATATAAAAATCATGAAACAGAAGATTTGTAGTGACAATTAAAAAAATGCATACAAACTAGTACATTTTTCAAAGACATTCAAAGCAGAAAGCTTGTCTTAATTCTGCTGTGAACCTCCTCTCTCATTTACACAGCTCAAAATGACAAAGAAACTGACAACCATGGGGAGAACAAAAATAACCTGAACCATGGGGTTTTTAGAGATATCTCAAATCCAAGTGATTTAATATACTATGCCCACTTTTGGCTAGACAAATAGGTTTGTTGGCAACTTATTTGACACAGTCTATCTGAATTTTCAAAAAAGACCTACTAATGTTCAACACTAAAGGTTCTTGAAAAAAACAACTGACATGAGAGGAAGCCATTGTTCTGGAGCAGCAACTGTTTAGGAAAAAGGAAATAGGAATGAACTGTCAGTTTTATCATTCAAGAGAAGGCATCAGGAAGCAGTTCTGTCCTCTGTGCAGCTCAGTGCATTCACACATATCTAGAAAGGATGTGAATGGTGAGGTAACAAAGGTCACTGATGATATAAGCTGTTCAAGTAAGAAAAATGAAAACTAGATGTGGAGAGGTCAGGTAACCTCACAAACAGTAACTGCCCATTAAGACAGCAAATGAAAAGAAAAATATGTAAGAGCATAAAACAATGCACATAGGAAAAAAATTTTGTAAAATTACATATATAATGTGAGTCTCTGAATCCTCCATTACCAGTGTAGGCAAAAAACATGCTGCAGTTTTAAAAGAAGTTTTCTTGAAGTATCTCTTGAGTACTCAGGAGCTGCCAGGATATCAAACCATTGAGGACAGAGCAAGAGCGGCTCAAAAAGGATCATCACACCAGGATGGAAGTTCACAGTACAACTGCATTTTGTTCTTTGTATCTCAAAAAGGTACAAGAGGGATATAAGAAGGCAACTAGGTTGACCTCAATGAGGGAAACATTTCCTAAAGGGTTAGGATTAAACTTAAGTATGTTAATGTTCTTCAACCTCAAGAAGAAATGACTGATGTAGAGCAAGAGAGGTCTGCAATCTATAAGAAACAAAGGAAGTAAACAGGGAATGATTAATTATTTTCTCACACTATTAAAATATCAAATTAAATAATCAGGATACAAGTTTCATTTAAAAGTCTGCTTTTTATCTCGAACACGTCATAGGTAAGCTGCAAAATTTAGGATTGCATAGATGCTAACAGAATCTAATTAATGAGATGGATATCCAAGACAACTCAGTGTTTAATAGTTTAACACCTTCAGCTCAGAAAATTTCTGAGCTGCAAATTTTTGAAATAGCATCATGGCAAATTTCCCTGTAAATGTTCTCCCTAAGACAGGTGCTATTGATCAGTGACTGTTAAAGGGCAAGACAAAGGCCTAGAGGAACTTGTGGTTTGAGTCAATGTGTTGGTCGTTTCTGGTGAAAATCTCAGCAACCTAAAAAACTTTTGAGAATACCTTGTGCAAATAAACTTTTTACTGTTTCAAAGATAGCATACAATTCAACTACACTTCTCCACCCACACAGCGTGTTGCAATTCCTAACAATTCACTTTTCTCATTTCTTAACACTGATTGTCATATTCACATTAACCCAGGGAGCCTCAGAAGCTTTAAGTTAATGCAGCTACAAAAATGATAACAGAATAAAAGTTACAACTAGTACGATCCAGAGAGAAAAATATTGTCTTTCAGAACAAACTACCCACCAAAACAGAATCTACCAAGTTGTGGATAAAAACTTTATTTCTGCAAAATAAAAACAGTTTTTATAGAAAGGGTTGTTAGCTAAGCCTGCTGGAGATCTCGCTTCACACACAGAAGCATTTAAGAGCCTTTCACACAGACTTGGTAACTGTCAACATCAGGTCCTTCAGGAAAGGACCAGACACAAGGTACAACAGATGGATGGAAAGCTGGGTGGAAAGTATGAACACACATGTAGAACTGAGTCAGCAAATGAAACAATTTTTCTCATTGGAAGAATTTAATTTTCATACTTTGTAGCAAATACCTTAAATCTTAAGTAAATGTCGCAAGTAAATCTTGTACCTCTAAGTAAATTGTTTACTATGGGTTATAAAGTGCCATCCAAGTGTCATCTGCCTTTGATCTCTCACTCTTCTGTCTGCATTTTTGTTTTTTTAGACAAACTATCTTTTCAACCAACATATTCTTCTATTCAATTTTGTCAACTCTATAACTAAAAGAAAAAGAAAGAAAAAACGCTCCAAAGGCTGCACACTTGATGGGGCAGAGAGGCCATCTACTACACACTAAGTTTGCACTCGAGCACATTTACTTTTAACAACAAAATATTAAGTAGGGCTTCTTCAAACTCAGCTGAAAGCTTCCTAAATAGGCACAAAATCAGTCTGAATATTAATCCACAAAATCAAAGCCCAAGACAAACAAAACCATTGAATGCCAGAAGCCTGTTTGAGACTACAGTGTTCTCAAATAAACCAAAGCACAAGAACCTGAACTAGCTAAGATGTTCCTGATCACTAGAGAAGCGTTGGAACTCAATAGGCTTCAAATGTCCTTTCCAACCTAAACCATTCTAGGATTCTATACCACCCTGAACTGATCAACTGCCTTAAAGTTTTGGGAGAGAAGGGATATGCTGGGGCCAATGCTTATTCTCTATGCAACAGCTTGATTCAAATTAAATGCCTGTGTTGCTGAAGAAAGATCAGTTTCTCTACATGCTACATGTCCCTTGATTAGTGGGCAAGAAATGACAGCACAGACACAGAAAAGTAGCAGCTCCATTCACACAACAGTTTCATACTGAGGTGTGTCTGTTTTTTGTACTGATGTGTGCCAATACACCCTGACAAAGAGGGTAAAATAGCAAGGTTAGTACAGAACACAGAAGCCCATTGCAGGCTCCATTCACATCTTAATTGTTACATAAGACATCCCTAAATGACCATCTGTCTCTACAGTCTTTTATTTTAATTTATCCCAGCTCATCTTCCCAAAAGGCCGTGTGGTGCTCAGTGAACTGCTTTTTAAAGCATTTTCAGTCTACTATCATCATAAACTTCTAAGATTGCATTTTCTTCCTTCTTGTTTAAGCTAAATGCTGTTAAAATCTTGGATTCAAAACAGAAATGTTACATTTTCTTTTGCAATTTTAAGAGAGTCCATTATAATCTCAGAATTTTACAAAATGAATATATTTACCTGGGGCCCTGCCAAAAACACTAAGATGACTGATTAGAGTTAAAATCTTCCATTAATGTTAAATGTCCAGTACATAAGCAATTTATAAAGTTTTCTGTGGTCAATTAATACATTCAGCTGCCTTCAGGTGGAGTCCTCTGTATTATGTTCATTCAACTAGGCTACTTGACTTCAAGACAAATTCTCAAAAACTAAGAAATCACAATCATTGTTCACCTGGAAAACATGCTACATGATTTTTTGAATACCTCAGACAAATTCACTAACTGGACAGGGACAAAACACTTTTCTAGCATTCTACTGACCAGGAGATATTAATTTCTTTTTCCTGCAAATGCTTACTTCACAGACAGAAAATAACATTAAGAATACTTATAGCTTATATATGTTAAAAATTCACACTATCAAACTCTGGTGTTTTATAAATTTAGTTCATCTAGAGTCGCTTTAAGAGTGATCTAACCTTTATTTACAAATTCTTGATCATGGTCAAGCTTTAACTTCCTTTGTAATTTCTTCCAGCAGAAGCACCAGAAACTCTACACATGGTGGGATTATTCAGCAGGTTGGTAGCCCAGTCCATAATGACTAGGCACAAACACACAGTGTGTTTCTTGCACCTAATACATTCTCTGCAGGTGCATCTACTTATTTTTAAACCCTCAGGCCAAGCTCCACCTCTACTTCATGCTGCTTTATGATGAACAAAGTTGAGGTTTTCTTCCTCTACTACAGATTGCATGTTTGTTTCAGAATTAGAGACTTGTATAGCAACTTGATGAGAAAGATACTCCAAAACACCCTGTTAAGTAAGTCTAAATGACAGTCTTCCAGTTCAACTTTTGGCAAATGGACAAAGGTCCAGGTGCTTGTTTACAGCAGGCAAAATCCCTCTATCAGAGAAGAGGCATCCATCCAGATACCTTTGTACACATTGTACATATGCTTTCAGCACACTAAAACTATGAGCAAAATATTATCACTCCATCCAGTAGTCTGTCATTATAGTATAACTCATTAACCAACCAATGATTTCATACTAATTTCCAAGTCAGTCACTGTTTCCCAGGTTTATAATATGAGCTATGCTCTGCATCAGCTACATTGTGTCAACTCTCCTCATCTCCCTTTGCTTTTCTCAAAGCAGACATACAGTGTTTTAAAAGAAAAAAGTTGTATTGCTATAAAAATAATCATACTACATAATGCTCACTGCAAGACAAATGAGAGAGTTTTAATAAGTACTTGTCAATTTTATTGTATAATTATCTTAGGATAGCTACACACATCTGGACCCGATGAAGTAGCACCATTACCTGTAGGAACAAGTTATATGACATGAAGCAATAGAGATTATGACAGAGAGAAATAAGGCAGGACAGCTCTTTATTGTTACCATCAAAAGACAGTGATAGAGAAAAAAAATAAATCAAAACAAATTGAAAAGGAATACACAGAAAGACAGGTAATTGCTTTGTTTTCAACCAGGTTTGGCCTTCCACACAAACATTAAAGCTATAGAAAAATATCCAACATTATGTAAGATTCAAAGACACATTAGCTGCCTTCATATTTTCAATATGCATAATATTCACTGATTCATTTTAAAGGAAGCTGCTTTGCTGCAACTTGTTGCCCAATTAAATAGGATGAGAAAAACAGGAAGCAGCGCTAAACTACGCGAGTTCGGCAAACAGACCAGGCTCTGCTAAAGTAAAGCAACACTGTTACAGCTATTTTAACCACAGATAAAAACATCTTTGAAGATCCTATTCTAGACATGGTGGAAAAAAGCAAGGAAGCATTCAGAGTGCTTCAAATGAAATGGGGAGACAAGGAAGGGTAGGCAGTGAATCAGAGGCTTTAAGTCAGGAGCATCTATGCCAAAGAGCTTCATTAACCTGTAAAGTGTCCGCAAAGAAAAAATTTGCATTTATTCTCATGTTTTCTTTGCCAGGATAAACAAGGTCTCCTTCCAACCACTTCCTGTGAAAGCAACACTAACTTGGCAACAAAACTGCCAGCAGAGGACCATGAACACTTTTTAAAGGAAGGTATTAGCTTTTAGAGAGATCTAGCACCTCTTTTCCTGTTACTGTACAACTGAGGAGATAATATTTGGGGCACTCGGGCTTCTGCCTGTTGAACCCACTCCAAAAGATTTTACTTCTCTGTATGCTTAGATGACATCAGCTATAGAACACCACCATTTTTTTCCAAATGGTCTACAGACAGCCCTGATACACATATTCATAACACTGAAAAATAATATAAGTAGGCCTTCACATCAAAGAGCCTCTGCAGCCTTCTTTCATCCCAGAAGACACTAGAGGTGGGGGGAAACGCCCACAATCAACAAACAAACACAAAAAAACTCAACACAAAACATCTCCCAAAAATAACACTATTGCAAGTGCTGCAGCCATGTCAATATACTGGGAAATGATAATATATCCTTCTGCCTTCCAAAACAATCAAAACTATTCTACCCAAGTAGCTTTTCCCAAATCAAAAAATGAAAGCTTAATTTTGGCAAAGCCTCACATGAAGAGCAATTTGCAAAAGAAATCAAAGCATCTTTTATAACGTTAGGAAAATGCAGTATGCAGGACCAGTTTTACAGTAAAAACAAACAGCTTTGTCAAAACATCCAAGGCAACTTCATTCAACTTTCTCTTTAAAGTTAGTTATAACTCATTCTTTGTTATAATTAGTTTCAACTTAAAGACTAATAGAGACAGCATAAATATTATTCCAGAATAAGAGATTGGATTAGACAAAAGACACAGTCAAGATATCCCACTTGCATTGTCATAGCATCATCTCTCTTAATTTCACAATTTTCCCCATACTTTTGACACTTAGTGAGGAAGAAAATTATAAAACCACGAGGGAAGAAAAATATAAAACCAAAACACAACCAACAAGAACATCAGTATGTCAGTGCACCTTACATGCAAGCTACTTCCTTAACAATTCTTAGGTAAAAGTCACCCATTTCTGCATTTCACAACCACCATCACCACTGTACATTACAGTATTAGGAACAGAGGAATGGACCATCATGGTCCTGGCTCACTTATAACACAGTAGAAGCTGGCCCAGTTTGCACATTTTGTTACACTTTACAGACCACTTTTCCTGAGTTCCCTGACAACATCCTCATCACAGAAGGGATGTCACGTCAGTGGACTTGAAACTCCCAGACCCCTCCCAGCATCATTCAACTTTATTAAAATTCAAGTTTTATAAATTGACAATTACCAAAGCGTTTAGAGGTTGTAAATAGGCACTCCATCATCACTGAACAAAAGCGTGTAAATTTGTTTTAATATCACTGTTACATTTTTCTAACAGTTGTCTTCCTTGCTACACACTGCACAGAACAGCTCAACTACTCTCAATGTGCATGGTATCTTCAAGACTGTGACACTGACACAGAGAAGTATTAATTAAAATGGTTTTGCTTGTTTTGCATGAGCCTTGCATTCATGAACTTTCATTGTCATGTACTTTCATGTCATCAGCCTTGACTTCAGATGCAGTCTCACACAACATCCTTGTCACTCATTGGAGAGATACGGGTTTGATGGATGAACAATATGATGGATAAGGAACTGGCTTGATGACCACATCCAAAGAGTTTGAATCAATGGTTCAGTGTCCAGAGATCAGTAATGAGCTGTGTCCCTTAGGGGCCTATACTGGGACCAGTACTATTGAATATCCTTGTTAATGACATGGACAGTGGGACTCAGTGCACCCTCAGCAAGTTTGCCAATGACACCAAAATGAGCAGTGCAGTTGATATACTGGAGGGAAAAGATGCCATGCACAGGGACCCGAACAGGCTTGATGAGTGGGACCATGTGAACCTCATGAAGATTAACAAGGCCAAGTACAAGGTCCTGCACCTGGATCATGTCAATCCCCTATGCCAAGATACTGGGGGATGACAGGATTGAGAGAAGGACTGTCAAGAAGGCCTTGAGGATTCTGATGGACAATGGCAAGTTGAGCGTGAGTCAGCAGCATGCCCTGGAAGACAAAAGGGCCAACCATGTCCTGGGGGTCATCAAGCGCAGCACTGCCAGCCAAGGGAGGTGACTGTTCTGCTTGGCAGCAGTCCCACCTCGAGTACTGTGAATGCCTCAATGTAAGAAGGACACCAAATTATCAGTGGGTGTCCAGAGGAGGACAACCAAGATGGTGAAAGGCCTCAAGGGCAAGACATATATGAGGAGCAGCTGAGATCACTTGGCTTGTTCAGCTTGGAGGAGAGAAGGCTGAAGGGTGCTCTCTTCAGTCTACACTTTCCTCAAGGGCTGAGACTTCAGATATTCTATGATTCTATGAAATTAAGTGTTAAAAATCTAACCAAATTTGATATCTGAATACCAGTGTGGTTTCATAACAAGCCACAACTCTTTCAAGAAATAAAACCTCTTATATCTTATTCTTTCTCACGTCTCCCATCCCTAAGAAGTTTTTCTGAAGTCCTATGGAAAAGACTAGGTTTTGCATTAAGAACCCTTCTCCAGGTATATTTCCTTCTTCAGTCCCATATTCTATCTTTGAGAATCAAAAAACTCAAGAGATAATTTACCTGAAAAGTAAAATATAGTACAAGAAGAAAGGAAATAAGCGTACTAAATTCAAAGTGGGAGCTCTAGAGTTCCAAATTCAAATCATCTTCCTAAGAAGAAAAGTTAGAAATAAAAGTTAAGTTAATCCAGCAGAGATATAGCTAAACTGCAATATAGTTGTAACTTCACAGAATAAACTAGCTGACTTCCTACAAGTGCAGGTTGATCATTTAAAAAGAATTATATCATTGTCAAGCACTCAGTAACTGCTCAAACTATTCTTAAAAAAATCATACAAAACCCCAAATGTGATAAACTTTTTAAATTACATATTTTCAGAAATATGAGTAGTATCCCATTTCCTCTATTAAAGAAGTCCTTCCTTGAAGGAAAAAAAAACTATCAAGTTTGCTTACATAATTTCTATTAGGTTTAAATGGGATGTTTTTCCAAGAATAAGCTCAGTGTAAACTTTTACCTGAAAACACAAAAACACATTCATAAAACTAAACAGCCACTTTACTCTGCCTGCTTATCTTTTTAGAGATTAAATCATGCAGTCCAAACAATTTGAAGCAGCTCTACTTCTACAGTCAAGTGGAGTTTTGAATGTCTCTGAGGACATGAGGTTCCATATTCTCTCTGGGCACTTGTTCATCAGACTCATGGTTCAAAACAAACAAAACCCCAAAGTAATAATAATGAATAACCACAAATACACACCGTCAAACCCCCTCAAATCTAATCAGAATTTCAGCTCAGTTCATCCCACTACATACTTGGAGAAAGCAATATGATCTTCCCTTAGGCTCTTGTCTAAGGTTGAAGAAGTTCAGTTTCCCCTCTTTAAGGGATGTGATCTAGGCCCCTAATCAACTTGGTGAACCTCACCTAAACTTGAGGCAGTGTATCATTTCTCTCATGTACTGCTGAATCCCAAACATAGTACTTTAGATATGGTCTCACAGTTGCTGAATAGTCGGGAAGAACCACTCTTTTTTGGCTGCTGACTGCACTCAGTTACTAACAGAGCCCAGTGCCTGGCTGCTGTTTGTCACAGCCAACCCACAATCAACATGTCATCCACCTGAGTCCAAGGTCCTTCCTTAGAAACCTGTCTTCTAGCCAGCCTGTACTGCTGCACATGAGTACTCCATCCCTGATCAGGACTTCACAATTCTCTTCAACTGACCACACAAGGCTCCTCCTGTCAGGCCTCTTCTCCAGGTCCTGCTGAGCAGCCTCTCTGCCTGCCAGTGTATTGCACAACTTGGTATTGTCCAAACACACTTCTTGAGATCACATTCCAGCCCACCATCCAGATAATTGAAAGATACCAAATAGTTCTGGTCTCAGAACTGATCCTGCAAGGATGCCACTTGCGACCTGCTACCAGCTGGACTTCGTTCCACCTATCCCCCCCCTCCGGGCTTGGCAATCCAGTCAATTTCCCATCTGCCCTGCAGGTCCCTCACCTGGTCCATCTCTCATCAGCTTGGATGCCAGAGCACATCATGTCCAAGGTCTTACAGTCCTAAAGACTTTTGTTTTCCAGAAAGTTACTTCTAGCACCATACAGGATATTTAGGTCTTAACCTAGAGAAAACCAACAAATGAAAAAAACTCTACTGGTATCCTAAGTTTCTATTGCTGCACCAGAAAGAATTCTATATCTCTCCTGTTAAGGAACATAACAAGAAGGATAAAACAAGTAAGGCCAAGACAGAAGTGGCTATTAAAAAGAAAGAAAAAAGCATATACTCTCTTGGCTTACCCATAGTAACAACATAACTTCAGGTCTCTCACCAGTGAGTAAAAGAGACAAGGAGGCCACATGTGCACCCACATGCCCTACTATGCGTATAAAGAAGGAAATGGGATCCTTACAGCATCTTCTTGTTTTTTTCACAGGAGCATTAAAGGAAATGCTTTCCATAACAACCACAATCAAGCCCACTGTCCTCAAAAATCTTACTTGTCACAATGCTTATATAAAACCTCAGCATTAGCCCACTGATAAGTATAACCCAATATATAGAGATATAGATAAATAACACAGATCAATACTGTCTCTTTAGAAACATAAAATAGTTTTGTTGTACTCATCAGGGAGTATACATTCAGCTGCACTCCTTCAGGAAAGGAAATTCATGCTATTATCTCAGGAGTTTTCCTTTGCATTCACCAATAAACTTTAGACCTCTTGGTCAGAATCAGTCAAACCTGACGGAACAGTTTCTAACAGAAGTATCATGGCAAATGCTACTAACTGGATTCTGAAAAGGTTCCCATGAGATATAAAAGCAGACTAATGGTTGAAAGCACTTTTTTTAGAACATGCTTATATTGCCTACTTCTGCACCTGAAACAATACTGATAATTAGCATTCTGGACTTGATTCTGCCTAATGACTTTATTGCAAGACACTATTACATTCAAATAGGATGTTATGATCTTTCTTACAATTATCCTCTGTAGATTTGTTTCACATCTGCTTTTTAAAATTATTAACAGCCATCGTAATTCACACTTACAAATCACAACAACAGTGATGAAAATTGAGTTTTACTCATTGGAAATTAAATCAACCAACCTCCTTCTGTTCTGAATCATTCATGTGCAGTCTTTCAGTGATGCCATGCTGAAATACAAACATGGTTTTGGGGGGTGTTTTCCCCCCTTTCTGTTTCCTTCAAAGTACTTTTTTATTGCTTTTTAACTACCGAAGGTGTCTCCACAGGACTCTAACTTGAACAGTAAACCCAACTTTAAGTCGTGTCACTTTAAACATCTCTCCTCTGTTGGGGCCGAGTTCCCATGACTACACAGTACACACTCCGTCAGAATTTACCTGCATGGCATACTGAACAGAGTGCACCAAAGAGCACTTTCACAGCTTCCTAACTGATGAGTAAACATGAAGAAGCCTGTTGGGAATTCAAAACAAGCAGCAGTACTTCTCAAAAAAACGTATGAGCTACTAAAAGCAGTACGTACGTTCAAAAATGTGCCCAAAATGAACACAAATTCTCAAGAGGCAAAGCTAATTCATCTGCCATGACTGAAACTTTGAGTTACCAGTGAGTATTTCTTGGTTTTCCTCACATCAGTCACATTTAAGTAAAAGGAGATTGCCTGCTTATTACAGCCGAATGCTTTGACTACTATCAAATGAAGGGTAAAACTGATTACACACTAAATGAATAAATACTGTAGCATGTAAGGATAAAAGCACTCTCAGCTGCATTTTTGCAAGACAGCTACTGTAAACACAGGACACTGCTGTCAACTCCTTCTGCATCTCATTTTCAGTATTGTGATTGGGTGTCACCCATCTGCTGTCACTGTGGCCTCTGTATTTCAGAACACTCACAGGCCCAATTTTACATCTTTGGTGCAATTTGCCATTCAGTGTAAAAACCATAGCAAGTTTTATTTACTAGACAAAGAAACTTTTCTTATCTGTTTTTTTTTAGGATGGTCTGCTATCAAAAGCATATTTCTTCAAAAACTGAAGATTGCTTGTGGTCTGTTACATAAGAACCAGCTCTGAAGTACAAAGCTCCCTATGATGCAAGACTGTTTCTAACGGCCATAAGTAACAGGTTACAAGGTCAGGAAAAGCTGGGTTTACGTCTAGTGCTGCTGCAGTTGCCTGAATTCTCCCCCTAAAAATAAATATCTATTTTAATTAAAAAATGAAGAAATACAAAGAATAGCATGTTACAATTTACTCGTTGCCATTACATAGAGGTGAAGTTCCAAGACAAAATTCAAGAAAAATAAAGTGATAGAAACAATAGAAAAATTTCTTTCTCTTCAGACACACACACACACACAAAATAGATCCAACCACTTTTCACAGTCCAGGATGATGAACAAAGTCTCTGCGTAACACCAAAAAAAAAGTTGATTTAAAATGGAAATCCTTCATTCAAGTATTACAGAAGTACAACAGTAAAACAGGCATCAAACAGTAAAACTGGCATCAGAAATAACTGTAGCTATTTTTTATTTTATCATCAACTTTTAACTGTCCCTTCTTATCTACCAGCCTGCCTAAAGAGAATTTAAATATTTAAGCTTAACCTTTGTATTTCAAGACAGTTCTGCCCAACATCTGCTGCTATGTTAGGAGAAAGACTCAAAACTGCCTGGTCATGATAACTGAGTAATCCCTTGAGCGCAAAGATGTCCTTTCAGCTGGAGCTGGGACACAGCAGAATGGTAATCAAGAGAGTCTTGTGGTGATCCCACATGTGCACTACTTATTCTCAGAACAGATGTCATCATTGCCTAAAAATTCCAACTAGCTCACAAAGTAATATTAACTCAACTATTAAAATCAACTCAAAAATCTATTTGAGTAACACAAATCATGGAGCTACTGTGGATATAAAAGCATGTCTGGTCAGAACAAAGCAGAGGCTGTATTTTAAGAGACTGTATCAGTAATCTGTCTATATTTAGTATTTCAACGTTTTCCTTTAAAAAAGTAATTAACCACTCATCTACATATGCAATAATTTCCTCTTCATATAAATACTGTAGAATCATATTATGGTTTGGGTTGGAAAGGACCTTCCTCTAGACCAGGTTGCTCAAAGCCACACCAACTTGGCCTTGAACACCTCCATGGATGGGGCATCCACAACATCACTTGGCAACCTGTTCCATTGTCTCATCACTCTCACAGTAAAGAATTTCTTCCCTGTATCTAATTCAGTTTAAAGCCATTCCACCTTGTACTATCACTCCCTCTCCAGCTCTCTTGTAACCCCCTTAAGGCACTGGGAAGCTGATCTAAATTTTCCCCAGAGCCTTCTGTTCTCCATGCTGAACAACTCCAACTCTCTCAACCTTTCTAAAGAGGAAAGGTGTTCCATTATAAAAAATCTTCTCCTAGTCGCATGTAGAAATAAATTGAAAATTTTTTTTCAAGAACATAACATTACATTGAAGGAATCAAAATAAAGGAATATAGATTGCAAATTCTGTCAAATTAGACCTTGAATAAACACATTGTAATGGTTTGTTTCTCCCTCTAAGACTCTGAAAAAAGCCTCATTTTTTAGTAAGAGAATGAACATTACTATGAATGAACATGTGGGTTTACTTGAGGCATTTCTATAACACTCCTACTTTAAAAAGAAAAATATTGTTAAAAAAAAAAAAGTCTTGCATTTTTTGGTAACTATTTTATAAGATGCCCAAGCTTGGCTACAAAGATATCAGGGTTTTGGGTTTTTTTCTCATCTGGCACAACTGCATGGCAAAAACTTAAGCTTCACCTCTTAAAAGGGAAAAAAAACCTGCACATTTTTGGAAGTTTCAGTAGTTTAAACAATGTAGCATGAAACCTTCCTATTCAATAAACTTCTAAGTAGTAGCAAGTTCTTATTGCCTTCTTTGATAATATTACAACAGATACAAATAAAGTTTGGGTGGAGGATGGTTTGCCCTTTTTTTTATATAAAAAAAAAATAAGTCAAGCACAGAGAAGTCCTTTGGAGAAGCATTTCTATGGTTCTCATTTATTGAGCTATGCCTTTGTATTTGGTTGGGCTTTCCACTGAAAACTTATCAAATGCAGGCACTGGAATCACTAAACATGTCTGCTGAAAATATGTAAGCATATCAGCTGAAACTTATCCCAGAATTGCATCAACTGGATCCAAAATCTCCTCTGAAAAGAATTTTAATTATAAGAGGAAAAAGTCACAATTAGGAGACAATATAGACCAATTCAGGTAGCCGAACGGACTGCCCTTTTACAGACAAGCAAGCGAAAAATCAGCAAATTAGTCCAATACCTGTTCTATTATTTCAGGAAACTTGTTAATTGTGACGAAGGAAGAGTAACTTCACAATTTTATAATAACTTTGAGGAACTAGACAGAGGCACACACATACACAAAACTGTCTGCTTCTTTTTTGCCACAGTATTTATGAAAAGGTGGTTCTGATCTAACCCCTGATCTGAGCTACAGTAGGAATCAGCAGAGGCTGTGAAACGGATCTAACTTTTGTTAAATCTGTTTAATTTTCTACTATTTCTGTTCAAAAAATAGCTCTAGTTTGCAATCTTGTTTAGAATAAAGAAACTAATTAGTTTATCCACAAAGTAGTTTATAGTCACTGATGTAGGTGCAGGTTGTGTTGAATTAAATTAATTATAAAACAATGACCTAAGATACTTCAGGCAGCAGCGCCACAATAGCACAGAGCATGACACTCATTGCCAAAGCCCAGTGAGAGCTCCAACCCAGATGCAACATTCAGTTAAAAATCAAACAGCTGCAAGGATGGAATCATCCCCTTTGCCTTAACACAGCAGGCTCAAAATCCATGTTCAGAAGCTTCTTGAAGAGCCCTTTGGTCATCGACGATGCATGAACAACAGCAGCAGTAGCAGAAGCTACAGAACACCCACTTCAGCCACTCATTTTCAAGTCCCTGTTTCACAGGACCCACTGCCTTAGGTAAGTAGGTGTATAAAAACCAACCCACTTTGAAAGGAGCAGCAGCAAAATTGTGTCTTCACTGTAATTGTAGCTTGCCTACACAAAGACTCCAAACGAGCACTTTGCCTGCCACATCCTGACCATCTGCATTTCTTCATGCAAATTAATAAACACAAATTTGGAAGAGTTGCATATTTTTTGCACAGATAACATGGAGCTTATTTATATTGTTTCTCATCAAATAAAGGGGTTTTTTTTTATATTTACAGATACTAAAAAATTATATAAAACAAGCCCACAATCAGTTTAAACTGCAAACAATTTAAATAGGGCACATAAAACAGTTATACAAACAAAAGAAATTTAAGAAATAGCAACACAAGCACCAGATTTATCCACTAGTCTTTACTGTTCTGTCAAATCAGACATAAAAACTTTGAAAATATGCAAAGTCCACAAAAATAATGCAGAACTGTGTATTTATCTTCCATATTTTGGTTTTCTTTGAATGGGCATTACCATATTCAGCCTGTTCCGATGTATCTCCCAAATCATGGAAGCATTATGCTGTACTCCTACCCTAGAAGTCACCAGTCATGACAAGATAGATATTTTTACTTAAGTGCATGCATGCTGTCGACTGTACTAATAAGCTTATCAATGGCTGTACCTATTCCACATAGTTAAGACCAGGGGGCAGCAATACTGTCAAACAAAAACCTAACAGGTTGATTTCTGACAAATCTATAAGGAACTATGGCTTAGTTGCAAGAGGAAAAAACCAAAACTAAACAATTACAGTTACGGAAAAGTTACAGAAGTTAATCTAGGTTACATAATAAAAATAAAATATATAATTTTAAATGTGAACTTAAAATCACTCTAGTCAGTTGATGTAAACAATAGCACTGTTACAATTCTGAACATCGACGTTTTTTCTACTAAGGCAACTTTAA
The DNA here is from genome assembly GCA_013396755.1 of Sclerurus mexicanus. Taxonomy (NCBI): domain Eukaryota; kingdom Metazoa; phylum Chordata; class Aves; order Passeriformes; family Furnariidae; genus Sclerurus; species Sclerurus mexicanus. The sequence goes on from VWZF01002623.1 coordinate 962,601, forward strand.
TTGATCTTAATCCCATAGAATTATATTTTCTATACCAAAGACTATCAGGCAAACACCATAATTAAATAATTAATACTCTTTCCTTGCATACCAAATGTTTTGCTCATGTTAACACATTCAGCAAAACTGAGACTATTTAATTAGACCATTAAATCCATCTCCTAGATAAGCACTGGCTCCTGAAGAATTAACAAATACTTGATGAACTAAGTGTATAATCCAAAGAAACAACTAACTGCAACCTATGCAACAATAACAAAAAACTGACTTCTTCCAGCGTCATTATGCCTGTACCTCCAAGCAAACGCAGGGCAAGAGCAGAGCTATACACTGGCTTGTTTTAAAGTCATTTGGAAGACATTTCCTCATAACTGCTGATCTGGTCCATAGGAAATCACACTGAAACCTCAAAAAGGAAGCAGTAGACATATCCCTCAGAAACCAGCTCTGGAAGTTTATCCATTATCACACTCCTATTTCTTGACACTAAAGCAGGGGGAACATTTAAATGACGCTCATAACAAGCATGAAAAACCCCAACACTGAGGCTTCAAGGTTGAGACGCTGAGACTGTATAATCACTTCTGCAGCATTATTTTGCTCCTCTCCTTCCACCAATTTGGTTTTCACACTACTTCCCTCACTTCACATTCACCTCTTCATCTTCACCTCATTTCTTAAATCGTCTCCCTTGGCAGATTTCTGCAGAGTTCTGCGCCCACTTGGTGTAATGAGTGGCCGGGGAAAACCTCTGCTAAGGCTCCCAGACAAAACTCACCCTTCATCTTCTCCCCAAAAATCCCGACATTCACGCACTTTTTTACTGCTGCAACAAGCGACAACACTGAAAACACCAAGAAGTACCACAGCAATATTTAAGTTCAGACGACTGATCTTTGAGACGCCAGGGCAGGAAAGCTTTCTGTACCTAGCTCAACACAAGAGCAAAGTCCCACAATTAAAAACCAGATTACATGCATACCAGCGCCTCTGGCTCCCGTGGATTTGGGCGGGCGGTGCTGCCCGGTCCCTGATGCTCTCTCAAAGACACAGGGGGGAATAAAGGAAGGGGGGAAAAAAAAAAAAGGGAAAAAGGAAAAGAAAAAGGGGGATGTTAGGTGCGTATGATTTACCTCTTCCAGCAGCGTGACCGTGTTCCTGCAGTTCTGCAGCCGGGTGGTGAAGCTGGAGGTGGTCGGGGAGTTGTAATCCTCTGTGGTCTCGGCGATGAACTCCGACACGGTGATCTGGTCCGGCATGATCCTGCCCACCGGCAGAGCCCGGGAGGAGCCGAGCACACAGATCCGGAG
>VWZF01002623.1:964005-995281 GCA_013396755.1 Sclerurus mexicanus
GGCGCGCGCCGCGCAACGAGGGGAGCGGCTCTGCGCAGGCGCGGCCGCCGCTCCCCTCCCCCGGCCCCGCGGCGGGGGGGATGTGGCTTTTTCGTCTCGTTACCAAAAAAATGAAAGACTTTTTGGTGGAAGCAGGCAAGGTCGGGGGCGCCGGCCGGGAGAAGGGGCTCCCCGTGCCGCGCAGGGCCCTCCGGGCCGGGCTGTCTCTGTCCTCCCTCCGCCAGGCCGGCACGGCCGCCCCGCGCCAGCGCTGAGGCGAAGGGGCGCCGTGCAGCCCCCGCCGGCAGAGCCGTGCCCGCCGCAGCCTGGCTGCGGGGGTTTGTACCGCCCTTGCACTTCGCTCGTGTGCAAGAAGTGCTGCTGCGCCCCGGAGAAGCCCAGGGAGCTGCCCCGGCCCGTTCCGTGCCACCTGAGCCCGCGCAGGGCCAGCGCTGCCACGGCCGGGCCGCGCCGCCCGCCGCGGGGGCTGCAGCCCCCAGTCCTCGCACAGGCAGTGTTTCCGAATGAGTTAGTATCTCCACCATCCATTATTCCACCATGTAACTAGGGAACTGCCAGACAGCTCTAATGATACCTCTTTTTTTTTTTTTTTCTCAAGCTTAGGTTTTGGGACCCATATGTTCCTTTCTAAAGAAGGCTAAGTCTCAGGAGGCTCTAGTAATTATGGTCATCTGCTGTGTCAGGGTGATTTATTTAGCCATACTATGTGATTTCCTACTCTTTGTATTTGTGGTTCTCTGCACAGAAGCTGGGTCATTCAGGAATGGTAAACATTCTCAAATCTGAACAACTGAAAATAAGCAATATTGTAAGTCTATATCCATTTCAAAAGTTTATGTTCTGTGTGTAAGGACCTGCTGCATTACAATGCACTTAGGCTTTTACAGTGTTTTGTATGTAATTCTAATAAAATGACTCTACATCTCAAAAATAGTTGACAGTATCAACTAAAGGCTGCAATGCCTGAGTAAGCATAAAAAGGAGATACCTGATTCATGTATACCCATAAAAAAATGATTTGTATGCAGTTCTGCCAGCAAAAATATGACCAATACTCCTGAGAAATGGTCCTGCCTGAACATGTCTCTTTGATTTCATTGCCTTAGCAGAAGCCTTCCATATGGCCATGTGATTGGTGCTGCTGCTGCTGCTTCACGTGATCCAGCTTTCTGGCACAAAGGCTCGGAGCTCGTACAGATGATTGTTAAACATGAGACTCTGCAAGGTAGAGTAGGCAAGAGGAGGAGGAAGCCAAGAAAAGAACTGTGTGGGAGTTGCACTGAAAAATGAGTTTGGGGAAAGAAAAAATTGAAGCACTGAAGAAGCGACTGGAGGGGTAGGAAGAAAATCGGTTGAGGATCGTGTTCATAAGAGCAGTGGAGGAGGAAGAGAGATCAAGAAGATAAAAATGGCTAGTGGCATCAAAAGCATTATGGAAAGGAGAGTGAAGAACTGGCTGGGGGTTAGGCCAGGGAAGTGCTGTTGGTAGCATCCAAAAGAGCTCTTTTGGCGTGCCTAGCCTGCATGGAAACTGGATAGGTGAGGGACTGGGACATGGCCCAAGGGCCAAATAGGGTCTCTGTAGTCATCCCTTGTAATTTCTTGCAGTACATCATTCATGGGCTGTCACACAGCTGTTCCTGGGCCAGACCTGTGGTCTGGAGATCAGCCATGGTGTTCATGTTAGGAAAAGTCCTGATCCCTCTCTAGCAGATATCAAGTGAGGATAAATCCATTGCACTGATGGGCTAACTGGTTTAATTAATTGGGTACTCTCGCTGTTAAGGATGAACTGTTCCACTTCAGGCCGAAGTTATTGAGCTTGAGCACAAGTCTCTGGATTGTAAAATAGCCTCATCTGCTCTGCCAAACAAATCCTACACCAGGGAGTGTGGACAGAAGCTGGGCATATTGCTAAAAACATAATTTCTTTAATACTATTTTGAGACTATTTAAACTGCAGAACTGAAGAGTGTGTTCAACTGAGGAAGGGAGTAGGCAGGCCAGGGAAACTGGAGCAGTGAAGAGTGACAGAAGTGGAGGCAGAGTAGAGAGTAACAGCAGCTGAACTTCTGTGTTTCCTCATCAGGAAAAAATGATCTTTTAAAATGAAATATTAAATATATAAAAAGTAGAAAGAGTACAGAAGAATACTGGTAAATAAGGAGAACAGCACAAGGCCTAAAAATGAAAAAAGATCAGTAGCTACCGATTATAATTGCCTTTTAGTCTGGGTTTTTTTTTGACAGTTCTGAAATTGTAAACTCCATTAGAGAATGTGTTGCTCTGTTTTGCTGCTTAGAAGCAGCATTTCCCTTCCCCTATACAAATGTTAGTAGAGAAAATAGCCCTATGGGCATGACCTCTTTAGGCTTGGATTATCATCACTTAAACTCACTGGAAGCAAGATTAGTTAATTAATGTGATGTTAATAAAAATAAATTACACAAGTTGCCCGTAAAAGTGTGCTTAGATTTAAACTAGTTATGTAAGTATTTCAGATAGCATTTAGTGGATTTCAGATTTAACCACATTTCCTGTTTTAAATTGCAATAAGTATCTGAGATTCAATTCTAAATTTGTAGGATGCACCTCTTTATAAACTGTCACTAACTGAAATCACTGTTTCACTTCACAAATGTCAAAGAATAATCATCAGAGTGTGAAAGTTATATTTCACAGCGTCTGCTCTAACGCTATCTTAGTCTGTGCTAGATCCTGGGGGAGGCTATGCTGCAGCCTTTTTCTCATGGAAGGCTTGCCAATGAAGTTATGCTTATCTCACTCCTCTTGGTATTCTGAAGTGAAATGCATCTCCACGTCCACCCTGGGACAAGCTAATGCTGGTGAGGATTGTGCAAACAGCACTGGAAAGCACACTGCTCACTGCTGATGCCTTGCAGTCAAGGAAGCTGTGCTGCCTTGCCATCCCACCCAGTGATTTCAGTTTACAAATCCATTTCATTCTCTGGCTTTTTGTACTGTGATTACCAACAGGAGAGTTAATTACAGCAATTGATAATAAGTCTGCAATGTTGGTGATAGTCACCATGCTTAGGGAGAGGCTAAGGAAGATAGCAATGACAGTACAAACTGATAGCACAGGTGTTGTGCAATAAACTGAATTGCAACTATAGTATTTTTCATTTTATAGTAATCTAGACAGCTTATAGTTAGATTAAGATCATCAGTTCATTCACAAGAGCTGAGCAGCAGTCTTCAGGTGATGATGACTATTTTAATCATTGCAAACCTTTTAGCATGACCAATATGTGCAAGAGGTGAAGAGCTACATGGCACTTGCATAGCTCTTCACATTGTCAGTGCAATTAACTGTTGAAACCACTGCAGCAGTGAGGTAGAGAACAAGATTATCTTTCCACTATAGATAAGGAGCCAGATAGAGGAGCCTGTGGCTGTGCTGTGTTTGTGACTGCCTAGCTTTAGTCATGCAAAGTCAGCTCTTCAGGGTATCAACACCTCAGCTGAGCTGAAGCTGGTGGAGGATCTCCTGTGGGACGTGATTATGCTGCCCACAGAGATCAGCCCCAGGACCACCCCGAGGCCACACTTCCCTGCTTTGTAGGAAGTAAGCTTACAGATACAAAGTCAGGTGTGGTTGCTGCTTGGTTTTTGGAAACAAGCTTGACCCAAGACCCTGGCAACACACCAAATGTGCTGTCACGCATGCTCAGACAAGCTGCCTCCAGGGCCACTTGCAGCCTGTCAGTGTGGTGGTAAAGTGAGTTGTTAGTTGGAGAAGGAGCTCACTGTGCACACGGCTACTGTGCAGAGGATTCCTTTTGATTAGTACAGACGTAGTTATGCCAGGATCTCACATGTCAAATTTGGGGCTCTTTGATTCTCAAGTATGAACAAGGTGATGCCACTTTGCAAATACAGATTTCCAACTACACTCATTTCTTTACTTGCAAGATTCCCATCTTGCCTATTGCTGCTGATAAAATTGCTGTAGGTTAGACATTAGTGTTTAATTAAAACATCAAATCATTGAAATTCACATGCTTTTGTTAGTAAACTACATAGTTGTTCTTTTTATGTTCCTTAGCATCTTCATAAACATGGAGAGTGTCAACAGTTCAGCAGCAAATAGCAGCAGAACTAGTAGTGTGTTAAAACTCATAAAGAAAATATCCTTAGGCTGTGTTTCTCTACTGTACTGCTATCCTGAACACATTTGTGGTTTGGTGTTAGATTTTTGCGTTTCAGCTAAACACAGCAGTCAGCATTACTTCCCATCCTCCTCCTGATCCTAACTCCCTGTCTGAGATCACTGTATGACATAAGAGAGCTGTGGTATTTGATACCTGACAAAGCTGGTTTGAGATTCCCCAAGAAAATATCTATATAGTAAATTGCTGTTGCTACCTTTTTATAGTATTATTTTCAGATAACTTCCTGACAAAATTCATGGGAAAGGCTTATATAAATTTATGGCCATAAATACTAGAATATCCACCAATATTTCTGAACACCAGGTGTTCTCATTTGAGTTGAATGTTGGGCTGAGAGGATGAGAGAAGCTTCAAATCAACAAGAATCTCAGTAGGGTGAGTTTGCTTTTGGTTTTGGAGTATCTCATGTGCAGTAAACTTTTTTTGTTAATGGAACTCTCAGCTTTGTTTTGAAAGACAAAACCACCCCATTTATGTAAGGACACACAACATCATCACTTTGTACTTCAGCGGGAAATGTTTAGTCAGGAGGCGTTTCACCTCCAGGAGCTGTGTCCTCTCAGAAGATGGTCCTGACGGCTGACTGAGCCTTGTAGAAAATGTAACAACTACATATTTTAACCTGCAGCATGTTTACACGTTTAATATCACATAAGTGCATGATGTACTCACAGGAAAAGGCAAAGCCTATTTTAAACATTGAAGCCTACATCACACATTGTGATGGGTGCTAATTTTCTTAAAAAGAACTTATATGGTAAACTGCAGAGTGTTTCTGCTTGATAAAGAAGGCTGTTGGCTTTGACATTCGCCAACAAATCTTTGAAATGGTTATGTTACTAGAACAGAATAGTCAGGTAAGTAAACTGTTCTTATCTATATTATATTGCTGTACATGCAGAAAACCAAAATCCAGGATCAGGAAACATGCTGATTGGAATTCTGTGGTTTTAGGTGGCAGAATCTACCAGTATGGCTCATGGACTACATGAACTGCATCAACAATTTGTGTTGCTGCTGTGACTGTTTTCAGTACAAGGATCAGCTGATTTTAATTTTAATACTGGCATCTCTGAGCATTTGTCTTCATTTGGTATTTAAAATGAGATATGAAAACAAAAGCAACAGTCTCAGAAACTACAGTATTAGTTTAAAAGCCTTTTAGCACTAACAGTAGTGGCCTAAACAGAAGGTTCTTTTTGCATTCTTTCAATATTAATATGGCAGTGAAAAGAGGACTCATTGTGTTCTTGTTATAAATGATGCTTTGGTAACATTAAGATCTTGCAGTTTTAACACTATGTGTACTGAATGAAAAAGATTAAATCAAAACATCAGAAATATTCTGCTGAATGATATATTTTCCATCTTATTTACTTGAGTGTCCTGGGTGAGCAGCTTGGCTGAAAACTAAGATCGGAGAGCAATCTCAGAGGACAGCTGAAAATAACAGCACTGAAAATGAAGTGCAGCATTGAGTTACACAAGATTAAGCTGACTAATCTGCTGATTCAGTTTTGCCTTTGTTTTTTGGTTTTGTCATGCAAGATCAAGAGTCATGCAGACAAACACGTAATAGCATTCCAGGCTAACAGTAACAAAAACAAGCAATGGGCTGTTCCCCTGCGGCCTCTGCATCCTCCAAAGAGAAAACAGGAAAATATTCACCTGCAGCAAGAGGCAGCATGCTCAGGACAGGGAAGGAGTGTTCTTTTTCTTGTTACAGGTGTACTGAATTCCATATTTGTATTTTACAGAGGTTTTTTGTTAGAGTAGCTCATTTAAGAAACCTTACATCAGTTCATAGTAATACTGCATATGAGGAAGAAGGCATACAAGGAGTATGGAGGAAGAGGGGAAGGCATACGAGGAGTAGCTGAGGTCCCTTGGCTTGTTTAGCCTGGAGAACAGGAGACTGAGGCTAGACTTTATTGTGGTCCTCAACATCCTCATGAGAGGAAGCAGAGGGGCAGGCACTGATCTTTTCTCTTTGGTGACCACTGGCTGGACCCTAGAGAATGGTATGAAGCTGTGTCAGGGGAGTTTTAGGCTAGGTATTAGAGAGTGGTCAAGCACTAGTACAGGCTCCCCAGAGAAGTGATCACAGCACCAAGCCCAACAGAGTTCACAAAGTGTTTGGACAATGCTCTCAGGCACATGATGTGATTCTCGGGGCTCTCCAATGCAGGGCCAGGAGCTGGATTTTGGTAATCTTCTTCCAACTCAGGATATTCTACGATTCTATGATTCTGTGTGTCAGGAGTTAACAGATTCAAAACACAGCCCTTACAAGATCTACAGAATATAAAAGCACAGTAGCATATTCTTTTATAAGGACTGTAGTTTGAACAGCCCAAAGATATCCAGCTCTTATGAGTGCTGATGGATCAAAAACTGTCAGTGGAGCTACTGAAAAGTTTAGTCCTTGACCATGGTGTGAATGGGAGCTTGTTCTTCGCTCACAGAGATGGTCCTGCAAGAACTGCTGAGCCTCTGGGAGCTGCTCTCCGAGCAGTCCCCATGACTGCTGCGTTGGGAACAGGGAAACCTGTCAGTGGTTATCCTTGCATTTCTGACCCTGAGAGAACCCTTGGAGGATTGTTGGGAAGGGCACTGCAGACACATTGGCATGAGAGCATGCCATGCCAGTGGGCTTGCAAAGGACAAGATGAAGCTGATATATCATGAGGAGATACTCTGATTGAAACAAGAGAATAAGAGTCCTTCCAAAGCAGGAATCATAGTAGCTGAATGCTTTTAATGCTTTTTTTTTATTTTATTTTTTTTTAATATGAGAAATAGCAATGACTAAAATCAGAGAGTGATACTGCAGAAATGAACATGTTGCAGGGCAGCTGGCATAGCAGGCTCTCCAAAATAAAAAGAGAATGAAATAAAGCCTCAACCCACATTGAAAACATTTCAATATTTTCTCTTTCCCTCTGGAAATTATATGGCTGTGTCATTACCAGGCACATCTCTGGTTCTACCTAAGCTGCTGAATGTATGCTGATGGCAGCATGCATCTTGCCTGCAGTGAAGATGGAGGTTCAGACCAAAATGAACTGGAGAAGAAGTTTAAGAACGAAATAAAGGCTCTATACACCTGGGATCATGTCCTCAGGCTGTCACTCATGGCTCTGACATGGCATTTGATCTCTGTTTGCATCATTTCTCTATCTGTGGAATGTTCACAATTACATTTATTTTTCTAGGTGAAAATACACTGGGCTTTTCCAGCTGCGTACTGGTAGATCAGAACTAAGTCTTTATATTATACATTTTATTGTAAGAGTTTAAAAAAGTAGCTGAAAGATGAGAAGGGCTCCCAGGTCAAACAATTTTGTCAACAATATTGGATAGACAAAATGGTTTTGCAAGTAAATGAAAGGGTTTGCTTCTACTAGTTATTTATGATGTGAGAATATAAAGCAGCAAGGTCTGTTTTTGTGGATTTCCCCTTCTGTATTATGATTTTATTAGCATAAAAGCAGTACTTTGTGGAAGAAGAGAAACTAAGACCCCCATCATACTAAATGGATGCAGCAAAGTAATTTGTGCCTTTACACAAGCTTTGCTAAGACACGCTTTGAAGACCTGAATGTGTATGGGCCTAATGAGTTTAAGTTCAAATGCTGGCTTATAGTATTGACTGAGCATACTTCATTTCCTAATTTCCTAAATAGCATCTCATTAGAGAAATGCTGGAAATAAATCTGCAGATGTTGGATGTTATAAAAAAGGTCCTTGCAAACACTGGACTTAGTAGCACATCTGTGTTTTCCTCATGTAAGCTACTGTTTTCAAAGAAGCATCACTTGGCCAGACTCTAGACTTGAATGTAGCGTAGGAAATTTTCAGTTCAGGAGTGATGCCTTTTGGTTTTTGGTGGGGTTTTATTTTGTTTGGGTTTTGTTTGTTTATTTGTTTGTTTTAAGGAGATCAATATGTTTAACAATACTTAAGACCTGAAATAATTTGAAGCATATCTGCTTTAATGCTTAAGCAAAAATTGCTCACTTTAAAATTATGGTCTGCATGTTTTATTAATGTAGATGTTTGAAGATGTTTGTAGATGTTTGTAGTGTTGAAGTTGTGAAGTTCTGTTATAACCCAGGATGGCAGACAACCCCATGGAAGCTTTTGGAAACTAGTCTTGCCATGTGAACCAAGTCTCTGTTGGGTCAGTGTTCACATGGTGCTAAATGAAATAAAGAAGTACAGAATTTCAGTCTAGAAGTCCACCACAACAGCCCTTTTCTCTGATTACTCATTTGCTTCTACTTTTAACCACTGAATTTGAGCTTGCATCTTCCTAAGTTAACTGGCTCTCTTGTAGAGGGTGACCATCTGCTCATCTGTCCTGCTTCTAAAGATTTTTTTTTAAAGCAATGCTGATCCCGGAGAGTTTGAAAGAGGGGAAGGAAAGATGCCAAAATCCTTTAGTTCCTAAAAGTGTTGTGGGAAAATGAAAACGAGCAGAGGAAAAAGAGTTTTCTTGCCCGTGTGGATAGAAAAGGCTCACTATCACCTTGTTCTTTATCAAAATGATCAGTGTGGGAGAAAGATCCTCCAAGTGTCCCAGTCATGGGAAAAGTTTCAGTGATGGTTTGCACCACTTCAGGAGCTGCAGTCCAGTCAAAAATCTGTATGAAACTGGGTTTCATTAATTTCAGGGAACTTAGCACTACTTATTTTCTTGTTGGTAGTTGTGTTTTACTTTATTCCTCTAAGAAAAATCTAGGAGCAGTAGGACATAAAAACATAAGTGCTGTTTCAAAATCAAATAAGAACATCCAGCTTAATAGCTTCATACTTTTTAAAAGATGATTGTTTGACTTCTGAACTCTTGCTTATTTAAGACATCATGGACTTAAAAAGGAAAAATATGTGTAGCTATGTTACAAAGCAAATGCACCAAAGGAGGATTTATTCAGTTTTCAGAAGATGAGCAGCAGTGATTCACCCTCTTGGCTGGTCTGGAGTGCAATATGGTCAACTGATTACCCCAGGGAGGAAGAAAAGATGAAAGTCACACACTGTTGTGACAGTCACGCAGGGAGCAGTGACCTGTGCCAGGGCAGCTCCAGCCAGTGCACCAGGTACAAAGAACACTAGAGCCTCAGCCATCAGTGTTGTGGTTCAAGTCAGGAAAGCCAATTGTAGCTTTTAGTGAAAACTTTAAAACAAGAGCGCTCACCATCCAGACACTGAATAAACAAAAGCATGTTTAGACAACTGTATGCTGTTCAGCACTTTACATCATGCAAAGAGTCCCTCCTCTTTTCAAGCCTCTGCACAAATTTTGACATAGATTTTTCAGGCTGATCTCAGAGATTTGTTGTTGTCAAAGTTAAAACAACATCAGTTACTAGATCTAGGTGAGTTGGAAGGAGTGTCCTTTTTATTCCCTGCCCCCCTTATCCAGCTTTGAAATCTATGACAGCAAAGCAAAATATGCAATAAATGTGTTTCAGTACTTGCTCAATGGTAATCAATGCCTTGTAAGGATTTACTGATTTATTGGAATTTTTCATCCTTGGAACCACCAATAACTTAGACTTTTTCTGAGAAACACTCACTGTAGTAATGTTTAAAGTGGCATTAAGCAGAGAAAAAAAAACCCTGGCAGGTATTTCAATTGATAAAACCAATGTATTTTGTGATTATTTTTCATAGATTCTGATCTGCTTTTTACTCTTTAGTTATTTATATCTATGGGTTTTGTCTTTCTTACCGATTCCATAGTGAATCTCTTGAAGAAAAGCTTGAAAGCCTGGATGCTGAAGATCTCATGTCTCATCTGTCACGACCAGAAACCTACCTAGATGAGGAGAAAAGATCAAGGAAGTAAAACTGACCAAAGCTGTGGGACTGACAGGGTCACTTACTTAAACAGTCAGTTTGAAACAATGTCTGTTAATCCTTCAGTGATGGCAATGTATTGTACATTATTTGATTACTGAATTGGATAGCTTGAATTTCATCCTGGTAAAGAGATCCATTAGAAATCCCCTGAAAAACAACACCTTGTTAAAATTTGCTACGGGAGTGCGTCGTTTAGCTGGCTGGGAAAACTCTCTGTCTAACTCAATGTGGCAACTACTCACTCAGCTGCACTGAGTGCAGCGCTGGTAACATCGCCTGTTCAAGTTGTCTGACACTTCAGAAGACCCTGTTTTCTGATATAACTTCAGTCTAACCATTCAGGCTGAAAATTTCCATGTCAGGTGTATGCACCAGACTGATCTTTTTTGGAAGATGGAGATAAGATTTGAAGGATAAAGGGACTGGGAGCAAGAAGTGTTCTGACAGGGAGTAATCCTGCATGTAGGAGAGGGAAGGAGGGTGTGGGGAGACAGTCATAGCACGACATGGACAAGTGGTTTCACAGTTTTTCATCAGACTTCTCTGCCTTTATATTCTGTACTCTTTCCAGTTTAAGCGTTGTGTTCCTATACGTGAAGGAAGGTGTTAGAGATGCTTCAGAGCCTCGGGCAGGTGGGTAGGACAGGAAGATACCTTTCACTTTGAGACCTTCTGAGCTGATCTCCATGTTTGGTCCAAAGGGACAAGGTGGAAAAAGACTGACATGGTATTGGGGCCAGATATTGGTTCTGGGAAGGAGAATGCAGCACAAAAGCCATTGCCATGAGATGATAAAACATGGAGATTGGGACAAGCCACATGAGACAGTGAGATGTGAACTGGGTAAGCTGGCAGAATGGGAAATGTGACAAGGACCTGTAAGGATGAGATTGGGATCAAACAGAGGAGTTAAGGCATCAAAAAAGTGGGAGGGAGGCCATCCCCAGATCACACCCTTTGCTTAACCTGTCTGCCCATTTTCATATGAGCACATCACTTGATTTCTTGATTCCATGAGGAAAAGCACATCTCCTCTGTAAGTCTTTTTTTTTAACCTTCTGTCTGAGAGAAGTCTTGTTAGGCCTGTTGACCTATTTCCCCAGAGACTGCTGTAGTTTGTTTATGGATTTTGTCCAGTTTGTTTTGTGTTTCCAGATATGTCATGTGGGTCTGGAGGTTTGCCAACCCTTAACATTAAAAAATAACATAAAATAATCTCTGTCTCCCAGACACATGAGATTCAATTAAAATTTGCAACATAAAAGTTTTTGGATGGGATGTTACTATCTCTATTTTCCCTTCTGTTTCTGAGCCTTTAGGATACTTTCAAGTGATGCTGTCAAGAGCTTTTTTGTTATTAGGAGGGCTAGACCTCTCTTTAACCAGCAGATTTCAGATTTATACATGCTGGCTGGAAAGGATCTGAGGTTCTACCAGGTATGGCACCAGCTTGGCAGCACAGGAGAAGAAATGGCTATGAGTGCTGCTCCTAAGGAAAAGGTGTGTCCTTTGATTTGAAGGCAGGTATGCAAGAGGAGAAGTATCTACCTTAAATCAAGAGTATTATGTTTAAATATTGTGTTACAAGCAGGAAAAAGTTATTAGAAGAAGGCCCGGGCACTGCATTGGTTTTCTGTGAGCTGGGAAAGGCCTCCCTGGGCAGACAACTGAGTATCACCACCTTGCAACAAACCCACAGCCACTGACAACTCTGAGTCTGATTCAACCCATGATGACATGTCTGCTGGTTGTTTAATTTTACAGCACATCTTTTCCTTTTAATTGTATTATTCATCTCTTTAGGCAAAAAAGTCACCTTCATCACCATTGGTTTATATTATTCAAATCAAAGCAAGAAATAAAAAATATATAATGGCTCATTGCTTTCTAAATTGCTTGCTGACCTAAGTCACAAGTAACTGATTTACACTGGAGCATGTTTTGCATTGATGGCAGTTTATTTTTCGTAAGTATAAAAAGTCACAGAATCTCTTTACCTCTGTTATAATAAGCTACTGAACATTATTTAATTGCTCATTTGCTATAAGTGGAGTTATCGGCATTTTTTGTTAGATCTCAGTGGTTTAGGATGATTTTTTATATTTCCTTTCTAGGTTTCCTACTCATTTTTGTTCCTCTCAGTACAACAGCAACCAGCAAATAAATGAAATATCAAAGAAATCTAGAAAAATAGTCATAAAGAGATCCAGTTGGTTGAATTTATCATCGTTGATTGATGAGAAACAACACTGACAAGGAAATATATGTGGCTCTCCTAGAGACAGGAAAGGTGGTGAATATACTCATGTGGCTTCAACACTCTGACTCAATGACCTTGGAGAATTTATTAGGACACCATTCAGATGGCAAATTCCTCAAACCTTAAGTCCATGTGAGTGATTTGTCTGGGTAAAGAGTTTTTTGAGGCTAAATACAGCTTTTATGGAACTCTTGACCAAAGGACAGTAGTAGAATTTGGGCTGTGTCAAGATGGCATTTTGATTCTATTTTTCTTACACCCCAAAAAAAGAAAATCAATTCTTCCCAACTATCCTTGGCAATGTGAAGATAATACTATCAGATTTATGTAAAATCCTTATATATGACAGTATGTGAGTGGGAGGAGAGAGTGAATATGAAATATAAAAGCCCAGAACAGATAGAGAACAATGAAAACCAAGGAAATATGATTGCCTTTTACCCAGGGACACCTACATCTGCAAAGAGAAAGACTAATTGGAGCTTAAGTAAGATGGAGGTCTAACTAAGAAGAAGTTGACATTCACGGCAGCTGGGTGGCAATTCAATTCAATAATACAATAGCAGATTCCATTACTCCTCAGATGAGGAAAGCATTTGTTCTTGTGCCTGATTATAAATACATACAATCATATTGAATTAATTGGTACAATCTGAGTGCTTGACTAATTCTAATCCTTAACTAATACAGATAATGAGCTGAATCCCTGTATTTTTAAGCTTTTAAAACTGGTTCAATATTGTGGAAATCAAATGGATTCTCAGGATCAGAATATAAAATTTGCTAATATATTTGGTAATAGTCAAGAAGAAAACCTTATACTGGGATTTTGCAGAGAAGAGGAAAATACCAGGAAATATTTTTTGCACTCTTTAATTACCTGCGTTTGATATTGCTTATACTCTGTCATTTCATGCATAAGTTATTTAATAACTTATTTTAGTTTGGTTTTTATTTTGGAGTTTTTATTTTCCTTCTTTCAGAATAGAATATACAACCTGAGTAGCAATAATATAAATACTTATTTTGCATATATAATGAATATTTTAGGGCCAATACTAACCAGTCAGTTTTCTCACATGCCTGAACTGGAGTTAACCTAACTAGAAAAACTCAAACAATCAAAAGTTAATATTGTTTCTACAGTCACTGATATAACAATAATAGTAGTTGTGCACCACCATGCTGAAAATCAACTCCCTTTATGTCCAAACAATGGTGTGAATCACATAAATCTGACCTTGATATACAAACATGATCAAGTAGTAATTATAGCTCTTGTGCTTTCTATATAAACAGACTACTTCATCTGGAAATGCTGTGGGGTACTGCTTCATTCTGCAATTTACAGCTAATGACTGAGAAAAAAGCTTTTATATGTCAAGAAATTTTAAAATAAAGCAGGTAGAAAAATCTTATTTCCTGCAAATGGAAAAAATAAGCTGGTTATTTGAACTGCTGTGAATCAAGTAATTTCTCTATGTTCTGCTGAAAAGCAGATCTCACAAATTTAAAGTTTGCCTTCAAAATGGCATTTTGCAAAGGCTATTAAAGGTATCTTCATAGGCAAAATATAGAATTTAATTACTCAGTCCGGGTGGTAACTGACATATTCTTTAACAACTGTGAGATTAACTAAAACATCTTTCATTTTGTGCCAAAATCTGCATGTTCTGTTTGTGTCTATGCTGGTATCATCCAAACAGGATGTGACAAACATATGTTCTTTGGCTTTGTGCTAATCCATGATTTGGATAACACTATTAGGATGTGGTCTAACAAACTTCAGTGAAGCAAATCTGAGGATATTTGTCAGTGGACTTGACTTTAGTATGTCCTAAGCAATAGAAGCTCTGTCCTGACCTCATACATTAGTTGTACGGGTTTTCAGTGCTTCCATAAAAATAAACTATCAAAATATTAGCATGCTTATAAATATGGGCTAAATTCTGAAAGAAAACAATAATGGAAAATTTATTACTGACTCATACTAACCCAGCGTAGAGCCCAGAAGGGACCCTGAAGAGCTGACTGACATCCTCTTGATGAGACCCTATTTATAAGGGTATTTGAGAATGTAAATTGCTCAGTTTTTAATCTATTCAATCATTACATTGATGATTTTAGATAATTCTAGTTTCTTAATCAAAATTGTGTTTAGTGCCAGAAGTGCTGACAAAATTCATAAGTATTACATTAGTAGTATAGATTTTTTCCCCTTGAAAATTTAAAGCCTCAAAAAATATCAAGATAGCTTTCTTGAAATAAAATATATTTGCCTTAATTTCATCTTAATCGGCATGAATTGTATTACTTTTCTCTGATTCTTTATAAATAGTGCCTGGAATTAGCCATTCCAGTATTTTACACTGGATTGATATCAGGCTGAGAGGGTTATTAATCCTCAGGTCACTCCACTGAACTTTTAAATATATTGGCAAAGTATGAGATTTCTTCTATTCATCTTGAAATACCCACGTGTTTGAATATGTATGGAAAATCAACTGAAAAATTCAGACCTTTTCTTGGATGGCGCTTTTAGAAATAGCAACTGATTAAAAAAGGATCTACTTTCAGGAGATGGTACGACTGTTAGAATGGAAATTACTTCTCCACCCTCATCTGATATGATCGTCATATGATTATGAAATAATCATGGATGGACTGTGCAAGAGCTATAGAATAGTTGCAGTGGACAGCATGGTTTAGGAATTCATGCTGCAAAACATGATAATTCTAAGATAATTCCACAGTTTTGTGCCATATCACCACTGTACAATGTTACAGCGCGTTGCTATAGAGGGCCTGAAGGCCTAAGGGATACTTTCTTAGTACTTTTCTGCAGTCTTGTTCAGAGGTGAATTTTCTTAAAGACTCAGATATATGAAAAAGATTTCTGTAAGTATTTAGACTGAAGGACTCTCTAGTTCTTGAAGCCTGTCTTTTGTTATTTGTCTAGGGACTTCAGGATGATGGTATTGTGAGTTAAATCTCCTTGTATCCACTTAACAGTGACCTTTTTATCACTTCCGCCTATATCCATCAGCTGTTTCTTGGGCTCAGGAAAGAATTTTTATTTTGTGGAGGCAGCAGCTAGTCAGAGTGTCTGCTGCCCAGCTTCAGACCTCTGCAGAGCTTTCACTGATCCTGTCAAGAGTATTTTTTTATATTTAATGATAAAGTTGCCATCTGCAGTCCAAGATTTTAAGTTACTTATAATCCAGTTCTGAAGACTGTGAGAGGCTAATAACACATGAGTGCTTCCCACTTTCTCTGCACAGTTAGTCCCGGCTTAGTTATTTACTCAGTACACAGCCTATAGCAAAATACCCTGTGCATTGTACATAAATAAAAATATGATTGTAGATATATATGTACACACAATATATAGATAATAATATAGATTAATATAATCTGAATGCGACATTAAGCCCTCTTGTCACTGCCCCTACTCGTTCTCAATAGCCACTGACTGTGGGCTGAATTCCAGATCAGCCATTTGCTGGCTATGTTTTTAGGAAAGAGTCATTATCAGAAGTAGAAACTAAACCTGGTATAACTGTATTGGAGATCAAACTTGTCTCTGCACAAAAAGTCGGGTGCATCTGAACTTTCCATGTTCTTCCTGCAGCAGCTTCTCTGCTCTGTGTTGGCAGCTCTCAAGCAATGCAAGCAGCACACCTGCTTCCAGCCTTCATTGGCTAGTCAGGCACTAATGATGTCATGCATTGTCCGTGTCTGAACACTTCACAGAAGTTGATATATTTCATACATATTTGTAGGATGGACTCGTAAGACAAGCCCATCAGGCTCCAGTTTCTGACTTCTGCTTGTGTTCAGTCTGATGTCTCAAGTGGAGAGCCAACCTTTGATCACAAGGATGACTCCATGGTGTCTTCTGCCAACCCCTCTTGTCTTGGTATCACTCTGCCCTTCAAAATGTTATGTTTTTCATGCCTTCCCCTTCAACATGCCTTGCCCTTCAGCAGCCCTGTGAAAATGTCATTTATTTGGGCTCAATAATACTTACAGCCATCCTGTCCTTCAGTTGAGTGCTGAACTATCAAAGCATCTGTACAGAATTTCCCAAAATACAAGGCACATAAAAACCTCAATATAGGCATAGAAAGTTGTTTCTTAGTATGTTCTTCTTTTGTTCTTCATGTCTGTATCTACCCATGTAGTGAGTCATGCCCAGATCCGTGAGCATGGATCTTTTTCTCTTTGAAATCAATGGCCTAAAGTTGTGCAAAGGGAGGTTTAGGTTGGCTATTAGAAAAAAGGTTGTTCACCCAGAGGGTGGTTGGGCACTGGAACAGGCTCCCCAGGGAAATGGTCACAGCACCAACCCTGACAGAGTTCAAGAACTGTTTGGATGATACTCTCAGGCACATGGTGTGACTCTTGAGGTTGTCCTGTGCAGGGCTAAGAGTTGGACTCAATGATCCTTGTGGGTCCTTTCCAACTCATGATGCTCTATGTTTCTGTACTATCTACCTAGAAAAATGAGGTAAACTCAAAAGTAAGTCACAGAACAGAGCTTTTACAGCTTGATCCAAACTCAGGCCACATAAATGCAATTCTTTACCTCCACTTTAGTGAGCTCTGACTCAGCTTTTAGACTGAAAAAAGTGGGATGTATCTGACAAAGTGTCTTTGCCTAGGCTGCTCACTCCAGGGTCCCTTTATTGTTACTGATGATACAGTAAACACAGACAAAGTAGGATGCAGCTCACCACTTCATACAAAAGCAGATGTTTAAGACAGAGATACTAAAGTAGATGCTACAAAGTCAGATAACTCACAGCCTAAACTGCTTTTTTCATTTTACTGACTAAAAGAGAGAAGGAAGGGTGCTGAACCCCGAGACAGACACCTACCCCAAAGATGCTGCATCTCCAAAGTGCATTGCAGCAGGGCCCTCTTATTTCTTCCTGAACCACACCATGGGCAGATACAATACTGTTCCTCTAATTCTACAGCCAGTAAGAGATATTAGGAGGAAGAAAATAAATTTAGAAGAATATCCCAGAATTTTCAATGGAAAACTCCAGGAAAAAGGCCCTGTTGTTGCACTCCATGGATGCTGACATATTTTCCAGCAGCAATCTAATGGGAAGTTGTACTGATCTTCAGATTTCCTTGGATAGAAGTTACACAAAAAAAACCACAATAAAATTATATGCTGTAATTTAAGTTTTATACTTTTGCCAACTGAATGATGCAGCTGAAAAATAACCTCTTTTTTCGGTTTCATTTGTATCAGTTTCCTGTTCAAGCTCATGTGACAGTACTTGGGCTGCCTGTCTTGGTGACAGCATGAATTTATACTGAGACAGAAGCAATCACATCATGGTGTTCAAGAAGGTGGGAAAGCATTGAGACTAAGTGTCTCCAGACCCTAGGGGTAGTTAAAAATACTGAATAACTCACACATTATATTCTCTAAATGCCTCCTTTTATTTAATAAATCACTTAATAATGAAATTTATTAATTAATTACTTAGTTATACTGGCTAAAGCAATCCTAATATCTCTGCAAGTGACAGTGAGATGAGTATTTTGGGTGCACTTGGATGTGGTTGGCTCATGTTATAGAAAGTAGAGATGTGCATGGTGGGAATCTTGAGGTTTCTTCTGACCTGCAGCTGTGGAGCTGAGCTGCCTGCTCAATGAATACTTACCAAGTGGCAGTGTTGGAAAAGAAAAAAAAAAAAAAGGAAAGAAAGACAACTATTTCAAGAGGCAATTATCTAAATGAGCTGGAGAAACCTGGGATGACTAAGTCCCCAGTCTCTGGAGAATTTCCTCTAAGTACTTTGATGAATTTTAAAATGGTATTGCATTCCGAGTTTTAATAATGTAGCTTTGCTCCTCTTCTTCTGGCTCTAGGCAACTGTTGTTAAGTCCATTTTTTACAAAAGCATAAGGAACCCGAGTTAATAAGGCAAAGTCACTAAACCCAGCACTGCAGATCTGCCAGGTGCCTGAGAGAAGGTGAGAAGGCAGGTGTGTGCATGACCTTCAGCATCATGCCTACCAAAGGGAGCCTTTTGATCTGTTGGACTGTGGGTCTGTTTCAGTTCAGCAAATTAATTAAAGGGAGAAAAGTTTTGGGATCTCTGTCACAATCAGTAACAATTTCTGTAGCTTTGTTTCCCTCTTCTTATATAATAATGAACCAAGCCTGGATCTTGAAAAACAAAAGACATCTCTGATTAGAAAAACCACCAGCACCAGTAGGAAGTGTCAGTCCCCATCACTCGTTTACAGTTTTAGGTTGGTTTCTTCAGTGAGCTGTGACAGAAGTGCAGATGTTTTGCTGCTTAAGTTGAAGTCACAAGCAAATCTGGTGCTGAAATACCAAGCCAAAGGTAGGTTTAGAGTGCCTTAGTTGCTGGGAAAATTCAAAAGCCCGGCTTGACTGCCCATATGTCTCTTTAGCCAACATCTGGAATGCTGGACACCTACAAGTGGGTTAACAGAAGACCCAGAAAGACAGAGACACCTAAACCACCTAGCAGGGAACACAAGAGGTGCAGCTGGGCTTTGAGCACAGCCTTGGGGTTGTTTGTAGCAGACCTATAATCAGGAATCTGCCCCTGGATGTGGGAACTGAAGTCAGACCTCTGTATCTTGTAAAAATGCGATGCCCACTGTAACATTTAAGAGGTTTGTGGTGGTGTGCATTGGGGATGCTCCGTGTTCAGTCCCCTCTCTTGTCTGCGCAGGACCACGATTTCCAGCTAGTGCCTGCACTCTCCCACAAGCCCCAAAGACCACTCTGCATGGCCTAGAAATTGGTAGTAGTTACAAAACATTCAAGTTAAATCTTCCTTTGTGAAAAACAAAACCAGTATCATAGAGCATTGTGAGTCTATCTCAGATTTTTTTCCAGTGAACATCTGATACAATTTAATTCAATAAGTCCCATTCCAGCCATTAATCTCCAGCCAAATTTTGGGTTTTATTTCATCGCACATTATGATTTACTGCACAGCTCTCTGTTCATTATTACTTAGAGAAGCAGTTGTACAGATCCTCTTTCTCTTGATCTCCTGATCAGGAAAATACTGCGCAGATGTGAACAGAAGTAAGACTATTATTCCTCTGAGAGAATCTTCCCCAATTAAAAATAGTGTCTGTGACTGAAGTTATGATCTTGCAAATAGCCTTTGCTTCTAAGAAAGACATTAATAGCACAAATGAGGCCAGCTTTCCTTACATCAGGTCTACTGTTTGCTGAAAAACCGTGCATTAAATGACACCATTAATATTGCACAAATATCCTAGGAGGGGTTAAACATGTTGGCATATCCCTCAGTGCTTAGAAGAACCTGATATGCCCAGCATATTCCAGAATAAACCTATTTCCTTTTTGGGGAACAAATATCTTGTTTGTTTCTGTCATGCACAAGAAAGAACAAAGCAGAAGCATATTTTCTCATGATAAGTACTGTTGAAACCAGAGAATGTTGTCAGTGTTCACGCAGACGCTGCCTGGTCACTGTGGTCCTTCCTCCTCCCTTCCGTTCTATCTGTAGGAACCAGAGCAAAGCCCTCTGCAGTTTGCTTCTGGTGTAGGAGCTGAGTGACACTGCTCAATTCTGTTGTTCCTGATCACCACTCCTCTCCTGCTTAACCTGGTAAACTCATGTATGTTGCAGACAGCTGGAGGTGCTAAGCAGCAAAAGCACTAACCTGTCTTTTCTGGGCATCTCAGTTTCTTTCCCATCTAAGTTCACATTCAGAAGGGAGCCCAGTATCTTTCTGCAGATGCAAACTGACTTCTTTTCAACAGCCTGGCCCAGCTGATGATTTCTATTTAGAACAGTCTTTGAATTATAAAAACAAACGTTCCCCAGTTCAGGATGGAGTTACATTATCCTGCACCAGGAAACTCCAGAGAAAGCACTGAACTCTTGTCTACCAAAACCCTAATTAGTGGCCTGAAATAACTAGCCTCACTTTCAAAAGGACATTGAAATCATCTATCCAGGACTTTGTTATGAGCTAACATTCTGAATTTTAGGCAACCAGCTTTTGAAAATTACTAATTTAAGCTTTTACCTATGATGGCCAGCTTTAGCAAATGGGGTCCTCTCCTGGTATCACTTGTCTAAGCAAAATGTTGCCACTGTACTAGCAGCCAACACTAGAGTACAAGCCATACTGACGTCAGGATATTATTATCCCCAGGAAACGCTTTTTGCATTAGCATGTTGGTTTAATGGCCTGTTTAATGGCAAGAAGGTATTTCTCCCAAACAGAGAGAATTCAAGTACTGTGATAAATAACAAGTGTCTTTCACCTGTTACTGCTCCTAAAGCCACGCTGGCACACACAGGTTTGCATGTACACCAGGAGGATTTGGGAACTCTGAAACCCGACATGGGTAGCCTGGAGGGGCAAACGCCTGGGGAAGCTTTTCTCCTGGGTTGTGGTGAGCACAGCACTGCTCTCCCATGGAAATTCTCTTTCTGTCTCACAGTAGTTGTGGCTTTTCTCTCAGGGAGGAGGTAGTTAGAGGTTTCAAGCAGTGTTTTTTTCTTCTAGCAATCTGTCTGTTTTTACAAAGTGTGTAGGAGCTCTTGAGTCCTCTGTTCCTCCATCTGTCTTGGTTGGGGGGCGTCAAAGTCTTGGGGGGACTCATGCACACACAGTGCAATTACTTCAGTCTTACTCAGAGACAGGCTGCAGATATTGCAGAGTCCCCAGTAAAATGTTACTTAAACTCCATTTAAATAGTATGAATTTCCATGATATAGGTTATTTTTTTTTCTCCCAAGATGTAAATCACAACACAAATAACGTTCCCTTAAATTATAAGGTGTTTTTCAGCATCAGCATCATGGAAAACTGTTGTCTAAGACTCCCTGTTTTCCTTAGGGCCAGGCTAAACCTGGTTTTACTGGTGGGGTCATGTTCCCTCTTGTGCCTAATCTAATGATGTAAATCTATGTCAGGAGTTTATTTGTAAGTCTAACTCTCTTACTCAAGTTGTAGTTCTTGAAGGACTTTGCTTAGGGCACTGCTGATATGAACTCACAGGACATGAGTTTATTGCAGATCCCAAACTTGAGAAGGAGTTGCTCAGAGCTTGGAGCTTAGGCTGTTGGGGAAACCTCAAAATGGGCAGAATTAGTATTAGAAATTATTAGAAATGGGGGAAGGATGTTTCTGTCTGAAGAGGAGCCTTACAGTCAGGCTATACCGTGCTCAAAGGCAATGGAAGGGACGAAGTGTAAGAGTTTATGATATACCCTGTGCAGACATGTATATACCACCCTATGGGGGAAATGGCATAATTACTATTCTGAGCTTCCAAGGAACTCTGGGAAGAAAAACATAAATCTCAACCATCAAGAGATTTCTGTAATTCAGACCAGGTGTCAGGTAGGCTGTTCTATGGCTCCAGCACATGACTTACATCACCTTTTTATCCTTGTTCCTGCTGCTACTGACGCCCTTTAAGTCTAATATTCTCAATAGGAAGGAAATATGTTTCCACTGAGCCAAATCCCATTTGTCTAGGTAGTGAGAACAAATATCAGTTGTAGATCATCTTGGATAGTAGATTTTTAACCCCATCCTGGTCAATACAGGAATATGATAGCTCCTTCTCAATGCCAACTTCATAAACACAGAAAATAAAAATGATAAAGTTTAAATGACCTGTGAGATCTGGGCTTCTGGCTAAGGCCTTTACTACCATGGATTGAATCTGGAATCAGCTTGTGACATTAATTTAGTAGAAATGTAACATCAGAATTGTACCCTGCTGGTTGATAATAATTCAAAAGTTCTACACTTAGTGTGGAATTATGGTACCCGTTAGTATTAAATACCTTAATTATTTCAAAATATCTTCAGGAATTATTCTACCAAGACAGAGATCCTCTTTGTTCATGAGTATAGATAACTACTGAACTGTAGGAATTTCTGATCCTGACAAGCTTTGCTAAGTACTTAGCTACTAATTATGAACAGGAATAAAAGGACACCTGCTGAAATAATTATTAAAGGACATGCACCTACAGCCTGCCTCTTATCAGATGGATGGAGCCAATATCCTACATCAACAGAGAATGCAGCCTTACACATTTTTTGAGAAATATGCCGTTATGTAAATGATTACCCCAGTAAGCATATTAATTTGTGTGACTACTGAACTGCTTGGATATTAGTGCAGAAGGAAAGTAGCAATATAATTCCATGCTAAATTAGATACAATAAGCATTAGAGTTCCATGGTGCTGGCACAGATCTTATTTACTCACAAATAAATTTGAAATATTTTCACAAAATTCAGTTTTTAGCTCTGCTATAAATCAGATAGGAAACTAGGATTTTACCCTCACTGTGAGTAATGATTTAATAGCTGTAAATTCAGGACAAAATTCCTTCCATGTATTTGTCTACTTATCTTTGTCTGCCAATCTCTTGTACCCATAAAAGCCTTTTTTAAATGGATGCTTAAAATGTCTATTAGTTTGAGTAGGAAAAACCTACAAATCCATGTTGCAAGTATCTGCAGAACAAGTACATCCTAAGTATGAGCTCTGACTCAGAAAATCCTCCAGATGAGATCCTGGAAAGTGGGGGCCATAATATAAGGAAATATCTGTACATGTTCTCCCTGTTCAACTGTTGTATCCTTTGTGTGTCAGCCACTACTGGAGACAGGACCCTGAAGTCTTGGCTCTGATGGTTTTATGTTCCTATATAGAATCACAGCACTATGCTAAGGGCTTGGTGTTACGCTGAATCTAGCTTAATCAACTGTAAGGCTTATCCTAGCACCTGAAATGTCCTGCTGCCTCTCTATCTGGCAGTTCTGGCCAGGAGAAAATTGCTTTCTATGTATTTGGCCAACTGCTACAAAAAGGGCATACAGCTTTGCCAGCTGTAGCGGGAGACATCTCCCTCTCCTTGCCCCAGTCGTTTGAGGAGCTTATCAACCTTGTGCCCTGCATTTCCCATGTACTTTCTCCCTTCTGGCTATTGCAGAGATGAGCAAAAAGTAAGTGGGAGCCAGCCATGCTGCTCCTGCTGCTGGGCTGGGTAGTGCCACGCAGTGACTTGCCTGTGGTTCCATCATAATTCAGTGCCAGAAGGTGGCAATCCCAGGGGTGTTGTTCAGCCACTAACTAAAAGCTGATTTCTTTTCTCTCCATACTGGAGAACAGATATGGAGGAATGCATGGGGTTGCAGGTCCTCCCAGGACCCTGGGGCACAGCTCAATTTCTAACTGCAATCCCATCCCATCCCATCCCATCCCTGTGTCACAAGGCTACAGCTTCAGTCGCTGTAACCAGGAGGGAAGTTTTGGCAAGGCCTTATTTGCCCTTTCTCTGAATCGGGTTGAGTTTTCAAACTTAAGGCCATACTCCAAAAGTAATTTGCTTTCCTAGACTGGGGTCCATTCTGGTGATTCTACAGATATGATATTTCTACCTACTGAATCACAAGTGAGGCTTGGGTGAAGAATATTAATTGCGCTCTTTTATTTGCACAATGAACACTTAGGAGTGTGTCTGTGTAACCAGGGAGAGGCTCTTTTAATCGTGGACTGAGGATGCACTGGATCAGATGGCAATTTAAAGCCTATGACTTTAGGGAGTCACAAACCATGCGCAGAATCTCACAGACAGCTTCTCCCGCAGGGATATGTGGCAATCTTCAGTTTTATTGGTTTTTTTAAACCCAAATTTCATTAAAACTGGATGTTAACATTAGCTCCACAGCTCTAGGATAAGCACTGAGGCGCCATGCAGGTGTTGGGATCTTCACCTCCACAAGCACAACTGCTCATCTTGGTCACACATCTCCAGTCCAGTTCCTCCCTGTCCAACAGGTTTGAGGGATGGAGGATCTCTAATGAGGCATTTTACCACTGCCAAATAGGGTTGTTCCTTGCTTCCCCCAGAGCCTGGTTCTCCAAGTCACACCACCCACCTCTCACCCCTTCCCCCAGGGATCACACAGCGGTCTCAGGCTCGCTCAGCTTCACAGCAAAGCTTCTCCAATTTGTTTGTTATTTTTCCTCCGGCTGTATTTATGAAAGTGGTGTGCCGGAACACTCTCCCCCTTGTTGCCACCTCTTCTCCCTCCGTTTTGTTTCCTGTCAGGCATTTCGCCCTGGCACACCAAGTAAAGACACGAAACAGGAGTTGGGAACATCTGGCCCTGACTGCAGAGCATTGTCGAGAAGTTCCTAGACATAAAAATCAGCTTTTTTCCCCTCTTCACAGAACCTCGCTGTGGGATGTTCAGGGCTTCCTGCCGCAGCCCCCAGGGTGGCCAGCAGCCCCCAGCCAGGGCTCCACTCTCTCCAACACAATTACAGTCTGCAAATGTTTAAAGCCAGTTTCTTTTGAGTTAGCCACATGCTTCAAATTGTTATGTGGTTAACCACTGAGAACAAACCCCCACACAAATACCTCCAGATCAGCTCTGCAACTCTGCTCGAGCCAGGGTGGTAGTGGTGGGGGTGGAAGGGGAGAGGGGAGGCTTCCTCATTTTGTTTTTGATTAGAAGAAAGCAGAGTTTTCTTTCAATTTTTCCAAACTGCCAGCAGCCGCCGCATCACGGTGTGTGCTGCTTGATGCCCATTTACACTTTTGTTTGCTGATGAAAGGAGCCTTGTTTGGCAGCCGTGGCCACATACACCACAGGCTGTGTGTGTAAATGAGCTTGTCTGGCGAATAGGAACTGAAAATGCAACCTCCTCTCTGTGTGTGTGATGTGCAAGAGCCAGGCCAGGGAAAGGCTTCTGCACTTTGACATTGCCCTATCCCATGTCCCTTAACTCTTATAAAAATCGAATACTTTTCTGCTGACTCACAGAGACAGAAGGATTTTGTTAACTGCAGTCAAGATAGAGGAGGATACACTAAAAGCATCACTTGGTGGGGCTAAACCCAGCTTCGGGGTTCAGGAGGACCAAGCAAGGAGTTTCACATCTCACCCTGTTCAGCATGGATGGAGCTTGGCTCGTGGGTGCCACATGGGAGGAGCGATGTGTGGTCGAGGCTGAGCCCTGCTGCTAATCAGCATCTGAAATAATGACCCACACTGTCGTTCCCTCCTGCTCCTCGTGCCCTGTCTCTGGACCCAACAGCAATGTAAAAAGAAACACCCCAAAACAAGCACAGAATTCAAATCACCTCAGTAATTCCTTCGTCTCTGCTTAAGTCTGCTTGAATTACAGAGTTTTAGTGAAATAAATGAACTTCCTCTTGTTTGCATTTCCTGATATTTTTGAGAACTATGAAGCTGATGAAGGGCAAATTGTCTTACACATCCACTCCTATATGGGGACAGTTTCCACACACAACTGGCAGAGCTGTTCATGTAGTGCTCCTGAGAGCGGATCCAAGTGGAAATAGAGGCAATTATTTTGCCATGGGCTGACTTTAAGATCCATCTTAACTTTATTTTCATTTATAAAAGGGCAGATTAAAGCAGATTAAAGACTCTACAACATGGCTAAGGGAGTTTTGAGAGGAAAGCTGCAAACCAAATCTGCTTTCTCAGGTATGAAACGAAATTGAATATTTTTTTTTTTGGTGGAAAACTGTATGAAAAAGGAGGGGTTAAACCCTTTGGATGTGGGGAATATTTTTGGTGAAAGTGGTTTAG
This sequence comes from Sclerurus mexicanus, assembly GCA_013396755.1. NCBI lineage: Eukaryota > Metazoa > Chordata > Aves > Passeriformes > Furnariidae > Sclerurus > Sclerurus mexicanus. The sequence goes on from VWZF01002623.1 coordinate 989,974, forward strand.
TTTCTCTGGTCCATTTATCATATGATCAGTGAAACATCACTGTGCGTATGAAGTTAGCTCTGCAGGACTCTGTACCTGTCAAAATTGTTTATCCATACTTGCCAACAACAGCAAGAAAGGCAGGGGGACTGGCAGTCGTGATGGTGACTGAGTTGGACACATGGAGTGAGGGCACAGGAATCAAACCTCCTCACTGATGCGGAAAAAGAAATTGAGTGAGAGAAGGAACATTAAAGCATGAAGTGTCTAACCTAAGAGAGTTTAATGATTGTGGTTGGTTAAAAAAAAAAAGGCCCTTTGACAGAATTTCTTCATGGGCAACTGAGTAGGTAGGTCTTGGTGGCCAGTTATTCCTCATGCTGCTGAAGGTTCAGGAGTAAACGCCTGCACAAGCAGCTCCTGGGGAATATTGTCACATTAATATTATCAGCCATGGGTAGCTGATTGGGAACACTGCACTTAGATAATTAAAAACTAATGTAATAATCACTTATTAAGGAATTATTAAGGAACAACTTAGTGCTTGGTATCATTATATGAAAAGACATAAAAAATTCTCAGTCTAAATCAAATAGAAACTTAATCCCATGTGAGGGCTATCAGGGGAAAAAAAAAAAAAAAAGAGGGAGGCAGGCAGAGAATTCAGGTTTATAAAAAGAAACACGTACACAATGAGCTGAAGGTTGTGCTTCTGCACTTCCTGCTCTGGGTGTGAGCAGAAGAGGAAATACCAAAATACCACCACAAAAACTATTCCCACAGCATTCCCAACCTGGCTGAAACCAGAAAATTTCTGACAGCCCTGAAAAAAAGGGGATAAAACCCCACAACTGACCCAGTCCTAAGCATCCTGCTCATCAGAAAGCCAACAAAATTTCCAAAGCTGGGAGATTTGGGTTGACCTAGATGAGTCTTTATATTTCCCCTGGCTTCTCATCTATACTTTGTATTTTCTGCAGTTCGTGGGTCATTGGTGACATTTGACTCTTCTGCCAGCTTTGAGAGTAGGACATTTCTGCTGAGCCAGTCTGGTTGCATCCATGACCACAGACCACCAAGTGGCTTGTTTAACACAAGGCAAGGCACCACAGTCCAGTCTAACTCAGGTGAGACTTTCATTTTTTGACAGTCAGTCCACTACAATGAGACTACAACCTACATATACAGCAAGAACTGACCTTTCAATTCATAAAATGCCATCAGTTTCAGTGTTGCCCCATGTTAATAATTAAAAGTGAATTCCTGACAGCTCCCAGGCAGACAAGACATAAGTTTGGTCTGGCTGGTCTCATAAACTTTCCACTGATGGCAAAGTAAACCTTGAACATGAGCAGCAGGATCACATTCAAAGGATTGTATGGAAAGCCATCACATCAGGCCATTAGTTTAAAACTTCAGATCTGGAAGCTTTGCAAAGAATTTGGAAAATGGCTCTTTCCCTTTATATATAAAAGGTATATATAAAAAAAAGGAAAGTATTCTGTGCTACTAAACCTGCAAAATTTAAATATTAAAGTCTCTTGTTTGACAGTCAGTATTATACACTGGATTTCAGGACTTATTCAATAGTCTAAAGAAAATCAGAACTAAAGTAAAATTACTACAGAAAGCTGTTTTTGCTGTAGATGTTTCCTCACATATAAGCAAGTTCTGAATCAAACTTTTCCCCTACAATTACAGAATGAAATCCCTGGACTGGCTCCAGTGAGCAGCTCAGGAATGTTCAGAACAATCACAGCCTCCAGCTATGGGACAGAACAAAAGTTGCAACAGTGATGATGCTTTATCTTCCACATCTTACTCCAGCAACACTTCCATGGGTGCCAACAATGAAATCTACTTCAAAGAGGCCTGAAAAGATTTTTTTGCTTTTCAAATTCTGAGTCACTGATTTTGAGACTGGTCAACTCGCTGCATTGGTGACTGTGGTTAACTAAAACCACCTAAGGCTGATAATGCCATCATGAACTCTCACATCCAAAAATGAAGCTAAAACCTTAGCTAAGCCCCATGTCTGAATGTAGCTTTCCAGTTCATACAGAGCAGCACAGCACTCAGCATTTTTTCTCCAACAACAGAAAGCCCCTTTCTGGCCTCCCGGAACGTTGCTGCATGGAATACGTTGTCACTCCTACTGCAAACTTATTTAAGAGACAATAGGACAAATAGTTGGCACATGGTTTCTTCTTAATACTTAAATCTAGATTAACAATAAAACATAAAAGGCCAAGAAAACATACAAAGACACTCAGAAAATGCTTATTTGTCTTTTAAGATCAATTTTTGCTGAGAGCGAGACATTGCAATTTACAATGTGGGCCCCATTCTGCAAGTCTTTTCTTACATGAGCTCATTTTAAAGTCACTGTGGTTGTTTACGCCAATAAAAGTTACTTACATGAGTAAGGACTCACAGATTCTGGCCTTACACATTTTACCACCTAGACATTATCTGGGCTGTAGAGCGGCGTGTATTTTTAGGAACTCAAAATGGACTTCAGTTGTTTTTTTTGGAAAAAGTTCTGACTTCAGCTTCACCCATCTGCTTTCTGCAGTTTGCTCCGCAGCCACACTGAATGGACGGGCTCAGCCTTTGTCCCTGTCTCTGAGCTGCTCATTACCAGCCACTCTCAGCCCCGACGCGCTGTAACTCACCAGGATGTGTGCAGTCTGAATTCCCATTCCAGATTTGCTCCTCAAGCCTAAGGCCATTATTCCATCTCAGACTAAAACATATTGTCCCATGGGCAGCTGAAAAAGAGCGCGTTTCTTCAGGTTTTCTCGTCACAAAATGATAAAATAAAGTGAAATAAAACAATAATAATGAAAAGGAAATCCAGTGTAAGGCAATCCTCAGAGTTTGGAGTCTAAGTGTGTTGATCTGCATCCATAAATGTCCTGACCGGTGAGGAGACACAGGCACTACAGCTGGAAAGAGAGCAGGAAGGAAAACCTACCATGTGAGCAAAGTTTAAAAAAAAAAAAAAAAAAAAAAAGGGGGGGGGGGAAGAGAGAAAAAAGGTCTGCTCAGTGGACAGCACTTGGGCTGATAGCAGAGATTTCAGGAAATCCAAACACTCAGACAGGAAATCTGAACACTGGATAAACATGCCATAATCTCCACAGATACAGTTAACGTGCTGCGTCCCCCGTTAACCCATTGCCTGCCCTGGCTGAGCCTGAAATCAGATCTGCGCTATGAGACGCCTGGAAACACAAGCTGCCCGGGGGGCTCCAAAGCCTGAGCGCTCAGAAGGCTGAGCAGCAGCCCCGCGTTCAACTCTGCCCTCTCCTTCCCTCACTGCTCTGGCGAGGATTTTTTCCTCCCTTGATTTCTACACAGTGATGCTTTAGTTACAAAGTGCATGATTTTCCTTCCTCTTGAGAAGGAGATGCACCCTGAGCCCTGCAACAGCAGGGCAACCTGCCTGAACCCCTGCATGCCGCTCAATGTGGCTGCCTGGTAGTCCTGAATCAGTTTTACCTGGGTTTTTTCCACCTCTCTTTTGCTGTAACTAGACTCGTATGGCTGTCTGTGGGATATTTGCCAGTGATGATTTACTCCAGGGCTGGTGCAGTGGGGACACACACACACACACACACCCCCCCACACACACACCCTTCTTAGAAATTGTAGGGAAAGACTACTTAAAGGAACAGGGAAGTTTGGAAACTCCGTTTATGCCATTTTGTCAAGGAATCTAGTTCCGTGGCAGAGGAGCTGGAACTAAATTGTCTTTAAGGTCTCTTCCAACCCAAACCATTGTATGATTCTACGAACTGAGAAACAAACTTTGCAGTTCCTAGTAAAATAAGGATGAAGCCTGTTTGGTTTGCTGTTTTCAGAATATGGACTTTGCTCTTTGTATCTTGTGGTTCACTAGCCATTAGTGAAAAAATCACTTTTTTTAGGTTTAATTTTTTTATATGGTCTACACTATTGGTTACACTGTTAACGTAAAGCTCTTAGCTAGTTACAAAAGCAAGCAGAAGCAATAATATTTCATAGAGCTGACCCCTTGCTCCCACAGATGTAATTAATAAAGTGAAGTTTACATAAGAGTTGCCAAATTTAAATTCATAACATTATGAGCACACACACATACAATTAAGACCCTGCATGTTTGCAGAATGGGGAGGAACCTCACTGTGTTTTCTATTGGAGAACAATTGCAGGCTTCTCTGCTTTTTATAGGTTATGGACTCCTTAGTCCACTTTCAAAAATACTTCTCCCTGAAAATTGACTTTTTGGGACAGTCCTGCTTAAAACACATTGAAAAGAAGACATCACATCTTCAGATTTTCTGGCTCTTCTAGGACTTCATTGAAATAAATTTTAAAAAAAGGATAAAAATTAGTACCTTGAATTTCACGTCGTCATTTGCTGGTGGAAGTAATCAGACACAGAGGTAATATCACCAACTGGTGCCCTCACTTAAGGCATTGACACTCAGCTCATCTGAAATAGCCTTAGTGTAAGTCCCACATGCAATATTAACCTATGTCATTATATTAAGGTCCCTGCTAGAAACAAAATAGGGGCACTATAGGAAAAGGCTTCTTTCAGCACCTTCTACTACTTACGGTGTATTTCTGCTTGTTATTTAACAGACAGAAGCTCTGGCAAATTAGCATTCATTACAGCATTCTCTGGAAATGTCCAGGCTTGGACATCATACGTGGTCTATGGAGTTAGGTTGTGCTGGCCAGGTGACACTGCAGGGAGCCTGGCAGCAGAACTGAGGTGGAAAATGGGGCTTTGGGGGTATCCCTGCATCAGGAACTCTCATCTGGTCTTCAGCCTAATTCTGACGCCGGAGATATCTTTCAAGTTGGGTCCTCATATTCACAGTCATTCTCCCACTACATTTTAGGAAGCGTGAGGCTGGTGATGGAGGTTGGTTCCTGCAAGCGTGGTTGGAGCGCTGGCAGCTGCATCTGTGCAAGGAGCTGGTAGAACAAATGCTTGACTTTAGAGGCATGAAGTCATCTGCCCGGCCTAGCACGTGCTGCATGAAACAAGGACCAAATGGTTGCTTGGTGATGTCAAGAGGGAACTGACAAAACAGGGAAAAATTAAAACATGTCAGGGTTGAACTTTTTTTTTCCCTTGTTCCATGTGCTCTGCCAGTGAGCTATTTCAGTTATTCGCTTTTTTCCATAGAAGTTCTTCTGTTGTCACGGTATTTTTCACCTTCCCTTTTCTTGTATTTTTGCCTTAGTGCCACTCTTTCCAGTAGCAAAAGGAAAGCAAAAATCAAGAAAAGGAATAAAGTGTAACATTTGCTTTTCACTATAACTGGGGCGG
>VWZF01002623.1:995338-1121746 GCA_013396755.1 Sclerurus mexicanus
AGAAAAGAAACATAGACCTTCAAAATATGCATTTTAGAAAAAAAAAAAAAAAGGCACCTTTTAGGACTGAGAGACTTTTCATTTGAAAATATTCAAGCAGCTCTAGAAAAAAAGGGAGCTGGGGGAAGTGGGATATAATTTATTACCACTAACATCTGCTGTAAATCAGTTAGAGGTAGGCAAACATTCCCTACCAGGGCACAGCTAGGTCAAGGTGAGAGAGGATAAGGCAATAATTAAAAAGACCAGCATCCCCCAGCTACCTTCTGAAATAGGCTGTAAGCAGAAGAACAAGTGCTTGCTGTAAAACTTTTGTTTGCCTGGAAAAATTTCAAAGCAGAGGAAAAATCATCGTTATGTTCAATGGAAAACTATCAGTTTATAAAACATCTCCACTAACTTCCATACAGAACCACAAAAAGTATTATGCTTTTCTGCTTTTCTAGTTTAAAAATAAGCTGAAAAACAAAGATTGTGCTTATTGTGAAAAGTTTCACTTGATGAGAAATTTCTGTTGAAAAACTCTACAGAAAGATGTTACTGCCAGTCTTGCTAAAAGGGAGAACAGGAACAGCATGGTCAGCAAAATAATGAAGCTGACAGTAATAAACTGTTCAGAAACATTTCAGCAGAAACAGAGTAGAGACAAAACTTCAAACTCAGGCCAGCAGAGTTATAGGAGCTAAAAAGTGGATAAAGATTCCTGAAAGGGTACAGCAGCTGCAAAAAATCCCCCGTCACCTGAGGAAAAAAAAAGAGCCAGTGGCCTTACTCAGTGCAGATGTCAAGATTCTTGCTTTTAAATTGTAAAACCCTTCTGCTGCATTCACCCTTGATGTATCCACAGTATCTGAGCTTTCTGATCATTTGCTCTATATCCCCAGGATGTAGCTTTGTGTATTCCTACAGCTGATAATGAAATTCTCACTTTTTCCACAAAGAACTCTACAGCTACTGAATTAAGACAAATCAGTTAATTAAAGACTAAAAGGATTTAGCTATGTATGTAAAAGATAAAGCACATGAAATCATTATTGAGATTGTGAACAAAATTCTCAAGAAAGTTATCACTAACCTATGAGGCCCAAAGCTCTGTTATTTTTCATGTTTCAATGACAAGCCTAATCATTATAATAGTTAGGAATTCTTTTTTTCAGTATAGATTTGAAATAAAGATCAGTTCCTTAATTTTCACTGCCCTACTTACTGGATTTGAGAAGACTTCAACGGAATAATTAAAACATGTGGAGACAGAAATTGCAGGCCCCAGTTTTGTCATTCTCCATCCTTCAGTCACCCGGAGGCTTTACATTCTTGAAAAAAATGACAATATATTCACATGAAACTAATTTACTTTCCATATAAAGCATGGCCAGCCCTGTGCACTCAGCCATCCCAGACTTCTCTCTCAGTAGCTACCAGAAACTGGATGCCAGAGAAACACAGTGACATGCTAAACAAAGTTCCCCAATCACACTGTGACTCTGTCTTGATTTACAACAACATATGCTAAAACTTAGCAAACATTAGAGAAAATGAGTAGAAAACACTATCCAAAAGGATTTCATAAACACTGACACAACTTACCATAAGCTATAAACACTATTTTTCTTGCAAAACTTCAGTAATTAACTGGTTTAGAGACTTCTTACTGCGCTGTAAAACATATCTCTTTGTGCCCTGGCTTTCAATTTTAACATTTGCTTGGAAATCCCTACCACTTTTATTACTAGTCCGCTCCTTCCTAAATGAGCAGGCGAGAAGGTTTACTTTTGAGATCAGCATCCCTGCTGGCAATGTTGCACTAGGAAAAGCACCAAGCCCCCTCCATCCAGCAGCAAACCATGTGCTCTTACTTTACACAAGAAACGTTGCCACTTTCCCCACTGTTCATTCAGTGAAATACAGCAGAAGCTGTGTTCTAACAGGTTTAACAACATGTTTGTACATTTATTAAGCAAATAGCACCTCTTGATGTTATGAAAAGGTCTGGGCATTAGAAACTGCCTTGACAAGAAGCACTTGACCCTTGGTGGTAGTTACAGGCTGTGCCAATGAGCAAGAGGCTGTGCATGTTTCATTTTTAACTGTTTTCAAAGTTTTCTTTTTTAAAATAGGAAAAAACCCCACCCACTGAAGCATTTTGGTTTTTACCTTTCCTTTACACTCATTGTTCCTTGTTGCAATGGCAAAAAAAGGGGAATTTTTTCATAGTCCTCTTTTTCTCCCATTTTTTTTTTTCCAGTGTGGTTCGTGAAAAGAAGTAACCAAAGACATATCCAAACAATTGGTTTTTTAACCAGTTCTGCTCAAAAAAAATGCTGTATAGAAATATACAGTAAAGGGTACTAAAGAAAACAAATGTTACCTAAAGATGTCCCCATGGTGCGAACGTAGCTGCTGGCTTCATCATTTGCCAGAGATATGTGGGCACTCCAGATAATATTGAGAGACAACTCTAAGTTGAGTTATGCACCACGGACCCGAGTAGCAATAAAATGCTGTCGTGTGGGGAAATCTGAATTTCTGAGTCTTTCTGCATCATTCTCTGTAGGTTTCCAGGTTGTCAGTTGTGCTGAAAGGGCTGGGCTGGAAGGACACCTTGGACATGCTGTGAGCATCACACCAGGCTTGGTCTTCCTTTGTCACCGGTTTTCCTCAGTTTTCTTTATAAAAATGGTTGAAAAAGATGTCTTCTCAATTTGTTGTCATTGGCTTGTTGCAGAAAAGTTAAATGACAAACAGAACTCATGAATTTCAGACATTAATAAACACTATGACAAACCCCAGCTGATCACCAGATCGATTTAGCTATTACGGGATTTTTTTAGAAAAGAGAAGGTACTCATGATCTGACTCTTTGGAAGTCATGTGAGCAATTATTTTAAGCATTTTTACAAATGAAGACTAAATGTATACATAAAAATTAGTGCTACATTTCTTGTCAATCCCTTATCACAAGTTGCTGAGCATTTAAAAGTATGGATGGGTGCCATGAGACTTGTCACAGACATGTGAGAGTCAACACTGTTATAAATGCTGCAAACGTCAAAGCACTGTATATGTGTATACAGCATAGGCTGTGTGCAAGAGTTATTAGCCTAGGGAGCTTTAGAGTTGTCCAAAAAATTAAAGATCACTGGGAAAAAAATGCAATTTCTAATTCTATTTACAGCTTTTGGAAATAGGTGATGGCCATTATGGCAACACATCTACAAAGATGAAGATAAATTCAATTTTTTCTCCACAACTGCAATTCATTAAACCTTTAGATTTTTATGCAAATGGTTACCTGTCTGTTGTCAAAAGCCAAACTCTCAAATGCTGATGAGGAAACAGGACTGAGAAACAAAGCAGAAGGGTAAAAGAGAAGTCTGCTCTGTTATGTCCCTGAAGTATTGTAGATGAGCAGAAGATGGCCCAGCAAAAGGTTGAGACTGCAACAGAAAGATGTTATTTTTGCAGGGAGAAACCAGGGCAGCATAGGTGGTGGGGTTGCCTCCGTTAGATCCAGTGAGCCAAAAAGTGCTGCATCCCATGCTCCAAAGGGCTGCAGTGCCTGTTCTCTGCTGCCAGTGCTCCTGAAACCATCACCAGAAAGGTTCTTGGGGAGTAGTGATGAGAGGAGATTCATTATTGTCACAGAGAGCACTTCCCTGAAGGAGGAATGAGCTCTGCAGATGCCTCATTTCCATATTTCTGCCCATCACATCACTGTTCTGGCTGCTTACACTCTGATTTTAGGCTTCTCCTTGGGAGAGGCTCCTTCAGCTCTTCTGTGGGAGGTGGTGGCAGCCTTCATCCCACTCTCACTTGCTGTGAGTCCCTCCGAGTGCTCACCAGTGGAAGATCTCATCCTGACTCAGCCAGGATCTCTCACTTGTGCTCTGCCTTGTTATCAGTGGAGCTTTCAAACAGAGTGTTATGCTGATCAAACATCTGTTTCAGGGCTACACAGCACATCTGTGGAGGAAGATCATGCAACACCAAACATGAATTAATCCCTTTTCTGAATGACTCTTCTTGGGTTAAACATCTTGCTTTCCTACCTTTTAATTGCAGCACCCACTGCCTCACTAGTACAAAGTACTTCAGAAGGAGATACCTGTATCTTGTGCTGCTCAGTAGTGTTCATGTGGTCCTTCATACAAATGAGGGATTGTGACTTTTCCTTACTTGGAGGTCAGATGAGTGATCTCCTATTCAATCTTTGGTTACTCAGTGACTAAAGGTCAGGGGTTTATAACCTATTCTAAACACCTTAACATGTTCTGACCAGCCTTTCTGCTTCCTGGGGCCCAAACCATGTTCTGCCCTAGTGGCTTGCCCCTTCTGATCCCTCTCCAGTCCTATGAAGCAGATTGAGTTGTTAATGAAGATTCATTAAGCAGATTCATGAATAATTCTGAGTCCAAGCTCTTATGCTGGCTTTGGTCAACTCATTCAAACTACATTTAAACTGACAAATACCTGGACACTTTCAAACTGCTCTCTTGTTGTTTTTTGGCTTAATCTCAATGTGAAGCAGGATGCAGGGATGTGCACCAGCCCTGCTCCTCTCATACACTGCCCCATACGTGCTTACGTAAAACACAGCCTGGGTCTCTCCGGTTACATCTCTCACCTTGATGAACTATGCCTCAGACTGGGGTCCATTTTCTTGTTAGGTGCTTTATATTTGTTATATTTGCACTGTTCATAAGGTCTGAATCTCAATTTACCGCTCTGTGTTTGAGCTTTCTCTGGATGGTAAGCACATGTCCTTCCTCAGACTGAAGCCTGAGTGGAGGACAATATCTAATTGATGCAGATGATCAATATAATAGGATATTTCAGTTGGAAGGAACCCAAAATCTTCATCAAGTCCAACTGCCTGACCACTTTAGGGCTGACAGAAAGTTAAAATGTATTGTGAAGGGCATTGCCCAAATGCCTCTTAAACACTGACAGGCTTGGGGCATCAATATCTCTCTTGGAAATTTGTTCCACTGTTTTAACACCTTCTGACACATGTTGAGAGAAGGTCAATGAAGCTGTGGAAGGGTCTAGAGTGCAAGTCCTGTGACAAGTGGCAGAGGAATTTGGGAGTATTTAGCCTGGAGAAAAGGAGCCTCAGGGGACACCTTATCACTCTACAACTACCTGAAAGGAGGTTGTGGCCAGGTGGGGATTGGTCTCTTCTCCCAGGGTAATAAGTGGCAGGACAAGAGGAAATGTTCTCAAGTTGCACCAAGGGATGTTTAGGTTGGACCCTGGAAAAAAATTGTTCACAGACAGGGTGGTTAAGAATTGGAACAGGCTTCCTGGGGAAGTGGTTGAGTCACCACTCTTGGAGGTATTCAAAAGACGTGTACTTGTGACACTTAGGGACATGGTTTAATGGTGTCTTTGCAGTGCTGGATTAATGGTTGGGCTCGATGATCTTAAAAGTCTTTTCCAACCTAAATGAGTCTATGATTCCAAGAAATGCTTCCTAATACCAAGTCTAAACCTCCTCTGGTGCAGCTTTGAAGCATTTCCATATGTCCTATGAATGGATCCCAGGGAGAAGAGCGCAGCACCTCCCTCTGTCCTTCCGTCCTCAGGAAGCTGTAGAGAGCAATGAGGTCCCCCCTCAGCCTCCTCTTCTTCAAACCAGACAAGCGTAGAGCCCTTAGCTGCTCTTCATAGTTACATGCCTTCCAGCCTGTTCACCAGCTTTGTTGCCCTTCTTGGGACACTTTCCAAGACCTTCAGATCCTTCTTAAATGGTGGGTCCCAGAACTGCACACAGAAAAATCAAATGCAAACTTTAGCCCGAAGCTAACACAGAGGCACAGACATCTGTCTGCTTCAATTCTCCACGTACAAATGGTCATAATCACAATTTATGACCATACAACACATTATTTGGATACAGGTTCCACAGATGCTTCAGAGATGGCATTTGTAAGGCCTAAGCATGAATTGTAAGGATTCGGTACTGTCTAATATTTCTTCCATTGTGACTCTGGTGGTCAGACTAGACTCTTCACTGTATAAGAAACCAGAGATGTCCTACAAGGCGGACTGGATGACATCAGTTTTCCTTCTCTTGCTTCAATACTTGATATACATGCAATATGAAAGCTTAGTTTTTTCTCATAAAATGTACAAGTTTAGAAGAAAATAATGTTCTTGTCTGGGGGAGCTCCAAATCAAATGATTTCTAAAATTAGCCTGACATCAAGAGCCACTGCTGTTAGCTGTGTGAAAAAGGAGAGGAATATTAACTTCTGTGGGAGGAGGAGCTGTACCTTAAAAAAAAGTTGCTATTGAACGCAAAGCTGGTATGGAAAGCTCAGATAATTGGAAACACATGTTCCTGGCTGCAGGCGTACAGCACATAAACTGCGGAAGAAAATAATCATAGAAAAGACACAGAATATTTGAAAACACAGGAAGAGAAGTCAATATTTTACATGTTAATAGTGACTATACCTGAAATAGTTTCACTTCACCATTAACCTTGAAAAGACAAATGTATCTGTAGATTTTCTGCTGTACACCAACTTTAAAATAAAATAGAGATCTCAGGCATGTTGGATGATAGTATTACATAAGGAGAACATTTTAGTAAACTACCTGAACAAAGATGACTCATAATGATACAGATGAATATTTTAAACACAAAATGTTGTGAATTACTTAGCACCTAAAAATAACACGCCCCCTCTTAACTTTCAATGAACTGTGTTGACGTTGCAGGAGTTTCTAACTCTTTCAGTACAGCAAATCATCCATCTTTTGTCGTCTGTTAACAAAAATATCTCTTTTCAGGCCAAAGCTTCAAAACCGAAGCACACATAAACCCCCTCACACCCACACTCCCTTCGGTTTGCAGCTTTTTGTTCCACCTCTCTCCCTTCTTGGGTAGTAAAAGCCACAGGAGGAAGGAAACACTGTGAAAATCTGCAAAGAAAAATTAAAATTCAGTGTATACTGTAAAATATGCCATAGCCATACTATAAGGGAGTGTAGATTGGTCATGTAAAGTTGTGTGGGTAGAGCTGCGGCAAAGCTGCTTCTTCCTCATCTCTGGCCACTAAGTTTCTTCCCATCCCTGTTGGATATGTGAATATGCGTTTCTCACTCCTTGATTCATCCCTGATTTTCCCTCCCTCTCTTCTCAGCAGAGGTGAGTTTTGTTGTTCTCAGATGTCTGTGAACTGACCCAGTTGCAGACTAGATCACAGAATCACAGAATCACAGAATATGCTGAGTTGGAAGGGACGCACAAGGATCAAGTCTCACTCCTGGCCCTGCACAGGACCATCCCCAAGAGTCACATCATGTGCCTGAGAGTATCATCCAAACACTTCTTGAGCTCTGTCAGGCTTGGTGCTGTGACCACTTCCCCTGGGGAGCCTGTTCCAGTGCCCAGCCACCCTCTGGGTGAAGAACCTTTTTCTAATATCCAACTTAAACCTTCCCTGACATGAATTCAGGCCATTCCCTCAGGTCCTGTCACTGGTCACCACAGAGAAGAGATCAGTGCTTGTCCCTCCTCTTCCACGAATGAAGGATTTGTAGACTGCAATGGCTGAACAAACCAAGTGCCCTCAACCACTCCTCAAATGATTTCCCCTAAAGTCCCTTCACCATCTTTGTTGCCCTCCTTTGAACACTCTCTAATGGATTAATATCTTTCTTATATTGTGGTGGCCAAAACTGCCACAATATTCAAGATGAGGCCATACCAGCGCAGAGCAGACCAGGTCAATCAGTCCTGGTCAGCTCTGGGCTGGCATATCCTACACAGCAAGGCTGTCTTGAGCAATTTTGGTCATGGAAACTTAGAGTTTTCTGCATATATGTTGGCTTTCAAAGATGTGAAAGGCACATCTCTCTCTGAAAAGCCATTTCACTGTCAAATTTCAGGTTCTTCTAATGAGTTTCATGAACAAGGCCTCCACAGTGTTGTAACATGGGGGCAGGGAGAGGAGGTGGAAAAGGAGCTTTCCTTGCAACTTCACCATCTCGGATGACTCAAGCTTTTAAACTTTCAGAAAGAAATAATTATTTAAAATTGATCAGCCTGAGAAAGACAGCTAAGGTAGAAGTAGTGGCAGCAAGAGGTACAGCTTACTGAACTAAATTTCTCAGGAGTTTCATATTGTAGAGGCTATTTCAGTAATCAGTGGTGCTTCCTGCAAATGCTTGTCATCCAAAGGCCCTGGAATCAATGGGAAACTTTCCTTCAGTTTCTGTGGTCTTCAGATGTGTACCTATTTGTAGAGAATACAACATATATGGTCTATTGAAAGTCAAGACTAACGCCGCATTGGAATAATCTTGCATTTCACACACTTCATTTCCTCCCCTCGCCAATGTGATTTGGCTTCTCTTCATCATGGGCCACCTTAACTTTGTGGTTTAATGGCTTTTCTTCTGCTATTGCCAGGTAAATTATCTCATCAGTTTAAAAAAAAAAAAAAGGGGATAAAAAAAAAAGAAGGAATCCTTCAGAGGACAAACAGAAATAGATGTTGTACGCTGGGGGATCTTGAAAAGCCTACACAATGACCAGGGCATATTTCATTTCAGTAAAAGTAGAAAGCTATTCCCACACCTACAGGTATTTTCCAGCTTTTCTGTGATGAGCTCCACATCTCAATAAAGAAATTGCCTCATGGGCACTTATCCTCCAAGTCATTGTGTAACATCCCTGTGGTAATTTACATTACATGGAAAACCATACTGGAAAAACATTTGTGCCTCTTTTTAAGAGGTCTTTAGAGGAATATGGGTATTTGCCTTCCTGTAAAAGTTGACCATGGGTTCTGCTTTTGCTGTTTATCTCATCTCTTCTCCTTCCCTTGGCTCCTTGCCTCTCAGATGAAGTCCAGGATGAAAGCCAGCACAATGCAGGCACAGTGAGCTCACCAGTGTGCCGTGAACCACAGCGGGGGAATCTCCATCCCAGTCCTTTTCTAGTGTGAAGTTTCGGTGTAACATGCAAAGCACTAACAGGATCACAAAGCAAAATAAAGACAAGTCACCCCAAGTGATTAATTCAGAGAGAACTTTACAGCCTGGGATAACTCCTTTCCCCGATGCATTCTGCTGTAATTTTCCAGGATCATTTGCCTTGTTCTTGCAGAAACGACAGAATGGCACTGGTACCTGAACTCTGACTCTCTGCTCTTTCTGCTGTTCTGGATGCTGATGCTGCTATTTCACAACAGCTGAGTTGGATCCAGATGGAAACATGAGTTATCTTTTCTCTAAAGAAAAAACATTAGCAAAACCCCTGACACTTTCATATAGTTAAGAAGTTGCTTCTGTCATTTCATGGAATGATAGATTGTAGACTATTAACATAGTCTAATTGCTTATGGAAATACCAGATTCTTTCTTGTTAAAGTAACAGTCTCACATCAATCCCCATTCATTTTAAATACATGATTTTCAATATTTTCATGTAAAGAATGTGCAAAGAAAAGGAGTTCTTTTTTTCTTGGACTTGTAGAGATGAGCATGTTGGAAATTCCAAAATGGAATCATACATAGAGTTGACATTAGCTATAACTGCACAGGAAAAGTATTTTAATACATAGAACAGTGCATAACTTTTCTGAACATTGTTCTTGTCTTACAGCAAAGGTGAATCTTTAAAAGCTGGTCTATTCTAGAAGGCTTCTTTAGGACCTGTCTGATATCTGCTCATATCATGACATGGAGGACAATCAGGGATAACAAAATAATATGACAGTCATTAAAGAAAGAGATACACATAGTAGCAGCAGAAAATTCCAATTAGCTGATGTCTGTCCCAGCTTTCCAGCAACTTAATGTCAGTTTTTGTTGTCAGATTTTTAATATTTCTGTTTTCAGAAAGAGTTTTTGAACCATTCAAAACATGTATCTGCATGGTTCACATAAAACAAAAGTGGAAAACTGAATTTTTGGGGAGCAATCCAGTCAAAGATCTTACATTTGGGAGATTTTTTCTAATTGAAAGGACTTTTACATTTTTAAAATAATAGTAATTAATAATATGAGGGGGGATCATCTCAGTGTTCTTTGTCTAAGAAATGTAGTGACCACTGCCTTAGAAGAAAGTTGCAAAAAAACAGGAAAAAGGAAGGAAGCCATGGGTACCCTTCACTTCAGATGACCTATGATTTAAGTGACTGATTCCTTGTCTGAGCTTCTCCTTTCTGGGAGCTCCTGGTGCACAAGAGAGGGTGTGTCACAAGGCATCAGGTGATGGCAGTGTTGACTCCAGAGCTCTGGAGGAGATTGGTCAAGGCCCAAGAATCAGGAGCTTCTCAAGCATGCTGCATGCTGATAGCTAAGATGCAGTGGAGAAACTTTCCTCTTACGGCCATAGGCAGGATGTAACATGTGCATTACTCACATAAGATACCACACCATGTTCACAGCTTTGCCCTGAGCTCACTGTTAGAGCTGAAGCTTTTGAGGGGATTAAAGGGAACATTTGCACGTAGTAAAATCTTGAGTTGTTCCAATGTGAGTGAAGGCTGGGGAGTCACTTTGCTGTAGTCAAGCATGCTGAGTAATGCCTGATTTTAATATAAGGCAGAGTTTCTCAGTGCAAGTGAAGGAGGCAGTGTTTTTTCTTCACATCATGCT
This sequence comes from Sclerurus mexicanus, assembly GCA_013396755.1. Lineage (NCBI taxonomy): Eukaryota > Metazoa > Chordata > Aves > Passeriformes > Furnariidae > Sclerurus > Sclerurus mexicanus. Next base: position 1,005,956 of record VWZF01002623.1, read on the forward strand.
CGTTCTCTGGGCGTGTTTTGGTCATCTGCTGTGTGTACAGAGACATTGTCCCTCACCCGTCAGAGCTCCAGCAGCTACTTGTTGGTGTTCAGAAACACAACCAAGGCCGCAAGAGAGCAGAAGCCCATGCTGGGAGGGTGAACTAGAAAACTGGAATTACAGCAGTTGGATCTTGGCCAGAAACACCAGGGCGAAAAAAGGAACTCTCCTAGAGAGCTGCTGAGACCTTGCATGGCGGTCACCAGCAGGATGTTTGTTTTCCATCTCCTCCAAGGGACTGCACATCCAGCAGTAGTTTCCCATCTCAAAGCTGTGCTGGGACTGGTTTTCAGGACTGACTCAGAGGAAAAGGTGCCACTCAGTACTGGCACTCCTTCAATGCTGAATCACTGTGTGACTTCCCCCCGTTTGGGGGTTTTCCTTAGAGACTTTACAGCTCAATCTGCAGCCTTCCTCCCCAGTGGATGGATGGAAGAACAGTAGACACCGGGATGGCAGCACAAAGAGCATCAGCACCACAGGCAAGGCACTCTTAGAGCCTGCTTGTTGCCCCAGGCCAGCTCTAGCAACTGAATACACATATGCTTAACTCTACACTTCAGAAGCATAATCCCATTAATTTAAATGGGATTACTCATGGGCTTAAATTCCTGCAGGATCAGCAGTGAGGTCTGTTGCTGCAGCTGCCGGGGGCAGCACAATTAATGGTGTAACAAGAGTTTTGCTCATTCTATACCCAAGGGCTGCCTTGCTGAACATCAGCACTGCTCATACCCTCAAACCTGAAAAATGAGCCCTCCTTCAATTCAAAGGTCTCCTGGGTTTTAGCTTTGCTTCTTTTTTCTTTTCCTGCAAACCAGACTTTCCTAAATTGAATCTCTCCTATGGTTTCTGCCTCTTCTTCATCATCCCCAGGCTGCATGGAGGATTTTTGTGTCTACCACTGCTTCAGGATCAGTGGATCACCTTAACTGCNCTCCTTAACATCTTTCTGTTAATCTCCACCATCCTGCTGGAGCAGGCTGCCTCTGAAAAGAAATATCCTCTCTACTTGCCCTCAGGTCATTTTGGACATTAGATCCTACTGCCAGCCCAAGGGTAAACCCATTGTTTGCAAGAGGAAAGTTAGTTAAAGCCCAGATGAAAATAGGACCTAAAAGTGCTGCCCTCCCCCTTGCTTTTTATATAGATGGATAATTTATTTTCTCTGTGATTGCTGTTTTTTCTCTGAAATCACCTGGCCACTTATATTTAAATGAACTAGTAAGGCTGTGAAATTAGTGACTTTATTTTAACAAATAGCTTAATGAATGAATCAATCAATAGCTTGCTTTTAAAGGCTCGTCCACAATGTTAGTGCACGTAAGTAGGTCTGACATATAGAATTGGGAGAGGCAGTCTCTGAAGGAAAGTGAATTTCATTTGTTTAACTGCATGTATTTTAACATTTTAGGTTTAGAAAAAAATAATTCTCCCACTGGAGACCTTTTATGCCAAGTTTGAGCCTGGAGCAACTTTTTATGGCTCTGTTGCAGTAACCCCTTGAATATGGGGGTTTATAATGGAAACTCTGACGAGCCCTTAGCTAAAGCACTTCTAACAGATGTTTCTGTAATGAAAGGGCTGTGCAGAACAGGCAACAGAGAGCAAACTGTACTTTGTATTTTGCAAAGATTAAGGATGATTGTGCACAATTTATAAAGCGGTGGGGCTTTCACCCACAGCCACACGCTCACTCGCACCAGGCTGTGCCCCGTGTGTGTGCATACATTAACTGCAGAGCGTCTCAGTAACAGAAACAGCTGCTCAATGTAACTCTGGCATGGATTTTAAAATACAGGTCACTTTGCTCATCTGAACAGCGATTTGGTAATGGTGGTGGTGACAGGTATGCTTTCATTCAGAGTCCCCTGAAGATGGATGATCAGTATTCCACTAAACACTGGCCTGAATAGAAACCAAATGTAATTCTCTGTAGCTGAGAGGACCTGATTTGACTCTTTGGTACTGTCTTCCCTACACTGTGACATCTCCAGCAGACCTAGATGTGGCAAAATGGACCTCCTAGTCTCCTTCCCCGAGGGGTGGATGGGTGCAAGCTGAGTGCCCAGGGTGTGCTGCGCTGGCTTGTCCCCATGTGGCTCATGGACCCTGGGGACAGTGTGGATTTGAGCAGATTGGGAGACTCAGGGGATGAAACTGGGCAGAGAATCAGGGAACTGTGTCCTCACAGCACATTCTAACCTCAGACACCCAGATGTCTTGGCCCACAGTCATTGGAATGTTGAAGTCTGCCTTAAAACAGAATTATTAAGAAAAAAATAGAGCTCAAAACTCACCAGAAAATGAGGTTTTATATCTAGAAATGTTACCAGAGGGTATTTTGGTTTTTGTTCTAATCTTCCTGTCAGTGCTCATTAAGTGGAGTGCAGAGTCACTGGACCATCATCTGAGGGTGTGCTTGATGGCGCTGCGGAGTCCTTGGCAGCCAGCTGCAACCCATGAGGCTTGTGGAGCCTTCCTAGGCAGGGTGCAAATGGCATTTATATATGTCACACACACATTGATTCATTCCAAATGCCTTCTTTTTTATGATCATGTTTTGCCAGGCTGAATTCCTTTTGGGTGAGCAGCAGCGACAATGTGTAATTAACGTTCTCCTGGTTAATGCTCTGTTAATGTGCTGTACCCAGAAAAATGTGGTCCCTAGGGCCGTATTCATCACTGCCTTGCAGGTACTTTGGAGTAACTGTGCTCCCTGTGTGAAAACTTTCCTCTCCTCCATCAGTGCAAGGAGCAGAGGCATCTGTTAGTACTGAATGACTGACATGAAACTGCTTACAACATGCTTCAAGCAATGGTGGAGGAAAAAAAGCCCCTGGATAGACTTTATCAATTCACTTTTGATACAGTATGTTATTTTTAGGGCTTAGTTGTCAGGAAAGCATGTGGGTTCAGAAGTGTGTGCTGGAGTGGACTTCTCCCTGTCATTGCATTGTGCTGCTCTGGCCCTGAAAGGATTCCAGCTGCCTGTTGTGATGAAGCCACTCTACTCTTGCAAGGCAGCTTGTGGCATCAGCACATCATCCTCTAAACTGAGTCATCCACTTGCAAGTATCTGGCCAAGTGTTTTTAACTTCTCAGTTATCTGCTCCTTGGAAATGGTTTGGCTGCAGCACTCTGCCATTTTCCTTACTTTCTGGCTTTGCTTTTCGTTTGTCACTGCCCTGACACAAGTTGAAGTTGGCCTTGTTCCCAAATGACACCTTTGGTGTGTCAGAGCTGAAAGGGTGCTCCAGCTGCCACAGCCTCCTGAGGAGAGCGCAGCCCATCCTGGAGCAGGAGCTTCCTCATCACCTGCCAGTCCCTTGGCCATGGATTCCATAGTTATGAGAAGCTCAGTGTTTCACCAGCCTGCCTTTATCTTTCTGTGGTGGAGCTATCAAGAAGCAACAGAGAGTGTTTTTCTGGATGAACCCAGTAAATTTGTCATAACGGATTCCAATGTGGGAAAGTTATCTTTATCTTAGTAGAGGGACAAATAATACAGTTGTAACCACAAGCAGAGAGGAAAGGAAAACTGGAGCAGTGCAGAACAGGAGAGGTCTCTAGAGAGCATTCCCTCCAGCTTACCCTTCATCAGACACTGTGGCTTAAAGGGATAAACATTTTATGCCTTCTTTCGCCTACGCCACAGCTGCCTCATCTGCTGGTAAATTTGGGCCTGTGCTGTTCTATCCTTACCAGACCCCTAATAATCCTCCTCTGGAGGACCTGTTTTGATTTTTAAAGGAATTATATTTGGAGGGCAATAAGCTGTAATCAAAAGTTCACTGCTCAGACTTAGGAACTGCTGATCTCTGATGTGCCTGCCAAAATTGACTTTGGGCAAGGCAGAGACATGCACATTTTAGTTGCCAAAAAAAGAAATCAATGGTTGTTTTGGACTGAAACTTTCAGTAGCTTCCATAATTGAAAATGTAAATATCCAAATCTAAGCTTACAAAAGTATTATGGCCATTAAAATCCATTGACGCTATGTAAGTGCTATATATATTTTAATGGAAAAGACTTGACAGCGTATTAGTCTTTAAGTGACTGATAGTTGCATCCATCCCTAGTGATCAATACTAGGTCAAATCTGACCCATGGCAGTGAGTGACTTTCACTACATACATATGAATATTATATTGTTTGCCCCAGTGCAGTGCTTTTCCCCACACTCCTCTCCCACTGTCTGGCTTCTTGGAAAAAGGCTGTGAAGGCTACCAGAGGAGCCTGAGTGAATTTGTCCATCCATTTGCTGGCCATTTGAAATGCTGGATGTCTTCCAGTTATTTATCTGTTCCTCTCACTGAGGCTCATATATGAACAGCAAATTAGCTGAGAGTGCACATTGACATACTCTGAAACTTTAAATTTATGTGTGCATATTTAAGAACATCCATACAAATGTATTAGGGTATTGCAGTAGTTGAGGATTGTCTATACAAAGGGAATCTAAGGTGCAGAGTGGTAGGGAAGCAAACCTTTTAGTGCCCAGCCTTTTAGCGTATGAGTGATAATGATAGATTTTAATTAGCAGCAGCATCTTGGTTTGTGATAGCATTAGCTTCAACATTTTATTGTTTCAATGCAGTTCATGGTAGCAAAGTGGCTATGAAAAATGAGGAGCAAGGGTTAATTTCTGGCTGCCTTTAAGCTGATGGCAGAACTCCCAATGACTTCAAAGGGTGAAGATCTCACCTCAGGTTTCAGCTGGTGTAAGTTGACATACCTACATATACTTCAATAAAATCAATGAAGCCCTGATGATTTACTGCAAGCGAGAATCTAGCCCTAAAGCTATTAAGGACTGTAATTTATAAAGCTATAATTATGGAACCGTAATTCCATCAAGGGCTTCTGGCAATATCATGGGCCAGAGTTAAGTGAATTGTGCAAATAAATGTAAGGGTTTTGCAGTGCAGTGGAAATACCTTCCTCTCTCTAGATAGGACACTTAGCACAAAGATCTTAAAATATATTTTATCTGTTTACAGCAAAAATTGGAAAAGAAATATTAGCTGCAGACTTGAGACTTCCAGGGTACTGAATCAAAACATGCATTTTGCAGCAGCCGCTTGAAAATTGTGGATGGTTCCCTGTACTGCCATGATAACTCAAGGCATAAAATATCCTCTTGAATCTGATTTTTATGTTTTTTATCATTATCAACCAGCTTTGATAGTAGGGCTCAAATGTCAGTGTTTGGATGCACCTAGATAACACATGGGTGTTTGGACTTTTATAACACACCAATATAAGGAGGACAGGAAATGGCCTCAAGTTACACCAAGGGAGGTTTAGATTGGATATTAGGGGAAAAAAAATCATGGAAAGGGTTGTAAAGCATTGGAACAGGGAAGTGGTGGACTCGCCATCCCTGGAAATGTTCAAAAAATGTGTGGATATGGCATGTAAGGACACAATTTGATGATGAACATGGTGGTGGTACTAGGTTGATGGTTGGACTTGGTGATCTTAAAGGCTTTTTCCAGCCTTAATGATTCTATGATTCTAAAACAACACCCGTGTGTGCATGAAAACATGCCTGAATGGCAGTAGTAGGTGGAGCCCAACACTAGAAAGGAGACAGTGTAGGTGTTTGGGATGCAGGAGCATAGATTGAGTAAGATGAAATTTATAATCCACTCTTCTACCTCTTTTCAGCCCTCTTTCTCCATTCTTTTTATAAATCTATACCTGGATAATCTCCCAATTAAACAAAGGCATACACCAATAATCATCCTGTTCTTGCATGTATGAACTGGGTATGTAAAGATATACGTGTACCAGTGTGTTCTTTTTTCATTTATAGATCTGCCTCTGCTGGTCTCTCTGCAGCCTTTTAGGTCTCTGAAGGTGCAAGGAAACCCAGATGTAATTAATCTTCACTAGGAAGATGTACCTGAATCACAACCTTGAATCTCAAACAGTGTGGGGCTTGAAGGAAACACATGGATCAAGATCCAGTTTGGACTAGATGTGATAATTCTAGAGATATAGCTCTCTCTTGACTTTTAGTGAGTCAGCTTCTTAAAATCAAGGCATATAGAGGAAGAAATAATAATAAAAAAAAGCCCTGCAAAAGTGTAGAACTTTGAGTAATATATTTTCCCCTTCTCATTTGCTCATGTACAGGATTTTCAAACAACATACTCAGCTGTTGGGCATGAGGTATCAGTCACAGCTCCAGGTATTTACAACATCAAGCAATTGAAAAGTAACTTCAAATTCAAGTCTCCCTTGTGCCACAGTAAACTTTATTTTGTCTGTATTTGCTCAGTCAGAAGTGTAAGGAAAATAAATGACAGATTTCCTCTTTGGAAAAGTCCTGCAGAATTTAACATTGGTGAAATCATGAGGATCTTCAAGGATGGGGGACTGTAGAAAAAAATCAGAACTACCCCCTGAAACTGAGCAGGTTTCCTGTCTATTCTACAACATTTTATATGTAATTTCCTGTTAAAATTAAACTACTAAAAAGCCCCAAAATAGGCATTAGCAAAGCTGGAACTTCCTATTACGCTGTGAAGGACTTTTCTGTAGGGACTGTGGCAGGTTAATTGCAACATCTGAAAGCTTTGGCTCAGGCATGTGATGGACTGAGTGACAGTGAGAGCATCCTTCCTGGATGGTCTGTAGCAGTATTCCCCCATTCCAATTTCTGCAAATGAAACAACCTCAGCCAGGCTCTGATTCAGCAACCTGTTCACCATGGCCTCAAATCAGTCTCTGGAAAATCTCACTTCTGAGTCTTGTCGAAGTTACTCAAAATGAGGCACATGGTGGAAGTAAATTACTTGCGTAAGCAGTGCCAGTCTTAGGCCTGATCCTAAAATCAAAGTGTCGCTTTTGACTGCCTTCAATGGGCCCCAGGGCAGGTGCTATGACAGCATCTTCCCCCTACTAGCATACATAACTTGTTATTCCACCCACAGAATTTCTTGTAGGATGCAGAAGAAGTGAGTGTAGCTTAAGGCTGAAGACGTATGCGCAAGTGAGATAAGGATCATATATGGAAATATGCAGTGAGATTGTCCCAGTTTATACAGATGAAGATCTAATCCTGGCTAATTAAACAGTTAATCTTCAAAATCTTCTCGGTAGACTGTGCAAAATTAGTCCAAAACTGACAATTAGCTCTGTTTTTAAAATACACCAGGCGTGCATTTTAAATATCTGCACATAATTCTGGGGAAATGATTCATCATGATGCAGGGAGACCTGAGGTGAAAAAGCATCTCAGAATAAATTGGACAGATTATAGGACACATCAGTTCCTTTTAGGAACAGAAAGCCAAGTTTTATTGAAACCTCCGATAAGGAAGTGTCATAGTTTAACCCTAGACTAAGTACTACACAGCCACTCCATCACTACCCCCACCCCTGATGGGATGGGGAGAAGAATCAGAGACAGTTAAAACCCGTGGACTGAGATAAGAACAGATTAATAATCAAAACAATTAAAACAAAATTAAAATAGTATTGAAAAGAGAGATAACAAAAAGAGAGGAGTAAAACCCAAGAAAGACAAGTGATGATACAATACAATACAATTGCTGACCACCTACTGACCAGTGCCCAGCCTGTCCCTGAACAGCAATCAACCCCTCGCAGCCAGCTCCTCCCAGTTTATACACTAAGCATGACATTGCATGGTGTGGAATATACCTTTGGCCAGTTCAGATCAGCTGTTCTGGCCATGCTCTCTCCTGGCTTCCTGCGCACCTGCTCCCTGGCAGAGCATGGGACACTGAGAATTCCTTGACTCAGGGCAAGCACTGCCTTGCATCAACCAGAACACCAGCACGTTATCAATGTTATCCTCATACTGACTCCAAAACACAGCACTGCATCAGCTACAAAGAAGAAAATTAACTCTATCTCAGATGAAACTAGGAGATGAAACCTCTTCTTTATATGAAAATCTTATCAGAACCAAGTGGGATCAACATGCTTCAGTAGAGACTCATCAGCGAGTTTCTCTTACCCCTGTATGCATTGCTGCATACAGAACCACACACTGTACAGTGAGGCTTACAGAAGTATGGTTGGTTTAATTGACTGCAATGTGTCATCTGATTTATTAAGCTGTGATGAGGCATATGCATAATTAATTGAAATATATTTAATTTTAATAAATCTCTAAATAAGTCCAAGGAGTGGACTACAGATCCAAATTTCTCTAGTGTTTGGAATAGTCTGCTTTTTGCTATAAGAAGTAATTTGTAATGTTTGTGGACCAGCTTTGCTTTGGCCTTCTGTTGAGGCTGTTGACAGGTCCCATGTGTGACGGGTCCGAAGGCAGGGGTGCAGGCACAGCAAGCGGGAAGTGTGGAAGGAGACATCATGAGCACCGGCACATCCCCTCGCTGACACCACTGGCGAGAGGCCTAGGAATTGCAGCATCCCAGTGGGGCTGCGCTGGAAACACCTGTGGTCCCCACCTCTGTCTCCTTCCTCGCTGTAGGAAGCCAGGCTGGGGCGGGAAGGTGGGTGTCACAGGGCGATGCTCAGCAGATGGGCGGGCGTGCACCGAGACCTCCGCAGCCACTGGCTGCTGCAGATGCGGCGGATGTGAACTTGCTGAGTAGACTCATGCTCAGATTAGTAATGGCTTCAGATCAAGCAGTGATTGCTTTTCCCAGAACAGCAGCCCGACAAAGTTCTCCCACACTGCTGATGCTTTGGAATAGCTCTTTCCGTCACAGAAGCCCTCTGTTAACCTGAATATAGAAAAGATATCTAATCTCTGTTCTGTTGGATCAATTAAATACTGCTAAGGGGTTTTCCAAAGCCCTGGAACTTGTCTGCACTGTTATATTGTTAGAAAAGTTCCCATCACAGGAACTAGCATGGGTCAGCCACCTCTCCTAGTAGGCAATTTAGAAGAGATTACACTGTTCTAGAGAGCAAAAAATCTTAAGAAGTACAGATGCAGGCTATTCTAACCTGCTTGGCCTCAGTGCCAGAGTCCTAGGCAGACGTGCAGCTGCTGTATCTCCTGGCATATATGTATCCCCTGGAGCACATCTAATGAGGAGACCTGGCAGGGCATTGCTTGCAGGTGGGCATGGGCAACACCCCCACCACATGGCTAATACGGACTGGGGACATAATCCAGCCTCACAAGGGCTTCCCCATCACTCACACATGATCCCCCATTCTGGAGACTCTGGCTTGGGGTGGGACACCAAAAGAGGGCACATTTCAGTGGAAAGGCACAGAACACTCTCTCTGCAATCAGTTTCACTAAAAGAACCTGACAGAGGTCCGAGTGCAAGGGCAGAATGAGCACATTTACTATGAGAGACCTATTCTGGTGCTCCAAGCTGTGCTTCAGGGCAGCAGCAAGGACATGAAGTCTGGCAGGCAAAGCCACTGAAAAGGGGTGAGCAGCTCATTCTGGCACTTGTGGAACACACGCTTTCTGCTGGTGCAAACCTTGTGGGAGTGCTGGGGTTTAGCCAGCCCCCTCTGAGCAGGAACCAAAGGTCAAACAATGTCATCTGAGCCTGTTTGCAAGCTCAAGCAGCATCACTTGTTTAGTTTTTGTTTCTGCTTTTGGAGGATTAGTGAGGATTTGTCATGGAGAGCGGCGCTAGTCTCTCTTGAACTGCCTGGATATACACCAGCCGACACAAACCATCTCTCTGTGCCTTTCATTGCACAGCCACAGCAGAACAAGACAGACTTTCCCTTTGCTGGGCCATCCTCTGGGAGGGTCTGAGTGCTCCCAAGCAGTGCCCACACTTGCCCTCAGTGTGAATGGGAGCTTGGGGTAATGAGCCACCTCTGGGTGCTCTGTGCTGTGCTCCTGCCTTTTCCCTACCACTCCCCATCTCCTCTCCCACTGTCTTCACCCTCCCCCTGCAAGACTGTGCTCCAGTGCAGTAGCTGTTCATGAGGAAACCAATGAAAGATTTTGTTTTTAATTAGGGTTTGATACTAATTGCCTTCAATGAGGCTATTTTCACATCACAGCTGACCAAAGCCAGAAGACATTAAGTCTGTCTCCCTAATAAATCATTCCTCCTGCTCCCCAGGGTTGGAGATGAAGAGTGAATAGGCAGTGTACACAGCATCAGCCCAATTGTCTCTTAAAATATGCAGGCAACTCCCACAGAAGTCAACAGAAAGGCACGTGTGCATCTGAGGAGGCCTTGTATTATTACTGATCCTCTCACACCAAGACAGCCATTGTTGGCTCCCCCATCCCTCCCCAGCCCTGGCAGAAAAGTCCCTGTGTCTGCCAGCCAGGAGGATGAGCTGGAAGCAGATGAAGAGGAGGGTGTATCTCTTTAAAGTCAGATAAAAGAAACCTCAGCCCTCCCCTTGCTTCCCCTCAGCCCTAAAACAAAGGCTGGGCATAAATCTTCCATTTTCACTGACTGGCCAGGTTTGGAGAGAGATGCCAGCTAGAAATCTCTGACACAATTAAAAAAATCAAAAGGCTTCTGTGGATAAACACAGGTTTGGCACTGCAGTCTGACAAATCCTTCCCTAATCCCTGTGAAACTCCCAAATCAGGCAGATAAATGCCCTGGGAAAGTCAGCTGCTCTGAATTCATCCACCACCATCACTGCATGTAGCCCTACTCTACTGGTTGCTCCTAGTCACCCGCTTCATAACTGCAACTCCCTGAAGCCCAAATTTGTCCTCAAGATTCTGTCTGAACTGAGTCACACAGTGCACTGAGCCCTCTGCTCCTGCAAGACATTGTCTGGCCTCGCCTGGCATAGTTTGTACCAACAGGGAAGACCTGATTCCTTGTTAAATAACAGACATCAAAAAAATAGGGCAGGGAGGAACTCTAAAGCACTGTCTGACACTCTGTCGCTGCTGGTTATCGTCAGTGCGCACTTCCCTGCTCCTGGCAGAACTGTGCCCAGTGCCACTGAGGCAATGCCCCTTTGAGCAAACACCTTCCCTTTTGGCAGCTTGTGCAGCTAACGGGTTTCTCCCTGCTTCATGATAAACGTATTTTTCATCTCTGAGTGCTTGTGATAATTAATAAAGGCTGAGAGCCAGATCCCCACCTGGTATGAGCTGGCAAAGCTCTGAAGAAGGTGGCAGAGCTCCACCAGTTTAGATCAAACAAGAGGCTGACTGTGCTCCTGAAATCCATGCAAACCCTTTGAGCCCATGCTGTTCCAAGCTTTGCTAGGGCATCCATAGAAATTGATTTTTCCCAGGGTCTCCGAAGGAGAAGAGCATATTAGGCATTTAACAGCACAACTGATGTGATCCTTCACCTTGGAGCAGGAAGAGGATTAAGGCAGGGAAATCAAGGAGAGCTCTTCTTTTCCAAGTCTATCCATCTACAACTGAAAAATAAACCTCCTTGTTAAAGAGACAAAGATTAAACACACTCACACACACACACACAAACACACAGAAAAGAGAAATATTAAAAGTACCTTTACATTTTCACAATGGTGGGGTTAGGTTTCTGATTCTCTTATTTCACAACACTGCAAAGGACCTTAAAGGGATTGATGGCTCTGCAAGGCAGAGGCTGTGCCTCTATTTTCTTTGGAAAGTACCTTGCTGACTGTTGGTTCTTGCTACCAGAGAGAAATAACAAAAAGCTGAAGGGATAAGACAAATATGCTCCTTCAAGAGTTTCTAATAAAATGATAACATTGAGCGAGGCTGCCAGTATGTTCCATGTCCAGATGCACTGCAGCAGAAGGGAAGAATTTAACATGTTTTGAAAATGCCAATTGCCTATTGCCAAAGATGCGTGTGATCCCACCGCCGGCAGGGTAGGTGGCAGGGATTAAGATGTCAGAGGAGACATCATTCTACCCAGGCAACATCATTTTCAACAAGGAAGACAATGCAAAGATGGCCCTGTGTCCTGCAAGAAAGATTCCTTTTTCCCTTATGGTTTTCTCTGAATTCTCCATGGTGGCAAAGTTACTTTTACAGGAGCCCTTTTTGCTCCCTGAAATGTTTTCATAGTGACAGCAACCAGGATATAGGATGTAGGTACTTTTCCATCTACAAGAGGGATTTCTGTGGCCTCCCAGGTCTGACAGATTTCCTGGTTCTCTACTGTTACATGGGAGGTTGGGACAGATACCAGAGTCACTGTGTTGCAGTGAGAATGTAGCCCAAAATCGTGCCCCAAGCATGAGTCAAAACAACAAGTGGATTTTGTGAGTCCAGGGCTGGTTTCCTCAGCATCCTCTTGCCTGTAAACAGGGTGTCCATGTAGGACTGGTGAAGCCCAACATGTCATCAGCTCCTGGCTGTGCTGCTGCATCTTGGGGAGGAGCCATTGCAATATATTGTGGTTGGGATCAAACTGAGCTTGTATTTCTGCCCTTCTGAAGTGTCTCCAGATGATCTTGCTGTTTTCTTCTGACTTTCTTCCCATATGCACCTCCCTGGCACATTTGGTAGAGAGAGGGTGCAAGTTCGGATTCCTAGTCTGGTCAGTCCAGACTCCAGAGGCCTTTCTGTAACCCCTGCCCCAGTTGAGGGTTTTTAAACATATGTCTAAATCCCTCCCTATTGGGACAAGCATTAACCACATGCTTAACCTGAAACATGTGATTAGAAACCATATTTCAGTGGGAGTTAAGCATATGCTTCAATTCTGCTCTGTTCTAAATGGATACTTTCTTGAACTGCAGCCTACATTTTTTTTGTATGATCCATCTTTGCTCCTCCACATACCTTTACTGCAAATTATTCTGCAATATACATATGGCTCAGTAAATGCATTGCTCTGTGGCTTTTACGCAAAAAGCCCAATTGATACATCACATACTTAACCTCTTGAACAAAGGAGTTAACTTTACAGGATCAGTTTACAAGCAGGGGCCAAAGATTTTGGATGGAAACTAGCTGTCATGTGGTGTGCAGTTGAAAGAGCAAACAGCTTATTCATTATCATAGCACTGGATTCAGAAACAAAACACAGACGGCAGAAAGAGCCTGCCTAGATTTCCAAACATATCGCCTGTCCCCTCACCGAAGCATGTTTATTTAAACCCTCTCTCTGAGCATGCAGTCAGTTGTTAGTCTTAACCCCCAATTTCCTCATGTTAAGAGTTTCGACTGGGGCCCCAGTTCTCACACTGTGCTCTCCATCACGTATGAGCAGCTCCTACCAAAGCGAGCAGGAACCGCCCTTCTGTGCCAGCAGCACAGCTTTGACAGCAGTGCCCAGGTGGAAATCAAGCACTGGGCTCATGTGTCAGTATAGCATGTTTGTGAAAGAGCACATGTCACTCATCAGATCCCTCTGTTTGAGCATGACTCTTTGAACAACAGTCCCATCCTTTTCACTTTACCCACTAAGTTGTCTGCCTTTATTTTCCCATTTATTAATCACTCTCATGTCCAGGCACCCAGATGTGCTCATTTCACTTTCAATATAATGGATGCACAAGCTATTAAGATGATGGTTTAAGTCTGTTAGTGCTTGGCCATGGAAACTTAACCCCTGTCGGCAAATGCATGGTCACAGAAATGGTCTCATCAATCTGTTACTGCTGCCTGCCAGTCCTTGTTCTGTAAAGCTCATGTATGCTAATCCTGCAGGATCTGATCCAAAATTTACTGAAGTGAGTGGGAGTTCTTCTACCAATTTATTGGGCTTGGCACCAGAATTTCATTGGGGAAAAAAAAAAAGCATTATAAGAATGAATTCGACTGCTTTAGGCAAGCACTATTTATACTGTAGCACGACATCATCAGTTGCCTCCAAGTTTAATTCAGCAGGACACCTACAATTTTTTGCATGTCCACCTACAGTAGTATCAATCGGAAATACAAACCCAGAAATAAAGTGACTCCAGTAGGTTATTTTCCAGTTTTTTGAAGTTGGATTTAGGGAGATTTCTATCCCTTTCCTTTGCCATGTCCCCCATTTTGTGTCACTGATTGGTACTGCTCCATGGGGGTGTGTTGGCTTACACTCAGGTATTGAGCCCCACATTTAGGACTGTACTGTGAGTCATCGGGAGTCATGGCCACAATCAGGGTGCAACAAGGAGGGAGCCATAGCCGGGTGAAGCAAACACATGAACAGCAGGGAGGGAGCAACAAAAACAGGGAAAACATGTTTTATATCAAAATCAGCCATCTGGGCCCACTGTCTGTCCAGTGGAAATGGGCTGTAAGTGGGACAGTATGCGGTCTCCAGGCTTCCTTACTAATTACGTGGAAATTCAGGTCCCTTGGGGAATTCTCAGTTTAGACTCATAGACTCAGTGCAACCACAGCACTGAGAAAAGTCAGCTTTGGACTCCCTAGTCCAAAGGGCTTCATTCCTGAGTCAACCCCTTTGGCTACACATAGAAAAACAGGGCCAGGGCACAAGCTGAAGACCCTCCTTTTAATTATTAATCCCTCAAGGCTTTTGGCCTGTCCCAACCATTGTTGCCACAGATGCTGTGGCACAGCTGTGAGGACAGCAGGGGTCAGCAGGTAGAGACAATGAAGCTGTTCTGGTTTGGGGGTGCAGAGTTCAATGGGAGAGATCTGTCCTTAAGCTGCCCTGAAGAAGATGCACAGTGTCCTGGCTTGTTTTATTTACCAATACAGGGTTTTCCTTTGACCCAAGCATAATTTTTACATCTAGGCTACATGAAAACACTGCTTCCAGCTGATATGGTAGGGTCTGCTTGTCCATCCATGCACATCAGCAGGAACATCCCTTAGCAAGGAGACACCCAGGGGGATGCACTGCAGCTCCCTTTGACCATGCCTCCCTCCTGCTTATGGTCATCATTTGCCTGCAGAGTCAAAGCCCTGGCACTGTTCCTGCTCATAATGAAGGCCATCAGTCAGGCAGACAGTTTGCCTGGTAACGCAGACCTGGGTAGGGAATGGGCTTTCTGTTCTGGCATTGGAGGTATAAGGTAATAGGGACAAATTAGCTGGTTGAGTCCTGCTTCCAGTAACAGAGCTTGGGATCATCACTAACAGATGGAAACCAGCTTGAGATGCATCGAGCTGCATTTGTCCTGAATGCCAGATGAATATATATCCATAACTGTAGCTTGTTCTGTTTTGGGATTTTCATCCCACAGAACACGAACAAGCATCTCTGCAGTAATTTTGGCACTACGCCTACGTAGATCTTGCCCTGGGCCAAGTGGCAGGGACATAAATGTGCTCACACAGGTCAGTTCACAGCATGCATGAGAGCATCTTTGCTGCACACTGTGGGCAGAGAGCCTCTTTTATTACAAGTAGTCATAACTAAAGGAATTAGCTATCCTTTCTTCCTGTAAAACTTCAGTAGGTAGGCCCCTAACCCCCTTAAACAGCTTTGAAAATCCCAGCCATGGTACTCAACACTTCAAGCACCACTTGTAGCAGCAGAGTGGTGGTGAAGAGTCAGATCTCCCAGTACTGGGAAATGCTACAGATATCATTGAAAGCAAAATGATAGCTATGCTATTTAGCTGTGCTAAAAGGCATATGGACACATGGTGCAGAGAGACACCGTGCTCTCTGCATGAAGGGCAGACTTGCCTTGCAATTTCTGAAAGGATGCAGGAAGTAATGGGGGAGAGAAGAAGGAAACCACCTCAGAAAACAAGACTTTTATGGCCAAGAATGGACAGAGAAGTGTTTTGGGTCTTGCCCAGGTGGAGATTTGCTGCGGCAGGCTCATGCAGTTAACCTCTGTGCTCAGGGGTGTGAGCTCTGTGTGGTGCACAGCAAGTGGGGGCCTGCTCCTTGTGCTCAGCAGCTGTGCGGGATGCTGACCCCCAGATTTGACAGCAGCATCGCCCCAGTCATCTTCCTCTGGATGTTGTCTTGTTCTGATACCTGACAGCTCGGGTATTGCCCCATTCCCTTGTTCCTTCTGCCCTGCCCTGCCCGAGACACCTCTCTCTGCCAAGGTCTGCTGCATGTCAATGCAGAGATAAAAACAGAGCCTGAGCAGCCTGTTGTGGTTTCTGGTTTGCTTGCCTGTATATTCAGAAATTTTCAATATGTTCTGAGCAGATAAACGTGGCTTTAATGATTGGGAAGGAAAAGAAACAAACACCAGTCATTAAGTGCTAATCATACAGTTACTATATTACATAGTCTGGCCTGGCAGTGAAATATCCACCTCACTGCCTGCAAAGAGATCACTGAATCAATTTTTTGCATTAACATTTTATTCCTTCCCATACTAGACATTTGTTCAGCTTGTTTATACTCACGCCACATGGCCACAAGCTGTGTATTATTAGTAATAAATGAGGGGAGGCATTTATCTTCAGAAACTTAGGCCAAGCCAAAAAGTTGATCACTTGTTTCTGTAGAAGAATAACACATGTGAGATTTACTCAGATAAATCCCATCAGTGGTAATGGGGTTGCCTATGTTAATTGCCCACATAATAAATTCCTATAACAGCAGCTAGGGTTTTACAGTATGCAGTGAGGTTTTAGCATTCCATAACTGATGATGCCAGCAATGCAGGGAAGTACAGTGTCATGACATTGCCCTAAACAGAGGCAGGTTCAGAGAGATCTGGGTTCAGCCTCTCGGACACCAACTTCTAAGTGCACCTTCTGCCGATCTCTGAGCTTGGGCAGTGGGGTCACAGTCATACTCTAACCTCCCTGCCTGAACACCTCAGTACCTCCTGGTGTCAGGGTCCCTTCAAAAACAAAGGGTGAGATTTTTAGCAGTTCCCACCTTCTCCTCTCAAACCACAGCAATGCTTAAACCCATTTCTAAGGCAGCCAAGAGAGGCCACTTCCAGGGGTGACAAAGAGCATCCTGCTGTGATTGCTGAAGCATGCTAACCTTCACCACCACTTTCTCTTTTTGTTTTTTTTTTTTTTTTGCCTTGTTTTGCTATTTTTGGTCAATCCAGAACAGCCAGTACACTTGGAAGGTGATGGCGTGCATGGCCAGGTGTGTGGCACACGTGTGCCCTGCCCTGTGGTGTGGGAGCCTCCTTGCCTAGGTGAGAGCAAGATTTCAGCAATTTCATGTGTAAACTGCTGATACACAGGCTGTGCTTCTGCTGCCCCCCCTTCCCTTTCTGCTGTATTCACAGCAGCAGCTTCCAGGACCCTTTGTCCCTTTTTATCCAGCTGGGCTTCCTTGTTTACTTCTCGGGTCCCATCTCATGCAAAAGCCAACTGCACTTGCATGGAGCAAAAGGAGTTGCGTACATGTCAGAGACTGAAGCTTACATAGAAAATTAGTTATGCATTTTCCCCCTCCCTAAGCTGCTTAAACCTTATGAGAGCAAAACATTCCAGTAACTTTTTTGGAATAAAACCCTGTGATTGAGATAGAGCAGAACAAGTTGTTTGTGTGCACAGCCCCCTGCCCCATGTTATCTCCCAGCTGGGTATTTTGCAGGAGAATGGTGGAATTGAGCCCTCCAGAGCCAGGGTGTGTACAGAGGCACACATTTCTCCTCTTCTTACAGCTAAGAGCAGCTAATTTAAAATTTAATTTCCTGAAAGTCACCATTCTCACAAACACAACCTGGTAGCCCGCTCTATGATGAATCTATTTGTATCTCCAGCCTGAGTAAAATGAAGCTACTGTTCTTAAATCTATAAGGGTATATGGATCCGATACTCACATGGACATGATCCTTTTCTGCTGGGAAGCCTTTACGCACAAAAACATTAACAGGATTTAGAAAATCCATCTGTTTGCAACACCAGCATCTCGGAGTGCAGTCAGTGCATTCAGACTGTAAGTCACAGCAGGTGCACAAACTGTGGCTGACTCATGCAGCATACAGATAGCCTAGTGCTGCTCCCCATTTCCTCTCTCTGACAAAAAGCACATTTTTACTCACTGAATCATTGAGAAAAGCTGATTCCAATTTGCCAGGTCAGAAAATTCAGAACTCAAGTTATTGGAATCGGTGGATGCAATAGGGAAATTTGGAAAGTCAAAGTGCAGCAACAAAGATGTAAAGCATTTCCACCAGTGTTTCCAAAGGTCTTTGTGGCTAAGAATCCCTAAGCTACTTATAGATATTAATGACTTACAGCTACAACATTTCTGAGTGGTGGCTAATTTTATTATCCCCTCTCATAAGAGGAAAACTGAAACACACAGAGAGAAAGTGGCTGGGCTGTGGTTTGTCTGCTCAGCTGCTGGGGGAGGAGGCATTGGGATTTCAGCACAAGCCGGGTGGGAGTGGCATTAGAAGAAAAGCTGTTGCCTCTTTCAGGGAGTGGGACTGGTGTCTAGTGAGTAGTTCTCTTCATGGACATAAATACAAGGTATTCTGCTTTGTAATACTACCAGAGGTCTTCTCTCTTCCCCTTACTGGGGTTCCCAAAGGGTCACAGTGGCAGGGCAGCTGGGAAGTTTGCTCAGTATGGACTCCTCAGAGAGGGAATAAGGAGGGAGGACCTCACATAAGGGACAGCTGGCATTTATTTGAACTTAATTCTGGTGTGGGATAAATAGGACTCTTTCCATGTACTGAGCACTCCAGAACTGACCAGGGAATTTATCTTTGCAAACATAATTTTGAAAAGCTTAGGGCTGCCAAGGCGGTTTCGTTTTGCTGTTTTTCTGAACCGCCTCTTCTTTCCACCTTTGTTTCTTTCACTCAGGTCCTTTTCATGTCAGATTTTGAGTGGGTGTCTCATGCCAGCCCCACTAAAGTGCTTCAAGGAATAAAATAATGCAAAAGCTTTGTCAGAAGAATTAGGAAATTATGAAAACAGAACAAATCTGGTCAGTTGGGCAGCATGTTTCAATTTCCCCCATTCTTTGCTGCCTTTGATTTAAATGGATTTAATTGGAAATCTGGTGGTTGGCTTCATTCAGGGTATCAGCAAACCTGGACCTGGGTGTCAGTGGTCTCTTAGACCAGCTATATTGCAGCATATGCCAGCATGTGGGATTGGAAATCATCTCCTTTTTAACATCTGCAACTTGTCAGGTGGCCTCCCTGCATCCCCAATAGGGAGATATCAGCCCTCCAAGCTCCTGTAGATCTGCTGCCTGCTTTAGGGGGAGGTGAATTATTGCCTTCAAATACTGGTTCTTCTCAATTCCTTGCTAGAGGAGGCTCAGTGATGGCCTGAGATGCGCGTCTCTGTATTTTATCTTTGTGTGTTCATATGAATCCCACCCTTCCTTTCTACATAAATGCCTGACTAAACCGGGGGCAAAATTTTAATGTACTGGCGGAAATAGTACTGGGGAGATGTGGCTCTTCGTGACTGCTGCTCACGTGAGGGCTGCAGGCAGTCAGCTGGGGCTTGGCAGGGGTATTCAGCTGAGTTTGACTTCGTGACTAGCAGGATACAAGCTGCAGGGACACAAAGCTCGGAAACTCACCCACTCTCTCAAATGCTTTTTGCAGGTCACTAAGATGTTGTCTGTGTGAATGTGGCCTGACAGATACCACACTAACAGCAGTTTCCTGGATGCTGTCCTGGATTCTCTGTCCTCTTGCAAACACTCTCACTGCACCAAGCTGCTGTCTGTATTTCCAAGGCTTCTTCCTAATAATATCATGTGACAATATTGTAGATTTGTAGAGCTGTCTTTAACAGTTGTTTTTGTGACTTCAGTGCTTGGTTGCTTTTCTGATGTGTTTATGTGTTTCTGTTGTTTTGTTGTTTTCTTCTTGCTGTACTTCCTTTTTTCTTTTTTTTTTGTTGTTTTTGTTTTGTTTTGTTTCTCCTTAGTCTGGGAAAGAAGGTGAGTCATGTGGCATACATGCAGGGAAGGGTCTTTCTTCTGCTTTCCCGTCAGGAGGGTTGAGTCAAGAAGAAGATTTTGTCTGGAAATGTTTTGTCACCAGCAGAGCTGTGTCAGAGAGTTGTGAATAGAGAGGCTGCCAAAGCAAAAGCAGATCCTTCAATTGCCATCTGAAATGGACTGGAAACAGCAGACCACTGGGGTAGCAGCAGTGACACAATATGCAGGCTCTTTGGCTCGACTGGCAGCCAGTCTGCTTCTCCATCTTTTAATTGGCACAGCCCAGCATTTGAGGTCCTCTAGCTCACATTCCCTTGAGAACTGGTGTCGTGGACACATTCCATATCTGTACCACGATGTGACATGCCACTTCTTCATGGTCTGGTCTGATGGCTGAGATGCTGTAGGCTGGTGTCACAGCTGAGAAAAGCAGAGAAGGTGTTTGTGTGAAACCAATGTGTTTTTTTTTCTGGCCATGCCAGCATGTGCATCCTGATGGAAACACCACCAGGACCTCTCCTGCTCTCAGAATGACTCATCTTCCCATTCAAGGTGATGTGGGGTGATTTCTGTGTGGGCTGAAGATGGCAGGGATGGATTCTTAGTACTGCCCTGTGGCCTGGCAGAACAAGGCCAGTTCCCAGATGGTCTTGTGATGGTCTGCTACCCATGAGGAGAGAGGCAGATGCCCTTGTTGGGAGTAGTAGCCCTGTCTAGTCTGTGTCCTGCCTGATGTATCTGGATTCATGTTGAAGAAGCTGTTTTTCATCTCACTGTGGGCTCTGTGATGTTGCACTTATTTTTTGGATTAAATAGGTGAAACATGAAACTCAAACAAAGAACTAGTGAAAGCCTCCTTCATTTTCTATAGCTCTCTACTAGATGCAAATTAGTTATTTCGGGAGGGCATCTCATCTCAATTCTCAGCAGATGATTTCTCAAGGACTGGGAGGAGAGAGATGCAAATTAAATGCCTGTAGACCTTTTCCCCAGCCTCCAGCACTGTCTGCTATTGTACCCCCACAAAAACAGCTCTGCCTCTCTGTCCTCTCCTCACATCAGTGCCTGGAAGTACCACAGACTCCTACGATGCTAAATAACATCTGAGGCCTTGCCCACATCTCAGAGAAACCTGACCTAGTTTCTCCATCAAAACACCTGCATTACTGACTTACCTAAGCAGCACATCACAGACTCTGCAGAATCAAAGACATTAGGGGTTTTTCTTTTTCCTTCCTCAGAATTATTATTATTTTTTTTAATGTGGCTGCCAAACAGAGTCTTATTTCAATTTGATTTATTCTGAGCTGACCTAAATATTTTGCTTTCCTCTTCTGTTGGGTGCAGTATTTTTTACTGCAGGCTCATGGCAACATTGCAGAGATCCGGGATAGGCAGATTTCTGAATGTGTGAATGCAATGAGAAGTGATTGGGTGTTGTGGAATATGCCCATGATAATAATAACTACTGTGAGGTTTCTGTGAACTTAGACCACACAGAAAGGATTAACAGAATGGACATTTATCTTAGATGTTGTAATTAAGGTGTCCAGTGTAATTTAAAGATTGATTGCAGTGAGATTTAGAGGAGGAAAAATATCCCTTCTGAATACGGGGTACCCTCAAATGAAACAGGTTCACCTGTGATGTGATTTTTTTTTTTTTTCCCCAGCTGCTTGGCTTAGGAACTTGGGTTTCTTTGAAAAGGTCATGCTTTGATACTGAAATCCAGGTCCACAATTTGGTATTTTCTGATGATGTCCCAGGCTTGGGAAATGCCAAGCAATGAAGCCAGCAGGGCCTATCTTTATGGAGTATTTTGCTCCCCTGTTTTCCTGGACTTTATTTCAAACAAAGAAATTAAGTAGTGGTCTGCAAAGCAGGGAGCAGAAGAGACAGCCTGCACCCCTATTTGCAGGAAAGACAGGGACTCATATTTGCATTTCAATACGACTTTAACACTGCTCTGGTTATCTTCTCAGTGCTGGCCTGAGGGTGATATGATATAGCCCTAACATTTTCCCTGTGGTTTTACCCCAGCCAAGCACATCCACAATGCTGCTGAGTCACACTGGGGCTGGAAACAGGTTTTTGATAGAACAGTGCTGCTCTCCTGGTCACTGTTATAAATGCTCTTGCTGGAAAAATCTGGTCTTTTAAGGATAAACGCTGTTTTCCCCAAGGGATTGTTTTTATTATACCAACATAATGCCACTTTGCTGGTAGAGATGCCAGTCTAAGATGAACTGACCAGCAAAGCAGGACTGAGGTAGAGGCAACCCAAGCCCTGCTTCTCTTACAGCAAGATGCACTGCAGTAGCCTGCTGAAGACACTGACAGATGTTGAATGTGATTGCAGTGGACACAGAGTGTTGCTCAACCTTAGAGAATTTTTCCTCATGTTCAGCATAGTTTATTTTGGAGTTCACTGCTGCCAGGAAGAGCTGCAGTGAGGCCGCAAGGTTTCTAAAGCAGAGGTGGGGCACCTTCTACCAGCATTTTCCTTATCTGATGCAGCACCTGGTGTCAGGCATGGATTCTAAGGGCTACGTTTTTGTGGTCTGATCATACAGAACAGCATCAACAGTTATTCTATTTGGTAAAAGGTATTTTTTACATGAAAATTATGGCTGAGGCAAAAAGTGATGGGTTGTTTTTTCCTCTGTGTGTGTGACAAGTCTGCTGAAGGATAGCTGGCCACACTTCACAGCATGGCAGAGAGAACTTCCCTCTCACTCACAGTCATCCAATTGTCCAAGTTCTCGTGTTGTCCCAAGCCGAAATGCTTTCTTTTGTCTTTTAAGGCAGAAAGACTTGCCAATTCCCCACATGCATGCACTCACATGAGCATAGAAAAAGCACTATTTAATACTCACATGCATTATATTTAACAGCTGTACAATTTTAGCAAAACAGGAGTCAGACCAAAATGTAGCTCATTGTTTTTAATCAAAGGAATACCAGTCTTGCCAGATGTGGTGTATGTTTTTCCAAATGAACTAAAACTCTGTCCACAGCTGAATATGATATGGTCTTGTGCAATAACATCACTTGTTTTTGCATGCCCATGAATGGCAAGGCACAGATTGGTGTTAAACAGAAGACACAAAGGGCTTTCCTCATGAGGCAGGATGAACTGCAAGGAAATGGAGCCCAGGCCATTTACTATCCTATTAACTCTACTACAGCAGTAGCCAGCCCGTTGATCAAAAGATGTTTCTCCCAGCAAAAACAAACAAGGCTGATGATCTGTGTCTCTTATGATGACTGTTGTCATATCATACTGACAGATGATGGGATGAAATATAGAGACAAGCTGAATGTGGAAGATGCAGTTGTGGTTCTGGAGAGGATTGCTGTCCTGTTCTCCTTGCAAAGATAATAACACCACAAGCTAAGCAACACACAGAGTATAATGCAAGCTAGGGAGGTACAGAGGTTCAGAAAGGTGTGTGAAGCTGAGCTGATCAGAACTTTCCTCAAACCAAGAGAAGAGCCAGGAAACATCACTGAGGTAAGACCAGGTCTCCACCAAGAAGTATCATACTCCAGTACTGTCACGCTCCAGTAGTGTCACTGATTGTCCCTTGATCTTTACGTACCACACTTTCTAAAGCCTTTTCTGCTTGAGCTGTAGGAGACTCCAAAGATTGCCTTGACTATGGGGATGACATCTGTAAGCAATCCCGGAGCAAAGGTTGCATCTCAATGTGAAATTTCTCTCCCAGTGCCAAGGATGGATATGCGACTCTTTCTGTGTGACTTTTCCTCCTCCTGTTTGATATCTCCATCCATTGGTAACGTCTGACATCTGGAATATGCTGGGAGAGAAAAAAAAATAAAATTCCTGTAACACATTACATCTGAAAATGTAGCTGCAGTCATTCTCTTTCCTGTTTGATTTTGGGATTTTGCTACATGGAGAGGAAAGGAAGGATGTTAGGGTCAAGAAGGCTGTTCCTCTTCTCTAGGCAGTGTGACCCCCATGTTGAGCTGCTTTAAAGCAGATGGGTCCTGGAAGATGGGTCCTGTTTAAAGGAAATGTAGGTACTACTGTGCTGTAAATAAACTTCCTTTTTAAACAACTTGTTTCAGTGATGGCTGTGGATAAACATCATCTTTTAATCACTGACTGCTATGAGGGAAGCAGCACTCACTGCAGCCACTCCAGGTCTTGATCCTGACATCATACAACCCCCAAATATTTCCTCTCCTTGCTGGTATAGTGCTTTTGATTAAATAACTCCACAGTTTAAGAATGGATACAATTAATTCACATGTAGCTGGGTTTATGATGTCAGTACACTAATCTGGTTATTATAATCTGTTTTTAAAACCAGTTACCATGAGGGCAGCACAGACAGGCCTGATCACAGCAATTTCAAAGGCAGAGGAGAGGACATCCTAGTTTAGGCAGGAGCTAATTACTTGCAGGTGGCCTCACTGCATCCAGCAGGGTCCTAAATCCTCTGGCTCTCCATGCCTTCTCCACAGCTTGATTTCTAGGATCAACATTTGCATTCGGTGTATGTCTGTGAAAGCCATTCAGTGGATTAAAATAAAAAAAAAAGAAATGTCTCATTTAGTGAAGAGAAGGTCTTTAAAAAAGGGAGTTTTAGAGGGAGATTTCCCTCCTTTGGGCAAAGGCATTAGTTCCATGTCTGCCTTGGGTGAGGCACAGGGGGTCCCCAGACTGGGAGTTCAGACTCTGCCAGAACCAAGTGATTCCTCCTCTGGGGTTTAAATACTGCTGTTTCATCTGAGAGAACACCACCAGGAAAATGCTGTTGCCACACCAGTACACTGTCAGTGCAGGAGTGACCTGGACTTTCTCAAAGGCAGAACAAAATTGGCTTATAAAAGATTTGACTGTTCTCACTGAGGCTGAAGTCCATGGAGTTTTCAGTTTTCATATTGTTTCCTGTGTCTTCATCACCTGTTTTTCAGTCCAAACATCAGGTTTGCTGTACCAGGACCCCTTGAGGTGCATTTGAATTCCAGGATGCTCTTCATCCACCTTCAGTTTTATTCTGCAAGCTGAGAAGTCAGTATAAGATTTTAATTTGTGTTCAGGGCCTGGAGAAAGATTTTGAAATGAGTTGCATACATGGCTTTCTCCATAGTAACTTATCCATTGTCCAGCTAAGAGCAGCATTTAGCCTTAGGTTGTGTATGTTCCCATTTTATGGCAATAAAAGAGGCAGCAGTGTGAAAAGCTCTTAAGAGCTCTTCAGACCAAATGTTTCATAATTGTAGGCCATGACAAAATAAAAGTCACTAAAAAATTCAGAATGCACAATCCATAGCCCAGAATTCAGCAGCTGCCAAACACTGGGAATAAACATCTCCTGCACTGGCAGAGGGCTGCTGGGACTAAGTGATGACATAAACCTATTTAACTTAGCTGCAGATACCGCTCAGTAAAATTTTTCCTAGTGTTTTTTTTCCCCACTATGTTCATTGTCATAATAGTTAGTCATCTGATTATTTGCCTACATTTTTCTTGCAAATATATTACTCTTAAAGGCACAGTACATTTCTAATATTGGTTTCAGAGTCTGTGATTATTATTCATCAATCTGTGGGCCCGTGAGAATCTCATGAGGTTTAACAGGACCAAGTGCAAGGTGCTGTACCCCTGGTACCAATACAGGCTGGGGGATCGAGACCAGCCCTGAGGAGAAGGACTTGCAGGTGCTGGTGGATAAGAGGCTGGACATGAGCCATCAATGTGCACTCGCAGCCCAGAAAGCCAAACATGTCCTGGGCTTCATCAAAAGCAGCGTGGGCAGCAGGTTGAGGGCGGGGATTCTGGCCCTTTACTCTGCTTTGGTGAGACCCTACCTGGGGTCCCCAGCACAGGAAGGACATCAACCTGTTTGGGCAAGCCCAGACGAGGCCACCAAGATAATCAGAGGGATAGAGCACCTCTCCTATGAGGAAAGGCTGAGAGAATTGGGATTCTTTGTCCTGGAAAAAAGAAGGCTTTGGGGTGACCTAAGTGTGGCCTTCCAATATCTGAAGGGAGCCTACAAGAAATATGGAAAGAAACTTTTTATGAGGACATGTAGTGAGAGGATAAGAGTCAATGGCTTTAAACTGAGAGTAGGTTTAGATTAGATGTTAGGAAGAAATTCTTTGCAGTGAGGGTGTTGATGCACTGGAACAGGTTGCCAGGGAGGTTGATGACCCATTTCTAGAAGTGTTCAAGGCCAGGTTACATGGGTGTCTGAACAACCTAGCTGAGTGGAAGGTGTCCCTGATATGGTGAGGGACTTGAAACTAGGTGATTTTTAAAGTCCCTTGCAACCCAAACCATTCTGTGATTCTATGATTTTTTCACCCAGAACACCACCCATCCTTGGTTCAATCCTGAAATGGATCTGAGCGTTTCAAGAATGTGTTATATCTTCTTTGGGTATAATTCTTCACAAGCATTTAGTCTATGGAAACTCTGTAGGAGAAGTGGATCCATCATGCTTTTGTGCTGGACATACAAGGGAGAAAAGTGTGGCAAGAAAATCACTGTTGTTCAAATAAAACAAATGCATGTCACTCTAAGAAGCCACACTAATGTCGATACTTTAGAATTCTTTACAGCAAGTGCATAAATGTATATTTTCTTCTAAAGAGTGTAAGAAAGCAAAACCTGAAAAAATTTCCAAGGGATATGTATATAGAATGAAATGCAGCTCTGCAAAGAACCAAAATGAAGCTCAATGTGTTGCTTGAGAGGTAATATGTAATATTGTAGTTAAAGACCATGTCATCTCTCTCATGGACATTGGACAGAGTTAAGAATGTCCAGTTAAGCTTTATTTTTACTGCAGTCCTAAGGTAGGTATTTTTAATTATCCAGAGTATTAGCTCATTATGTAGAATAGAGTTAAGTATTTTTAGGTTCTCCTGATTTTACACCTCCTACTCACAGAGCTTTCTTGCAATTAGAAATCTATACAGAATTTTTGTAGCAAAAAGGAAAAAAAAAAGGATGCTGTTACAAGTCATGCAAGAGATCTTGGAACCCTCACTGACAGCTCTCTGAAATGGTTGACTTAAGTGGAAACAAAAAACATCAATAAAATGCTGGAGCTCATCAGGAAGGATGTTGCAGTCATGACAAAGAGTCATTTTCCTGCTATATTTTTGGTGCTCCTGTGCTTTGAGTCTGGTGTGCAATTGAGTTTCTACACCTCAAGGACATGAGAGTTAGGGGAAATGGTGCGAAAAGCGACAAAAATAACTTAGGGATTGGAGAAGCTGCCTTGTGAGGAGACACTAGAAAGGCTGGATCTCTTCTGTCTGAAAACAGAAGGGGGGATATGGCTGGGATTGGCAGCCTCAAGGATGTGCTGGGCAGTGTGACTGCAGACCAGTTACTGACCACATCCCACAGTGCTGGAACTACAAGCACATAAAGAATTTCTTTCACAGGGTGTACTGAACTCCTGGCATTGCTGCTACAGGAGACTGTGAAACAGGCCATGAGAAGCACCCAGAGGGAACTTGAACATCCCTGTTCCAGCGAGTGTCGATTCTGGAGGAGTGTGTGGGAAATAAACCACAAATAGTATCTGGGCTTGTGTGTTCTCTCTAAATAGCATCTCCGGCTGTCACTGGTGGAATAGGTGGATGATGGATCTAACACAGCAGGGCATTTCTAATGAGCTTATGCTCCTAAGCAGAGACAGCTGATTCATTTCTGAAGAAAATCAGGGAAATTTTCAGCTAAATGGAGACAATTTCAGGAAGAATTTCAGGGAGATATCGATGATTTCAAATAAAAGTACTGGAAAAATCAGGCATATTTAAAAATCATATTGCCTCCTAATAGACATTCTACATAACATACATTTCATTTATATCTATTATAGAACTATAGAGTAACTGAAGTTGGCAGAGACCTCTGAAAGTCTCTGAAAGCAGGGTCAGCATCAAAGTTTGATCAAGTTGCCTGTTGTCCCTTTGCAGTACACCTCTGAGAAGTCTGGATCCATCTTCTCTGCAATGCTCCTCTTAGGAATATAATAGTCCAATGAGCAGTATAAAAGTGATGTGAAACTTTTTCCATGTGTTTTTCAGCAATGAGCTGTAACCTTGTATTAATACAAGTGTCCTGTGGATAGATATATTTTCTGTGAGTGTTCCCTTCCCATCTCTCTTCCCCACAGGTTTGTCTCAGCGCAAGTGTTGAGTGAATAACTCATTTCCTTGGAAAATGCACACACCATTTTATAGGAAATTCCTACAGTAACATAAAGAGGAACCTCAGTTCTCAGAACTGCTTCCTCTTTTCTCTCAGACTTCTACTAAAAAGGTGGTGAGAAAACAAAATCTGATTCTGATTCGCTCTGTACTTTCCTCCTCTTTGTCCTGGAAACAGTGATGAATGTGCACTGGCTGGTTCATAGCATATGTAGGAGGGAATACTGCCAAGGCTATTCTTTTAAAAAATGTCCTGACAAGGAAAGACTGGAGCTGCAGCTTCCCAGGGTCTTGCCAGGATATCAGTGCAAAAAGGAGTTTGAGGTAGCTGGAATACAGGGAACATGCCAGCTAAACACAGATCATGTCTCTTGAGTGTAGGATGGGAGGGGCAGGCACTGATCTCTTCTCTGTGGTGACCAGTGACAGAACCCGAGGGAATGGCCTGAGGCTGTGTCAGGGGAGGTTTGGGTTTGATATTAGAAAAAGGGTTTTCACACAGAAGGTTGTTGGGCACTGGAACAGGCTCCCCAGGAAAGTGGTCCCAGCACCAAGGCTGACAGAGTTCAAGAACTGTCTGGATGATACTCTCAGGCACATGGTGTGACTCTTGGAGATGGTCCTGTGCAGGGCTAAGAATTGGACTCGATGAACCTTGTGAGTCGCTTCCAACTCAGCATATTCTGTGGTTCTGTGATGATGGCTGCCTTTTGAGTAAAACAGGCAAGGAGAGGAAAAGGGTTTTTATGACTTTCTACTGTAAAAGCACATGTGCATTTCTGGATACAAGACAGCATTGTCCTAAGGACTTGAGGAAAATACACCAATTACTTGGTATTGTGGGTCTTGTTAGCCACTGCTGGGTATAGTGAGAAGCAGGTACTGTTGACCCTGAAGTCCTGCTTTCTATGGCAAGGAACTCTGTAGGGAGCAACACTGTAGTGTCTCTGGGCACTGTGGCTGTATAAATTCCATGGAGATCATTATATAGGGTCCAATTACACAGGAAATTGAAGGTGGAAGAATAAAAGCACTTTAGGCAGCTAAGCTGGGTAACTGAAGCAGTAAGGGAGGATTTGATGTATGCTAGCAGCAAATCAGGATTTGTTCATTGAGGACTCCTATTCGGTCTCAGTGTGCATGAAAAGCTGTACCACCATGTGGTGTTTGCTGCTTATGTTCATGCTTGCTGGAGTGGGCTGGTAGCTACAACTCTATGGGGAAATGCCCCTTGCTGAAGCAGAGGTCAGTACATTCCTTTGAGGAACGTGGAAGTATTGCAGAAGCAAAGTGGCCACTTGCATTCATTGCTGAGTGGTGCTGCTGGAAGCAATAACATTTAGAACTGACACAGCACTTCACCCAGCACTGGGTAATTAATCTGCAAAGCAGCAGGAGGTGCTTTTCGCGACTGGTTCTGTAAGCACAACTAAAGGACTAGAGTGGAGAGAGATATTAAAAGCCATGCTGACATCCAAATCATCCCTTGGCAACTAAAGAAAAACCTCCAGAACTTACCATGTCCTCTTTGTTTTATTAGTCCTCTTAATATTCAAATGAAGGGAAAGTTTTCCAGAGCCAGTCCTCAGCCTGCCCAGCTTGCAGAAGCTTGGCGGACTTCAAGGGAGCTGCAACAATTTATTGTGGTTCTTACACTAGACATTTTGTGAGGATGATACATACTCTTGCTGCAAAAAAGTTCAGTTACAAAGATTACAATATGTTCCAGTTAGCAGAACATTGTAGATTATCTGTTTTTATAGATTTACCCCTTCCCTCCCTCGATTCTTCAAAGTTTAAAAGTTGGGAAACAGGACTGCTTTTGCTACTTAGTTTTCCAGTTAGTGAGCACTGACGGCTTTTTTCCCCTCCCCAGTGAAGCTGCACAAGAGCAGCCGTGGGAGGGAAGGAGAGTTTTGTGGTTATGGCTCAGATTTGGAAGATGGGATGCCAGAGCTCTGCTGCCAGTCCTGTCCTCTGTTTCCATGCAACTCCAAGCAAATCATGTAACTTGCTTTCCAAAGTGTTCTGTAGTACTTGGTGCGACCATGTCACGGCATCCTGTGACTGCATCCTCTAACTGGTATCAAAAACTGAATTTCACTGTTTTTATATAAACTTCTCCAAATGACCACACCCATGTTTTGAAGGCAGAACATGCAGGGAGGGTTATTATTTGGCCTCCTAGGGAAATGTTGGCTTCTCACCCTGGTAAGGATGATTCCTCAAGGGTCTGAGGTTTAATTCTCAGGGGTAAAATCCAGTCTGTTTTAGGTCCAAATCCTCAGCATCCATGGGTCATGGGTGACTGCTATTGTGCATTTAGAGGTGTGGTCACATGGAGGGTATCTGTGGAAGCCCTTGGTTTAGGTACTCCAGCTCTTCGTCCTATGTGGTCAGGTATGGAGAACCATGTCCAGGCGTAAGGATTCTTTTAGGGTTTTGATTCTTAATATCACCTTCTGCAATTTAGCTAATTTTCAGGCTCCATCCTGAACATGCATTTTCCTTCTATGTGTACCCATTACAACTTCGTGGACTTAGTGAAGCTTTTTCTACACCTTTACCTGGGGAGGATATTTAGAGATACTAATGATCCTAAGTTAGTCCCTTCAGATCCCTTGGTGTTGCTCTAATTTTCCAAATTTACCTCTAATTTATCAACATTCCTTTTCTCTATTACAGATTTAATTATATTTAGCACATATATCAGCTAGCAGAATAATTCAGAAGTGGTTACTTCCTTCTTTTATCACTAAACATGAAGTGGAAAGATGCCTTCCCAAAGGGTTTCCCAGGAAGAAGTGTTGCACACACCATTATGAATGGTCCAACTGCTTAACTAACAGCTATTGATGTGGCTGAGAGGTCATTGAGCTGCATAAAAGGAGTAACCTCTGAAGGACATACTGAGAAATGAAGATCATTGACCATGGAGGGAAAAGGAAAATGGAGACCAGCTGGGGTTGTGGTCAAGGTGGCAGTTTGGGTAGGTGTTTGGGCAGGCATAGTGAAGCATAGGCAAATTACCTTTTTTTTTTTTCTTTTTTTTTTGGTAGAAATTAGTGTGAGGGGAAAAACTTGGCCCGAGAGAACTAGGACAGGCTCAGCTGGGGTGAGGTGAGGTGATGCAGAGACAGGTGAGATGCAAACAAGACAGGTTTTTACTTTGCTCCTCTTGCTCTGTTTGCCTTTTTCTATAGTGCATCCAGGACTGTGACTAATGTCTGTCACATGCAGTTTCCACACTCCTGCTCCCTGTGGGGACAGAACTGCATTCCTGGGAACTGATTTTGTTTTGAAGGGATTCCTGATGTTCGTATATGGGTTGATTTTTATCCCTTTGAACTTCTCATTTTCTGTTACTAGCTGTTTCTTTAAGAAGAAAGCTATCTCTGTGGTTGCCATGGAAAGCCCTGCATATCTCATGAGACTGAACCACAGAATATATAGTGCAGCCGCAGAAAATATCTGGAAATATGTTTGCCGGAGAGCTGCGGTCCTCAGGAGTTTGGCAGCCTTGTTAAATGGAGATGCCCCAGCTGGGAAAGGGAATTACTTTTCCCCTGGCAGCTAATGTGGTCATGGGGACTGGATGATGCCTCTGTTGGGGGGCAGGGGAGATCTGGGGAGCAGCTCTGGGATGTTGGGGTGGCTCAGTGCCATCACTACTGTGGAGTGACCAAGCAGCAGGGCAAGGTCCAGTCTGGAGTGTGAGTGCACCCTCCTTGTCCTGCTCACCTCTGCCTGGTGACGACTTCTGAAGGCTGACAAAAAAAATGTACACAAACAACATGCGCAAGCACTGCTCCTCCAGCAGCTTGCTAAAGAACTGATTCCCACACCTTCCTATAATCTAAAAACCACAGTTTCCCCTCACTCCAGCTGCCAAAACCTACAAGCTCCCCCACAACTTCCTTAACACAATGCTGTGCTTCATACTGAAGTGAAACTTGGAAGTGAAAATCAATTGGGATGAATATTGAAGATAGCACATTGATTGAACAACCCACTTTCATTTAGTTATTTTTTTGAAGGGCCCATGAAGAATGCCTCCATCAATGATAAGATTAGTGGGTCTAGAACAGAACTGAGGCCAAGTACCACTTTAAGACTCTCTGACTGTCCTCTATCTCTGCCAATTTTTTTTTAATTTTTTCTTTTTTTTTTTTTTAAGTGAACATTACTGGCTTGTTTTCCCAACTCAGGAGTTTAAGGAAAAGTTCAGGCATTAAAAAAAAATAAATTAAAAAAAAGAAAGAAGAAAAAAAGGACAAACATTCACATCTCAGAAATCTCTTTCTGAGGATGGATTCATTAATATTCTGGAGTCCATGTGCTTGATGGCAACCAAAATGCGATTTTAATACACAGATTTGCTGAAGAGAAGTTTGGGGATACTGAGTCCCGCTCCTGGTTTGTGACCAGTAGCTGCAGGACTCACAGGACTTGGGGATGAAGCAAACTTACAGTCTTCTCCCATCCTTGCAGCATAGCTGCCACTGACCATGCTGCAGCTCAGGTTACCAAACATTTCCACTGTAGGTCTCTGTTTTTAAAATACAGTAGTTTTTGCTGGGAGTCTTTCAAAATCAATATTTTCTAAGGTAGTTCTAACTAAGGTGGTTCTGCTGTTCCCAGGAGTGAGGCTGGGGTCAGGTGGCACAACCTGGAGCCACTTCACACAGGTATCTAGCCCCTGGAAATTGCTCAAGATGCCTCACGTGCCCAAAGATGGTGAGGCATGAACCAGGGCCCAGCGGGAGACAGCTTTGTTGATCTGAAAAGGACAGGATTGCTCAGAAATAATGCAGCTTCCTATTTTACCAGTGTTCAGTGCTTTGCACACACTGAAAAACTCCATGTGGAAAAAAGCCATACACAGGACACTGCTTTAGGAGTGTTGGGGAGTCACTGACATTAATTATAAAAGCTGGCAAAGTCCTCCTTACTGTTCTTATTGCTTATCTTAAACCAGCTTCTGGGCCTTTCATGCACACAGGAAGGTCACGTTGTGGCTTAGTATCTCCTCAGTCTACATCAGCTCCTGTTCCAGTTCTATTCAAGGGCTGTAGCAAATGCTTTGGTGAAAAGCAAACCCTTCTCTATCTCCAGACAAGGTTGCCAGTCTTTTCTGTTGGTGCTTCTGCCATACTCCTACATCCAAATCTAGCTCACACATGCTGTTGTTGGTCCTAAATTCCCTGAAGGGCCTCAACCTGCCTTGCAGCCCCCTCTTTGGCTCACAGCATGTCATTGGGAATGCTTGCTCCAGATTTTGAACATGAAGGAGATGGTTTAGTCTGCAGTTTTAATTATCCAGTTTATTCTTCAGAGTATTTCCAGAGTCCTAATTTCTCCTTTCTCCCACCCTGAGCTGTAGATGGTTCCTGCTAGACCTTAGCAGGTACAGCCTCTAGCTCCATCCAGGTCCAAGGCAAAGTCTGTTTGCACAAATGCCTTCCCCGTACTTTCAGATTGTTACTCCAGGACTGTGTTGACCTGCCTCAGTCTCTCCCACACAAGTGCATATCTGTTACATTAACAGAAAGTAGAGGTTTTATGGACATAGGAGAAAAGATGATAAAGCCTCTCCTGTAATATTTGGTCCTGCTGCTATGTGATGCCTCATCTCTGTCCTGAGCCCAATCCCAGAAGCTCAGAAAAGAGTGGACACAGAGGGGGCTTGACAATGCTACCACTAACAAGGACGAATTGGTGCAGTGACACTCTAATTTACTACCCTCAGTTTTTGGAAAGTTTATGAAAGAATGAGTGCTCTGAGGTTGGCTTTTTTACTTTCAGCTTACAATTTATTTTCAGTTTCTAAAGAGTTTCACCAACAAAATACATCTTGCTGAACTTGGTAATATGACTACATGGATGACACCTGAAACCATTTTCAGAAATTTTGTAATACTAGTTTAAGAGGAAAATGAAACAATGCAAACAATATGACCAAGTTCTTTGCAAGTGCTCTGCATAGAGAATCTGTTTTGTGTTTGAGGCCAAAGACTTGTCACACAAAACAACACTTGGTAGACGGAGATACATGCACACTCAGCATGATGCACAAGTTTGTCCTTTGCAGGTGCAGGCTCAGGCTGGAAAATTTTGCAAATTAAGCATTTTCCTTATTTCACATTTTCATTAAATCCCCTTCTTGTCTGCGTCCTCCGGATTTGAGGGTGCTCGTGGCCATCAGATGTAGATCAGAAATTTCCCCTGCTAGAAGCGTTTTGCTGCTGGTTAAGTTTTAACTGCGCTAAAAGCCATTGCACCAACTTGCAAGCCACTCTCTCCTTTTAGTAGCCCTGATAAAATCTGAGTACTCCCATCAGGAACTAGTTGGTGCTGGGCTGTCCCACTCCCAGGCTGGAAACAGCATTACCGGAAGCACCCTGCAATGTGGAATTCAGCAAAAGTGCTCCATGTGTTTTATGCAAAAGAAAACATTACTTTTGGCTCAATGTTTTGTGCCAGAAGCCAATTGCCACCAGAATACAGATGCAGAACTTGCCAGAACAAACCTAATTGCAATACTTGGGAGGTGTTTAGTATTTTTCTTCCTAACTGTGTCCAGGTGTGTTGAATTGTTTGAGGGAAATTCATGGTGTTGGGAAACAGAAAAGGACTGTTTAGCTAATGATGGCAACAATACATTCTGCTGATCCCGAGCCTCTGAATTAATTTTTTGTTTTGTTGTTTCTACTTAAGTTGCATAAATCTAATCAAACAGCATTACTTGTAACAGCTGCTTCTGAGAGGCTTGCTACTGGAATTTATGGATACATTAATATATGAACTAATGGATTATTTTTTAGTAAGCACTAATAGGTAAAAAGAAAAATAAGGGAAAAGAAGGTAAAGATTAAATGAAAAATTTATAAATATTTAAAATAAGACTTTAAATCAAACCCAAATATTTTTAGGATTTTTGATCCATAATATATTTTCATTATTTTCACTCTTCATCTTGGTTCAGTATATTTTTATGAATGCATGAAAATATTTGAGTGAAACAAAAGTATTCTCCTATCAGTTGTAACAGTTATTACAAATGGGGTAACTGTGCAATGGAATACACTGCAAATAAAATATATTCCTCCAAAATCCTCCTCCTGTAGTAGCTTTTTCATTGATAACATGGAGATAACCACTGCCTTTTTCCATTGCCAAATACTTTGTGATTTGCCAGCACACACAGAGCTCAACTTAAGAATAGAAAAGTACTGTTGCTACCAGCAATGTCTGAAGAATAAAGAAAAGAAAATGTTCTAGGATGGGCAAAAAGGAATGGCCAAGGGAAGTATGGAAGGTAGCTGGCTCCTTTATTTGTGTGTGGATGCACAGAGGTTGTGCACACGCAGGCTCTTTTCACAACACCTGTTAAATCGTGCAAAACTCACTGAGCTAAATAGCTCATTTCAGTGTCATTTGCTAACAAAAATGCGTGTGTGCATCTCTCTAGGATGGCCTCTATTAAATAAGCATTGTTATTTTTAAATGCATGATTCTCTTATTTGTCTGTGAAAAGCTGTTTGCAGTTGGGACTGAAATGAAATATGGCCCCACACACGTACATGGGCTTTATCTCAGAAATAGCTTTGCTCCCTGCAAAGGAAAACAAGGCAAAACCAACAACTTCCAACATTAAGACAATGAATGTAGAGGGCTGGGAAAGCAAAACATTTTTAAAGGCAGTGAGGGACTCCTGTTTCCTCAGATGTTGGGTTGGGTTTGGCTGGATGCTGTGGGCAGAGAGATTGGTTGCAAATAAAGCCACAGGCTTCAGCAGAGAGGCAGGTAATTGCCTGTGGAGTTTCAGATTATCTGGTTTTACAAAACAGGCTATGTTACCACAGGGAGGCAAGAAGGAGGAAAACTGCAGGCAAAAACAGTTAAAAAGCTTGTTTGAGTGAAGAGAGATCTTCCAGAGCTGCTGGCTGCAGTGCTCCCATTGCCCAGCTGCTGGGGCACAGTGAGTTGTATGCCAGGGAGGGAGATTTCACTCCATGCAGTGTCAGGGAGGTGGCACATTGCCAGCTGATGCCAACCTGGGTTTCATACCTGAATTTTCAGGGCAGGAAATCCAAATTGTGCAGGGACCGTAGCAACCTGGCATGCTGCTACAATAGAGACCCAAGGCAAAGTGAGCTAATGTTGTGGTGATAATGATTGCCTGTTATTTTGGCATTGGTTCACTTTATCTTTCTAAAGCATTCACTAGAAATAAAAATGATTTCCCCTCCTTCAAACCCCATATAGAGGTAGCAAAGCATAGAGACCACAGTCACACTCCAGGGACTGTGCCCAGCAGCACTCATTTCGACTGAAATCAAGTGTAGAAAAACAAGTCTGAGAACCACTTTTCCATGGAATTAGCCGAGCACTCACCATGAAGTTTGGGCTGGCTCCATGTTTTCATGCTGGGTTTAAGCTTGCCTTTGGAATGATAGGTCTGTTGTCAGGTTAAGCAGTGGAAGCCAATGATAACTTTTTCCAGCCTGAAGCCTGACAGTGTGAAGTGAACCTGCCCACAGGTCTTGAACGAGTCTGAGGTGGCAGATAAGTTGTTTTATATTATGAAGCTGCAGTGATCTTCATTTGATACCAAGGGTCCTAATGCTGGATTTATGGTATGGTCAAGCCTTGCTTTCGTTGATTTCAGTGTCATTTATAGTTTTTCCTTGTAGTTCAGAGATTTTGGATTTCTCTGAAAGCCAAATCAAACCGCTGATCCAAGTAAAAGACAGTCGATTTCATCTGGGTAGCTCTTACTCTAGTGTCTCCACCTGGCTTGGGAAATGACATGACAAACTGATTAGTTCAGGATTATGTTTGGTAGAAGCTTTGTTAGGAGGATCTATGTCTGTGATGATAATTTCTATGCTGAGATGGAAGGTTTGCAATTGCAAGGCTTCCTCTGCTATGTTTCTGTCATTAAGTCATGTAAAAAGACAAGCAAAATATTGCTTTTAATTTTTCCTAAATACAGTTGGTGCATTTATCATAACATTTGCCTTTTCCTCAGATTTGATTTTGTTCCATGTCTCTCTTGGTTGCGTGGGTTTCTGCATTTCTATGGGCTGTCCTTTGACTAGTGCTGTCACAAAAACTGTAGCTTATTCCTCCTTCAAGAATAGCTTCAGATATTTATGCCATAAGACAAAGTCTATGTTGTATGCTCCAGTCACTGGTGCCTGGTGCCATTTCTGCCTAATGTGCATGGTTTTGAATCAAAGAAGGATGATATTAGTGTTTTTATTAGGCATTCTATGCATTCTATATAAAGCAGATGCCTTTTTTTTTTTAGTATTTTTTTTAACGTTTCTGCTTCAAACCAGCACTTCCTTTCCATTTTCACAAGAAAACTCTCTAGGAGAAGCTGAACAGAAACCCACCTGCCTTCTGTTTTTTCCCTGAAGGGGCTAAAATACTGTGATATTTCAGCAGATGATACCATGGTAACATCAAGGATGATGTCAGGATCTATGCAGGCTGAGAGAGCCTCTCAATCTGGATTAGTCTTTGGGACTCCTTGCTTCCAAGGAGCATCACAAGGGATGGCCATGGAATTACGAATGTCAGTGATGGGCCTCCACTGGTGTAAAGGCACAGACAGTGGTCCAGAGCAATGTGTTCCTCTATACTGTTGTGTAAGCCACATTGTAGATCGACACTGTACCTCCAGAAGGCCACTGTGATGTCTCCTTACTGGTTGTGAAGGCAACATGAAGCACAGAAAACCAAAGCAAAAGTATCCACAGAAACATGAGATCTTATTGAGAAGGTTAGAGAAAATGACCATGATGAGACCTGCACACTTTTTTGACTGGCAAATATTCCTCAAGGATACATTTTCATGTTTTGTTCTGTATCGTATCTGACAAAACCCTGAA
Source organism: Sclerurus mexicanus (assembly GCA_013396755.1). Lineage (NCBI taxonomy): Eukaryota > Metazoa > Chordata > Aves > Passeriformes > Furnariidae > Sclerurus > Sclerurus mexicanus. The sequence goes on from VWZF01002623.1 coordinate 1,043,771, forward strand.
GCTACCAAGTTCCCTCTGTCACTCACATAGGGTAGAGAAGATTGGATCAGTGCTTTGCTTGCCTTTCTCTTTTTTTTTTTCCTTTCATGCTTTTTCATCAATCATTTGAGAATATTTGGAAGTGAGTTCATAGGTCTGCTCAGACTTAGCATCCAAGATGGGAAGACAAGCAGGCTGGATACTAACTGACTTTTCAAAAGCAGTCTGTAATAGTTTTTGGGTGTGCCATTTGGATGCTCAGGTCCAGATCCTCTCTTTTACCACTCTCTTTTACCAGGTAAAAGTATGCCACACTATCTTAACGAGAGGGACAGACCTGGGGTGACAAAGTCACTGCAAGTGAGAGAACAAAAAGTGCTGGTCCCTGGAGTTGAGCATCTGCAATCCTCCTCACCACTTCCTTCCACTTATCCCAGCGGCTCCAGAAAATAGGGTGCAAATGGTCAAGAACAGTTATGAAACTTAGATAGTTGTCATCTGGAACGTCTCTGGGAGCCTTAGCAATGCTAAATGAGAATTAAAAAAAGTGGCAACAGAGCAGAGATAACCCTTTGCCAACCTCCCTAGAAATGTTTTTGAAGAGCACAGAAGACTGGGAAACTAAATGCTGTCCCACTGGACTAAACAAAATGAAATGACCTTTAGTTAAGACTGGATAAGTCCAGATATGAAGGTCACCCTTGTCCCTCAGGTGCAGGAAGAGATCAGTGAGAACAACAGGCTGTGGAGTTGCTGCAGGGTTGAACCCTGTGGGACAGATCCCAGTCCTAAAGAGGTGATGAGTGAATGTGGGGGGCTAGTGAGTGAGGAGTGCTGGAGTTGGCTGGGGAAAACCAAGTCAGGTCTTGCAAACATAGGCACAGTCATTTGTAATAGCTGGGCGCTGGTGACTCTGACTTCAAATGACTTTTTGAAGGCAAGTAACTACCTCATGTTCAGAAGTGATGCATCTAAATCCCTCCCCTGCCTTGAGGCTTTACTGACATTTATCTCTTGATGCTGTTTCAAGTGTTGGTGAGACCTCTCTCCTGTGCCCAGCAAGGGATGAGCTTGCTTTGCAGCCTTGTCTTCAGCTGACTCTCTCCCCTCTAATGTGGCTAAAGATGCAGTCACTTTGGGATGTCTGACCATCTCTCAGATTTGGTTCAGAGTGGCCTGTGTGCTCAGGGGATGCACATATAGACACATGCAGGGATTGAGTCCAAGCAAAGTTGTGTCTTCTGAAAATCCAGTGGTAGTTGTTAAATAGAGCTGGTTGCTACAGCAATGCCAAAGCCTACTGGCTCTGATGGGTTCCTCAGGAAAATGCAACAAAACTGGGTGTTAACTAGTGGATAAAACCAGCCTGAATGTATGGATGGAGGAAGGGATAATACAAGAGCAGGGCAGGAAAGGACAAGTTGAGGATGGGTGCTGAGATCTTGGGCTGTGGCCTCTTCCCTCACTACTGCTATCTTCTGCCTTGACATCTGGTCACCATGTCCATGGCACATCTTGCTCTCTCTCTGAGGTCCAGTGAGCCCCAAAGGCCAGCAAAACAGGGGGAGGAGAAACTGGTGGCATATCAACAATGTGAAAGAATGGCATGAGCCCACACTAGGGAACAAGGAGAATGCACCAGGAGGGAGAGTAGTGTTTGATGCAGGGAGGCAGGAGGACAAAGCTATGTGACCTGGCGAGGGCTCCTGAATCAAAGTGCCTTGTCATTTGCTTCACTGTTGGTGTGACAAAAATGTGAATGACTCAAAAATGACACCAGCTGGGGTAATGTCCTGATCTGTACTTTGCACTCTGAAAAACCTTTCCATTTGGAGTTGGGAGAAGGATGGGGAAGCCTGGGAGATATTAATTTCTCTACAGCTGCAATCATAGTTGCTACTTACTGGAAAAGTGGTGACCAAGTGCTCCTTCAGCTCAGTGGTTTGAAGAGTACAGGAATAAATCTGTGAAATAACTTGCCAGAAAAATGACAAAGCCATGGACAAGACAATGTCTGGGGCCACCTTTCAGCTGCTGCACTAAGAGAAAGCATACATGACAAACAAAATGACATCCTTTGGCATCGTGTGACTCAGAAAGATTGAATATATATAGAGAGAAACATAATAGAGACAAAAAGTAGCAGTGATTTTGAAAATACTCATTAGTGGTGACTTTAGATAGTTTTGAGCTGCAGACAGGCCTGTGCTCACTCGACTGGGAGCAGGGGCTGCTCTGGGAGGCACATGCAGCTGCTATCAGACCTTCTTCCAGTTCACAGTTCTCCTGTTTTTCCATGGTGCTCAGAGGCCCAGGTCATCATTTTGGGAAGCAGGTCTGCTGCCTGGAGGACATAGGACTGGAAAGGGATTTGCTTGCATGGGACAGCAGGCATCTGACTAATCTGTTCCAGTTCACAGGCAGGTGTCTCTTGCTGAGAGTGTCTTTGAGCACGCCAGTTGTGCAGCCTGCAAAGGGCTCCTGGGCGAGCCTCTGGCCATGTGCTGCATTTCCTCCCTTGTTCAAGGTTCCTCCTTGGCCCCAACTTGCCACCTACCAGACAGCCAAATCAGGCACCAAATCTTTAATGCTGCAGTGACTTCAAAGAACCAGAAGTATGAGTGGCAGAATCTGGCCCTGTGGGAACAATAGATGCTGCTCAGTTTTCTTTCCCTGAAGTCAGTCATGCTCTTGGCATCTTCAGATCCATATCTTATGGCCACATTTATGGTGATTTAACACATCCCGTAGTGCTTACTGTGGTGCCTTGGGAGACACAGATTTCATAACTGATCATTGTGGTAATAAAGCAAAGCAGAGCATTCCACTTGCTACCTGCTCCAAGGCTTTATGTGCTGCTGGGAGTTCATCAGGGAGCAAGAATATTTGTGGGAGAACTGTGGCGTGTGCAGAGAGGCTGAGGAAATCTCTCTGCCTGAAATGCAGGCACAGGGATTGCTTCTGTGCAATTGCTGATCACACATTATTCTGAGCAGAAGTAGTCAGGCATTTCAGACAAGCAGAAATTTCTCCACTTGCATGTGCTGGCGTGAGAGTTTTGTTAAGGGAAGGATGAAATTCCTGCCATTTCAAACAAATTATGGTGTTGAGGATAAGCAGTCGTAGATGTAACCACGAGGACTAGAAAGAGCATTTCAAGCCCTTTTATCCCAGGGTGGTAGAGGCTTGAGAGACAGGCTTTCATAAGATTTGTGCCAATTTCTTCTTGAGGAGACATCTTATTTTTGTCAGAAGCCAGCCAGTCTGCACAGCACAACCGTACCAGAGCCATACCTCTGCTCTGTCTGCTGGACCCGAGCCCTGGCGCACTCCAAAGCCAAATGCCACATCTGGCTGTCTCCTCTCCCTCTCTACCGCCTCTGAAGTGGAAATGCTGGTCTTTCTTGAAAATATTGGCCTCATCCCAGAAAAGCACATAGAAAGTGACAGCAGTAGTACAGATTGTGACAAACTGAGTCATTTTCCAAATCACCTTATTGGAAATCTTTAAAAAGAAGCAGCTCTTCCACTGGTGGTATCGATGGCCATGAGCACAAGGTGGCTGGTGGATGTGGATTCTGGAGACCCTGGCCCCCGGCCCTGCCGGCGAGGACTGCAAGCAAACCACCAGGCACGTCAGCACTCTGTCAAAACCAGAAAAATCCTGAATTAGTCACAGCAGGAAGACAGACAGCAGCAACATCAGAGCGCACTGTTGGATCCAAGTGGTTGGTGACTGTTACAGACTTGAAAATCTTCCAGAGCAAAAAGCTGTACACAGCAATAATGCAAGGCCAGGACAAGGAAAGCAGATGTCCACGTCTCCTCCTCCATCCCTGTTCCCATATGTTGACTAAGTAGATTTTGTAAAACAGAACATGCCATAAATCAGAGCTGGGCAGGGTCCACCCGTTGGGTTAAAGGTGGCTTTTAAGGGTGTGCAAGTGAACCTCTGTCATTTACACATAAGGAAACTACAGCTTTCCCTGGATAACTGCTCTGGCATCTAAGTGGAATGGCTTGTTCTTCAGTGAAGTAGTCCTTACTCTTTCATAACTGTTTATACATAATCCACATTTTCTTGCATTACCTGTGCACAGTGATCCCAGGTCAGAGTCATCTGAGCAAGAAGATTTTCAGCTAAAACTTCTGAAACCTGCCCATCTTGTCCTTTGTGCTCAGCACTTCCATGGCTCCCAGTGGTACTTTTTGTAGTATAAAATGCTCTCATTTTGACCACTTAAAACCAAATAAGGCATGGTGTGATTTTTGGGAAAGCCAGATTAAAAGCAGAATTTGAATATGGATGTGCTTTTAGGATTTGTACATTTGTCTCTCTCAAAATTGACAGTTCTAATAGTCTTAGGGATTTTGGAACAGGAAAGATTTCCAAGCAACCTGAAGTGTCCATTAAAAAAGGTGTGTTAGTGATAGTTTCAGTGTTCATGAAGCTGCTTCCTCTCACAGACATCACTTCAGGGCTCTGGGTTCCTGGTGAGCTGTATCACTCTGCAGCTTGGCCCTTCTTCAAACAGTCCCAGTTTCATCTCTGTGGCTGCAGGGGGGGGAAATCCCGCCCATGAGGAACAGGCAGGGAGCGGTCCCACCAGCCTGCTCCTGACTTCATGCAAAGGTCTTCCACAGCCTGAAGTCCTGTTCTCATGACAGATTTGCCTGGGTATGATGTTGGAAACCCATAGTCTGGTCTTGCAAATCATGGATTTGAAAGGGCTTCCTCCTTCTAATACATTGACTCAATCACTTTATTAAGATTTATAATCCTGTAATGAATCTGTAATTAGCAGTTGAAAGACAACTTCATAAAATCAATATACTCTAATGTACTCCGTGTAATATACTGCCTTTTAGCTATATATTGATTTTCCTCCTTATGAATGTTTTATCATTTGTATTTCCCCTTTGCACAGTTTAATTAAGAAATTAGAAACTTTAAAAATTAAAATTTGCTATGGAAGGAAAATCTTTTATTGGAAATAAAAGTGGGCTTGTAATCTTCCAGTATACCTTTATTTTCTGATGGCCCAACTGGAAAAAAAAACGCCTCCTGTCTTAGTTCAAAAGGTAATAATTAATTTATAGGTGTCACATTCAAAAAAATATCACACTTGAAAAAAGCTTGAATGAAAACATTGTTGGAAGGAATTATTTTAGACAAAATGACATATTTTTTAAATAATACATTTTCATAAATAGCTGAGCAATATTAAACTTTAAATAAATACTTCAAAGTGACTGGAATTAGGGGAAACATCAAAACAAAATAATTTTTTACCTATGTTTTAGTGGAAATTTCTGAAGTCTTGTTTTTTTATTTCATTTCAAAATGGGAACTAGCTGCTGAGTCTCCTGAAATGGGGTATCCATTTCTATGCCAGATTTAGTTTAAAAATTCTTTCTATTACTTACAACAGGCCAATAGAAATTTTTATTTCTAGTAGACATTTTATTGCACTTAATGCAAATCAACATAAATTTTCATTACATAAACACGTCAATGGTATTTTAACATTATTTTAACATTCCTTTACAATGGTAACATCCCCCAAATCACAACCATTGATTGAGAAACAACTCGTTGTAAGCAATATCAGAAACATTGTCCATCCTGACTTGGAAGTTGTCGAGAGACAATAAAATGGCCTATTATTCTTTGAATAACACAATTTTTAATTTTTATTTTTTTTTATACTTTAAAGTTGTTAAAGCCTGTTCACAGCTGAGGCACCTGCCCACACATCAGTGTCTGATCTGTTCACCACCAACATGAGGATCAAACATTTTGTCCTGCCTGCCCAGAGGACTTTGATGTCCCGATGGTTTGTGCTGCAAGGCCTGAAGTTTGGATGTCAATTCGCAGGTTGGACAGGGCTTGCACAGAGCAGAGAGATGCTCCTTCATCAGGACACAAGGCAGCTGGCATGTGAGGGATGGGTGCCCAAACCAGATGGAGGAATTGCTCCATCCTAGGTAGTGTCTGAAGCTGTTACACTCCTGGGTAAATTGAGGCAGTTTTGGGCTCAGCACCCTTCTCTGTTTTGGTATCGGTATTACAGTTTTTCTTCTGGAAAGCAAGGGAGTTGGTGAACATAAGCTCTGGAGTGGTGGAAGAGTTGCCCAAGAGCAGGAGAATGCATTGGCTGGAGACCTGCTGTGACCCTAAGCAGCAGTACCAAACACATCATGGGCTGTAAAAGAGTGAAACTCACTTATTTCCTTCATCCTGGGCCTGTGGGTAGGAATCAAGGCTTCCTAGTGATGGGATCCTTCCTTCACTCCCCAGGGCATATCTGAAACATCATCCCCATCTCCTGCAGGAGCCTATCTAAATTCTGACCCAAGTCCCAGGCCCTGGGGCCTCCTATTTTAAACCTGACCATGAGCCTTGTGACATGCCGAAGGAGAAAAAAATTCCATTTCTGATAATGAATCTTGTTATTTCCCTAAACTCAGAGGAAATCTGCAGCACAGCTGGTGGTCCTGGAGGAGAGTGAAGGAATACTGCTTAATGAGAACCTGGTGGGTTAATTAGTCTGTTGTATGATGTGGTTAGTCAATAGGAAAGAAACACTCAGAAATTTTGAAGGACGTAATCATGATTGACCTTAAGGTAGCAGTGGCCTAATAAGCAGTTAAATGCATCTGAGTGAGAGGGGGTGTTTGAGCAAGAGGGGATTAAGAGGAACTGTGCTGATGTGTCCCTGCACAGTTTGAAGCTGAAGAACTGCAAAAAGGAATGTACTGGTGAGGCTTTCAGTAGCAGAAGAGAGACTGCATCATTCCCAGCTCAGTACGTGATGTCTCCTTGGTGTACGGACCCACAGAGTTTGTGGGTGCACACAGAGGGGCACACGTATTGAAAAAGCTAGGAGGGAATAGGGGAAGAGAAAAATAGATAGGGATCTGAACTTCAGGCTTATATTTCCTTTTGACCTTCTCAGAGTCCTGAAAGGGTTCTGTCTTCGTCTCTCTTGCTCAGCACGACAGTCCTGTGCACCCGGAATGCCTCCTCTAGTGACGCTTTCAAAATCTATGCTCTTGCAACCTGCGCTTCTCCTTTTCACTTTAACACAGATGTTGCACTAACTACTCGGGTGGTTTGTTGGGGGTTTTTTTGGTTGGTTTTTTTTTTGTTGTTTGTGGGGTTTATTTTTGTTTGGTTTTTTGTTTGTTTTTGGTTTTTTGTTTGGTTTTTTCTTTTTTTTTTTGTTTTGTTTGGGTTTTTTTGTCAAGCATTTACTTTTTAAAATTCCACATGTATGGTTATTCCTTTCACAACTAGTTTGCTGTGACCTAAGTCATGCAGCCCTTCTCATGCACAGGTCTCTGAAAAAGAAGTCTTCCACTACTAGCATGTGCTTCCTGCTCGGTGCACCTCTCCTTATGGTTTTCTCCTCTCATAGCTCCCATCTCCTCTGACTCAGCTGATTGCTGGGTGTCTTGCAGCCATTTCCTGGCCTTGGCCCCAGTTTTATGAGGGCTCCAGCTCCCTGCCATTATTCTCCTACTGCTACTGGTTTCATTTCATCTGCTGTCCCAAGCCTACTGCTATTTCATATAAGCCTGCCAGATTTGCCTGCATGATTGTTCTTTTGTCCAGATGGATGTTTAGCTCAGGCTATTTAGTGCTGATCTGGTTTTTCTATTGCGTTGTGTGTACCCAGGGGAAGAGGTTTTGTATTAAAATTCTCCTGGAGTGCTGAGTCACTTGAACTCTGCTACTGTGTCATGTGCTTGATTGTCTGAGTGCGGGACCTGGTTATGTCATATCTTGCAAAATGTGTTTTCTGTTTCCCCACTGGAGTTTTGCCTGAATGGCTTCCAAATTATCCACCTACTAGAAGTTTGGGAAAGTTCTCTCTCATGATGCAATTCCTCTCTTAAGTCTGTTTTGATCTTTTCCAAGAACCTCTCTGGGATTTGATAGCTGGTACACTTTTTTTGTGTGCTTCACTCTTTCTGTATATTTCTGGACATTTGGAAGGATTTAGTCCTTGTGACTGGAGCGACCATGTAATTTCCAAGTGCCAATTGCTTGTACATTTGCCCCATCAGATTATAGCCACTTTACAGTGTGCTCAGAGAGGTTCCTCTAATCCAGCAAACTCTTGATTGCACCCTGAAAAAGGTGTAAATGCTGCTGGTTGGGCTTCCCCTAATGATTCAACATTCACCAGACCTTTCCTGTGGCTCCCAGAGGCTAAGTGCAAGCCCAGAGAAATTCATTATCCACAGCACTTCCCCAAAAGACTCATCTCACTGAAATAGTCAGTAGGCAGTTTTGCCTTGATCGACAGAAGTGCTCTGGCTTCCCTCACTGGTAATCAGCAGTGACATTATTTTTGTTGCGATTCTGTTCAGTGGTTTTGGGTTGGTGCAGATACCCAAGTATCCGCCAGACTTTCAGTGCTGTTTGAGGCAGTCTGTGCTAGTTTCCTGAGATGTAACAATCCATTTTCTTTGCAGGCTTGTGACTTCCTTCCTCGGTGACTACACAGTGCATTTCTCATGTCTCACTGGCTGCAGAGAAGCTTATTTATAGCTTCAGTTCCTCCTCTTGTGCCCCTGTCCATTAGAGTGCTGACCTACAGTGGCTGCTGCCTCACCCTGAGGACATTCTCTGGCTCTGCTTTACCAGATCAGAATATGCATTGTCCTGCCTCATGCTGGGTCCTATAAACCCAAGGCAACAATTTTTGTGAGAGTTTCTTACTGACAGTTTGTATTCATCTGATGGTTTTAGCATGGTTTCACAGCTTTTTACATCTCACCAACATACAGTCACATTTTTGCAGCCTTACACTGATGTTTGTTGTTGCTGGGATGAGCTCTGCCGCTGACTCTGCTGTTTGCATGGACATGAATCAGTTGTTGATCCTGCAGCCTCATGGTGGGCGGACTGGGTGCATGGCTGGCAGCTCGCTTTTCCAGGCAGCATGAGGCGGCATCAGACAATTGAATTGACCCAGGTTGTCCTCTGTTTCTCAAGTAGCTTCAACTGTAACCTGTATTTGCTGATCTCATGACTTTACTGTCTGGTCCTCTCCCTTCACCAGACCAGTGGCACTCATAAAATTTCAAGAATTGCCCCAGATTTAGATTTGTTTCTCCAAACTTCTATTTCCTTAGAATGACTTCATCTCAAGAGTAAAATACTTAAATGTACATTACCTGGAGGAGTCTACATATGCATGAGATGTCAAATGTAACATTTCAGTCAATGAAGGTCCAGTCCAGAGAGCTAAAAGGACTCAATTGGACAATTTTGGGTGCCTACTTTGAGGCAGAATGGCTGAGTAGCTCTCCTTGCATAGTCTGTAGTGAGAAAAGAGGGAGTGCTGTTGTTTAAAACAAATCTAGTGCTGTTTGAGACCCCCAAGGATATCTGGGACATGTGCAGAGAATTGACCAGTATAGAATCATAGAGTCACTGAGGTCAGCAAAGACTTCCAAGATCATCAAGTCCAACCTTTGGTTGAATACCACAATGCCCACTAAACCATATCACATCACAGTAAGACAGAGAGCATCACATGGAGACCAGAATGTCCTACAATCATAATAATTTAGGTTGGAAAAACCTCTAAGATTCTAAATGGCAGATACTCTACAGAACCTAAAATAACACTGGACACATCAGCCTTCACAAACAGGACTTTATACACCTACCCCACATGTAGGCACATAAGATTGGCTATCTCAGTGTTGGAAAACTGTCTGGGGCTACTTGGGATGCCCCTGCTTGGCCTCTATTTGCTGTTCCTGGTTGTCTCTTGGGTCACCCATTTTGGGCAGTTACATCTCTCTCATCATATTTACAAAGTGCCAGAGCATTCTCTCATCTGATTAATCTGTCACCTATCTCCACAAACACTGCTGTTTCTGTAGCATGTTGTTTCTTCCTTTTCCCCAGTGAGATAATGAGTTTTTCACAATTTTCTCACCAGTACTCAACAGTCAGGCCTGAACACAGAGTCCTTACCAGCTTTCACTCTTTTCATGCTTGTGCTTCTTCATTATGCCTTTGTATTTTATTTCTAGAGGTCACAGTTTTCCCTGTATTTTCCTGTTTATTTCTCATTTTCTCTCTGTTCAAAATGAAATGGCAAACAAAACCTCCGTTTTTTTTTGTTTTATGTTGCAATTAATAACATTTAGGCTTTCATAGTTCTGCTACTGAGATTTGTTTGCAAGCTCTTAGTTACAGAACTATGTAAGAGTGCAATTCATACCCTACAACATGTACTTAGAGAGTGTCAGAGATACCTCCTGCAGACTTCTAGTCTGTACTTCATCTTTCAATGTTCAAATACATTTACGAAGTGGTAAGGTAGAAACATTTTTGTTATGCTAGGGAAGAGAGAATGCTGGCAAATATTCTGGTAGCCATATTCATGAGGATTATTTCTCACTGTTGATACTGTGGCTCCATATTGCTTGAAAATAAATATTTCTTATTTGCAGCATATAGGAAACATAAGAATAAATGTGTATATATAGTGGTTAAACTCTCAAGTATTTTGTTTGATTTTCAGTTGTGTCAAATGGAGCACCTAATTGCTCCAGCCACCACCTTCAGTCTCTGACCTACATTTATGACAGGAACTGTGTTAAAACAGAAAAGTAAAAGACAGGAATGGTTTTAGACAGCTTTCCCTAGTTTTTTTTTTTTTCTGATGAATAAGCGACTGTTTCTGAATCAGAGACAAGTATCACCCAAGCCCAGATTTTCAGGAGATCTAAATATGACTCACAAAAATGGGGGTTGAAGGACTTCAGGTAAAGGCAACAGCCCCCCACCCTCCTCCCCAACCCACTCATGTATGTTAATTTAAGCAAAACAAACATTTGTAAAAGAAAGCTGTCCAGCTAGAAATGTTGAGAACATGTGTTTTCCTTGTTGCAGCACAGCCAAAAAAGACAAAGTTCCATTTACACAGTATCACATTTTGCCAAATTAACAGTAATAGTACTATTAATATTTAATATTTATATGACACTGTCATCAGGAGGCTAGTCGGGTCTGATCTCTGCTGTGTGACATGTGCAGATACCAAAAATTATCTAGCTTATTTTTATTTATGTTGAGCAACTATTGTAACGTGCCTGCTATGGATCCTGCCAAGATGTAGGCCCCATCTCCAAAACCATAGGTGTATTTTTAGGACAATTAACTGTCATAACTGAGAGTTTCAAGTAAAGTTCTTCCTTTCTAGTTTTCTGCCATAGTATTAAAAGCTGAGTTTAAATGTCTGATCAGACAATTATGGGGTCTGGTTCTGATAATGCCTTTTCAGGATGTTACTGAGTAATTGAACAGGGCATTTCCCATGGCTGGGTTAGAGCTGCAGAGGGAAAAGTATATATATTTTTGTTTTGATGCGGAAAACTCAAGCATCATGGAGTTTTACTTCATATACAGGTATAAAAACATGCATTCAAACCTCCCATGAAGTTGGTGAGAAGCTTTGGTTTTACAAAGATACATGAATTTTCCTAAGGATTTGCTAGCCATATAAAATGAGGCTTTCTGGGTACTGTCCTAACTGTGTGACTGTTCCATGTCCCTCAGTTTAGGCATTGCAAGGCGTGTGGTGTTTGCCACAGTATTAACATGGTTCTTCTGCGCAACCATGAAATAAGTAAAGATTATAGTAGTACTTTTACTACCACAACCAATCTGCCGTCAGGCATCTCTCTGATCAATATGCTTAGCTTAAGTTTTACCATCTTTCAATACACAGAGGTTTGATTTGAGGTTCATCCTAACATTAACCGATGAGGAAAGTTAAACTCTTGCCAGCTGGGATGGTTGAGTGCCCAGCTCCATGTGCCTGTGTAGTCCTAGCAGATTATCCAAATTGCTTCTTCAGTGTGGTGAAGTGACTCCAGAGCTGGTGTTATTTTGGTGGAGCCTCTAACAGTGTGAGGACAGAGGCATCCAGGATGGCTCACAGCTACTATGGGAGCTGCACCCAGGCTGTAATGCCCTCTGTGGTCCTGGCTTTGGCAGCTTGGAAAAGTCTTTTATTCACCACTGTGAGAAAGAGACTTGAAGATTTTTATGAAGCAATCAGTTTTCTGAGCCAACAGTGTAGAAATGATGGGTTTGAAGTCAGGAATATGAAAGCTTTTAGCTTCAAGCTCTGTGCTTTTGACTCTTGGTTGTCCCCACTCTCCAACTTTGATTTGCATCATTTGTCTCAGATTGCCTGAGCCAGATCCAGCCAACTTTTGTACTCCAGGCAACCAAGCACCTAATATGGTCCAGCAATCGACAGGAGCCCTATCCTACGGACCAGATTAGAGCTGTCCTGAAGGAAAACTGTGATGTAGCTGCTGAGTGTTTGGCACAACTGGCTTTGTGTCTGTTGAAATGTGCGATAGGATAATCTGGTGCTTCTCTTACACCACCTCACTTGTGAATGCAGAGGCAGCCTGAATCTGTGTGTGTCTGTAAGGAGCATATACACTCATGCAAACTCATTGCCTCTACATGACAGCCTGTCTCCCAGAGCATCAATGATTCCCTTGGTACTCAGGAGTCTGGGGATTCTTCTTTGGTGAATAAATTGCGGTAGGAAGATGTGTTTGAAATTTCTATCATCTAGGATCCTTAGCAAACTCTCCTGTGACAACTGCACTGAAGAAAAGTAGGTGGATATATATGGAAAGTGTTTCTTGAAACTGTATGCAATGACAGTTCACTGCATTTTTGTCATTCCTTGAAGAGTTATTTTACTTGTATTACTTCCAGAATGATTTCTACAGAACAAATTCAGGCAAAATAAATAATGTAAATAATACAATATCACACAGAGATTTTCCAAACATTATTTTTCTTAGCCAGCTAAAGGGATATTCTCAGCTCTGAAGAAAATGGAAGAAATTCTATTCTGATCTAAGCATGCCTATCCTTTAAAGCCTGGAAAGTTAAAGCTTTCAACATCCAAAGTCTCATCTGTTCCAGTGGTTCTATGGCCTTACCGCTGCCCCTACATATACTGTGATACTGTATACGCATAAGAGCAAATTTCACAATCAAGTTAAATGGCTGGCCTAAATTCTTTTCTCTCAGGGTAGCTACTTTTAGGTAGGAGAGGAGCACTGCATTCCATATAGCTTGTGAAAAAATACCATGCTGTGCCTTCAGAGTGGACTTAAACATAAATCAGGAAACCTTGCTCAACAGAGCATGCTGGGGCATTTTGTGTTTTGGTTTTTTGTGGATTTTTTTTTTTAGACAGAAATGTAATAGTGGTTAGGACTTTTTTTAGGCATTTCACTAGAATTTTATTTCAGCTATCAATCCTATGACTTTAATATGGACAAATTATAGACAAATTTCAGTCTTTGGCACAGTTTGTAGTAACTTTCAATCTTAAGCTGTAAGCCTGTACCATAGAAATCAAATAAATATATTATCATAAGTTTTAATTCTAGTAGAGCTTTCTACTTACACTGAGATATAACCGGGTTCCTATGCACCTCTTTCATTCTCTCCAATCCATCTGTCTACTTCTTCACCAAGTCAGAGATTTCTGCATCCAAATGGAAATGATCACCTGGACCATTAATTCCCTTAATTTTACTAACCCCACCTCCAGTGCACAGCTGGATATGGGGTAAGAAATTGTCCAAGTATGAGGAGGTGTAGAAAGAAGCCAAAACATGGTTTGTGTAATGCTAGAGCTGAACTTAAAGCTGTGAAAAACATAAATATCATCAAATATGCTCAGATTCGAGTAAGCTTTTGTTGTTAAGTGTTTTGCCCAAAACTGGCATTTCAGTGGGTTTAGAACTGTTCCAAAAGCCAGTGTAAGCTTGTCATTTTTGAAGGTGAGAGGGAGAAGAGACAAAGAGATACGTAAAGATAGATTACTTGATTTAAAAGCCACCTGTCTCCTTTCTTTCAATACTTCATTTGGCAAAGGATTCATTCAAAAGGCAGGAAAGAAGGCTTTAGTTTCCTCACCTGCCGGAGATCCAAGCCCACCCTAATTTCCCAGGAAGAGTCCCTAATCACCAGACTGTTCCATATCCCCCAGGATGCAGATTGGAGAGAAAGTTGTTTTTTTTTCAATACATCTGATAGAATATGTTCTACTTTGTTTACAATATTGAAATATTCATGGGAGTGATGTCCTGCCTCTCCACTGCAGAGCTGAACACCATGATATAGAGTTTTTCTCTCTGGCTTAATGAATATTTCAATATTCTATATAGAGTGGAACAACATCAACAGGGGAAAAAAACCCAAAACATAAAGTATTTCCCAGCAGAATATTCCCCTGTGCAGTAGCTGTAACCTCCTTCTCTAGGTTCTGATCTCTGCAAGGGAAGTGGGAACTGAACCCCAACCTTATACCTCCCGGCTGAACTCTGCAACCATTGAATAAAGGTGTGGTAGTTCCTGTTTGGGGCATTTTAAAAACATGTTGTTATTTATTTTTTTTCTCTAAGAAATAGGCCAAAATAGAAATCTAGGGCTTTATTATTTTCTTTTAATCAAGAAAACCTGCAAATGCTTCATAGTAGTTCATTGGGGCTTACCAGGTTTTGTCCCCAAATTCAAAAACTTGGTACTTTACCAGCCTTCTAACTTATAATTGGTGGGAAAGTACCAGGGGAAGGCAAGATAAATTTGCAGCTTTCTAATGTGAAGGTCAAAAAGCACTGTTTGGAAAGATGATGTTGGCAATTTTGAACTCCTGGTGATATAAGATCAAATATAGTCCCTTTACAAATTAATAGGTTGTTGGTTTTTTTTTTCATTTACTGGTAGGTACAGAAAGTTGGGGAGCAGACCTTTCAAATAAGGACTATTTCTGAACAAATGCTTTTCAGGCTGTTGCTGCTGTTTTAGAAATGACTTGCTGGATTTACTTCAAACCTTAACATAAAAATATCTCTCCTGGCTGTTCACCAAAGTACCTGAAATTTCAGCCTGTTGGGAGTCGTTCTGCCTCTGTTTTTTGATCAAAGTGGGAGTAAGAGGTTCACAATCTGGTTTGTTAAGAACAATGTCTTACAGCTTTAAATGTAACCCTCTTAGGTTTTTTCCCATTTTACCTTTCTGGTTAAGACAAGTTGCAATTCATGCCAAAAAATGCCCTGCCAGCACTGAGGCTCCTGTTTCATTGCTTTATTAGAGCTTGAGCTACATGATTAGCCTGAGGGATAGATTCACAAATAACAGCTGCTCAGCTGGGGTGTTTCCTTAATCCATGCCTCTCCCTTTCAGAATCAAAGCCATACTGAGGTACGAGAAAATTATCTCTACCCTACAGAGCTTCATGGAGTGAGTAGGGAAGGGAATAAATGGGCATGTCTCTGCTGGAAATCTTGTAGAGGCTAAGATGAGACAACTGCACTTTGCCGATGGAACTACTCTCTGTTGACACATCTAATCTAAATTAATTTTTTCATTTTTATGCAACAAACCTAAACTGTCTGGGGCATTGGAAAAAGCAAGCCACAAAAAACCAGCTGCAAGCAAGCTGCTGTGTGAGCAGTACCTTGGAAATGCTGAGAATGTTTTTAGGGGTAGTTATTGTGCATAATAAAATTTATTTATCTTCCTGCTTAGGAAGTCCTGTGAATGCACTGCATTCATCCATTCCTACCTCTCTGAAACTCTTTTTCATATATACTTAGCAATATTTTTCATAAGAAGAAGTATAATAAAATAAAAATATGGAACGTGATTGTTTACTTCTTTACTATGGTACAAATAGCAGTAGTTTCACTGAGAACAGTAAACCTAAACCTCAATTGATGAAATCACTCTGGAGCTATTGGTTGCAGTAGAAACTGACTCATCTGTATTAGTTGAAAAACTGGTTAAATGAAACTGAAGTGATATGAAACTACAGTAAATGAGATGAAAATCAGTGCCATTTGTATACTGTTTTCATACCTACAGTGGCTTTCTGATACTGCTAAGTGAAATAATTCAGTGAGTATCTTACAGTCAACTAAGTAGAATCTGATGGGAAAAAATTTTTCTAACTCTAAAGAACCAAATTCCTTTGATGCTAAGACCTCTCTTTTCTGTCTAAAACCTTTTGGATGTGTTGGGTTATATTTTGAGGCAATAAGAATTATTGTGCTAGTTACAGAAAGACTTCCTCTCCGTTCACCAGCTGGGATTTTGGAGTTAGGCCCATAAGGTAAGTAGGGCTGCATGAAGGGGTGAAATACAAAACAGAAGGGAAGAAAAACTTGGCTGAATTCTTAGGCTGTTGAACTCATGGGTATATTTACCCTTCCTGCCCACAAGTGTGTTGGTACATAACTGAAGCTTGAGAGAAAGTTGAGGCAGCTGATGCAAGATAAATGGTTCCTATAAGAGCAATATGCCCAGTACTTTTTTTGAATTTTAAAGCATCTCTCTCCTCCAAACAAATTATTATTGTTATTGCCCCTTTCTTACTCTAGAGATCTGTTTCATTCAAGAATTCAGAATACAATATGTCACTGCTAGTGACATAGTGTTTTGTTTCTGCTAACTGTGCAGAACAGTATTTAAGGAGAGGTCTTTCCTTTTGCCTCATGGAGGGAATATCTGACTCGTTTCCCACCAAGGCTTCACTCTGTGTAGCTATAAAAGTCATGAAATTACCATTGTATTTCATTTATAGTGCTTTGAAGCTTTGCACAGCTCAAAGTCAGACCACATCCCCTGTCAGCACAAAGGGAGGTGGGTAAGAGCTGGCACATATCTAGAGGTCTGAAGTGTGCTTGCAGGGTCCACGAAAGGCAACTGCAGAAGTTCAGAACTGAAAGAATAGGCTGTATGCACACCAGTCTGTCTCCTTTTTACCCACTCTACTAATTGGTTTCATAAAGGATATAGCTTCTGCCTATGAAACTCTCAGTATCACTTGTTTTCATGGTAGATACATGTATCTACATGTATACAGGATTTACCTTTCCTTCCTCAGAATGTATTACAATTTTAACAGCTGACTTCATGATAATTTTTTCTCGATATTTTCTACTCTTTCTCATTGATTGCAAGGTTTGGGTTTTTTAGTTTGGAGTTGGTTGGAGGTTTTTTGGTGCTCCATTACTTTGATTCTCACAGCTTAGTGTTCATATATATATATATATATGCCTGACTGTCTGTGGGTGATACTCCTTGAGCTAATTGCTTCTCCTCTGACTGAAAGAGCTTTAGGTAACTAAGTGCTGCCTCAGAGATGCAAACATTAAGAGCTGAGGTCATTCTATTTTTAAAATTTCATTGCTCTGAATTGGCGCATTGAAACAGAGGAATCTGAAAGTGATGCTCTGGGCTTACTGATGACACTGGGAATTTTCACACTGGTATTAAGAGGGTTCGAGACTCCTTCTTGGGGAGCTCAGGATAGTCCTTGCTGGATTTCAGCTGGATTTCAAGCCAGTGAGGCCTTATTTAAATATAGATCTGTTTCTCTAAGTACCGTTTGTTAGTCAGGCATTAACAACAGAGAGACATGGAGCTGCCACACAGCTTACAGCATGCAGCTCCCTCCTGCCCTGCAGCAGCCCCCCGGGAGCCTGTATGGGCATATGGCGAGGGATTGCCTTCTTCAGTGAAGCTGATTCACCTAATCCTTAAATGAAATAACACCACACAGAGCAGGCTTGTTTAAGATACATATTTGTTTTTTACTTTACAATTATAATGGAGCATATGGCAATGCAGATGAGCAGTCAAGGTCCAGACCCCTGGGATGAGTGTAGCTGCAGTCCTACCCCAGTGAAATGAAATTACTTATGCCAGAGATGACTCTGGTCCCAGGAGCCATCTGCTTCCTCGCTGGGGAAAGCTGTGTTGGCTGCACAGAGCTGGCTCATCCGAGAAGCAGAGCCCAGCCCAGCCATGTAGACAGCAGTGTGCTCAAAAATGCAGGGAGCAGCACCACTAGATCTGCTTTTCAGTGCCTGCAGTAGTGCCTAGAAGTAGCTGAACCCAGGCAGTAGTTTTCTGCAATATCCTGGGGCAAGCGGATGAAGGAAAACAAGACTGTTGCCAGAATGGTCCCATTTCCTTGCACTTCTGCTGAGAGATTTTTCCCTGTTTCTCAATGTGCTGCCATCCTATTCGGTCTAGCAGTAGCATGACAACAATACTACTACTACTATTAATAATAATAATTAATTATAAGAGTAAAAAAACTCAGATCTATGCTCTGGCTGGGGAAATTTGCATAGAAAATTTGCATTTCAAAAGCATATTTGCTCTAATATTTACCTTTCAGAGATCTACCTTTGGAATGGTATGTACCATAAAACTCCTACCAGGTGAAAAAACATGGCATGGGCTCTCTGCCTGCTTTTGCTGCCTGAAAGAACTGTCTGTTAGCTCATTTTCTAGGGACAACTCCTATGTCTGCCATGGTTTTGGTCATCAGAGCTGTTTCTTTGTCCCCTGTTCACTCTTACTACAGACATCGCTCTCCTACCAGCATTTAATTTCCGTGCAGTCAGTGAACTGTGTCTTGTGCCACTTGCCCCTTGTCAGGGGACACCAGTTGTGTCAATGTGGTGTCAGTGTTGTCCAGGGAAACTCCACAGTCCTAGTCTCAGGGTCTGATTTTCTCCACCACGTGTGGGGGAGGAAGAAAGGGCCCTCGGGTCTTTCTTCTGCACTGTGTATGGCCTTACTCAGTGCAAGTGGCTGGTGAGATGCAGGACGGTGTGACTGAGTGCAGCTACTTTGAGAAGGGCCATTGCAATATGGAATTTATTCTGTGTTTACCTAAATGACAGCAACTGCTCAATGTTACTAAAGGACAGAGAGTGTAATTTTCAAAGGAGAAGGATGGTGTGACTATAAATCCTATGGAATAATGGGATTTGTATGGGGGAAGTGTCTAATCCCTTTCATAATAAACAGGTTTATGAATGACAGATGTGGATAAATAATGAATACTTCCAATTCACAATCAAGGATTGAATGAGCAGAAGAAAATGCAGTTGCAGCTCTGACTGCATTTTAAATGCTACTTAAAATCTCAGAGTTCAGCACGAAGAAGACCTATTTGATTATTTGGTTCTGCTTATGCTCTTTACTTCATTAGTTTTAAATACTTATAATTATGAAAACACAACTAAAAGCAGAGGTGGGCTGAGAGCAAAGAAATGCAAACAACTGATCAGATTTCTTGCTTTATCCAAAGTGTTCTTTAAAGCTGTTTCACCACGAATACTCAAGCACAAACAGTTAAGTGTTAATTGAGTTGAATTGCGTGTGAATGCACATATCAGTTTTGTCAGCAGCAGCAAGGCCAAAGAGAGCACAGTGAGAAATATTATATCCAGAGAAAAAATTAGTCAGAGAGGCACCCTGGGTTGAATGAGTTCTCCAATGCATGTAATATGCTTGGGATTTGAGCACATCTGGTAAAGTCAGAAATTAGAAAAGGGACTAAATTTTTCTTATTAGGTCATCTACTCAATCTCCTTGTCAGTCTAGCATCCTTCTCTGAGATATTCCCTTCAGGGTTAACATTTCAGTGTTTTATTAATTCTAATTTGGGGATTTTATCTGCAATGACACAGTGAATAATTAACTCAAGGAACTCCTTGCTGAAGGTTAGCCTTGGAGCAAAGTGCCCAGTAGTGTTTTAAAAGGGCCTGGATGCATTTGTTAATAGCATCTGCACCTGCGCTACTGCCAAATGGAACAGGGACTATCAATCTGGCACTACCTGGTCTCAAGACAATTATCTTAATGGTATGTTATAGCTGGATTATAAGACATTTGTATCAGTGTCTAAAGCATCTCTCAGTTCACTTAGAGGCAGGAAATCAGGTTTTCTAACTGAGCTAATGTATGAGGTTTTCTAGGGTATCCATCAGCAGTGTAGCTAAACTGTCTGTGTCAGTACAGCAATAAATATGAATGCAATCATGTTAAAGGTTGCACAGCGTGATTAAACCCACTGCACGCTCAGCACAAAAGATGTCCTCAGACCAGTCTCACAGTAGATGGGTCACATCTGCCATGTGCTACGGCAGGGAATTATAGAGGGGATCCCTGACCGGGGTGAGCTGCTCCTGACCGCATGCCTTGCCGTATCTAGGGCAAGGTGAAGGGCTCTATTCACACCAGTAATTTAAATGGTGTAAGGGAGCTGTTCTGGGAACTGGAACTTGATCATTTGTGCTGTGAAAATAGCAGTCCCCATCACTGTTATGGCTTGGCTCAAATCAGTCTCTTAAATCTCCCCTGGGCATGTTTTGGGGAGCAGCATGGGATAAGGATCCTCCTTCACAGGTGGTTTGAATATAGCCACCCTACTCTGGGCACACGGACATGCTGGTGCAGGTGAGGTTTAGGGTGCACCATCCCCAAATCTGCAAGCAGGGAACTCTGTACTTGGGTCCAGCCCTTGCACTGCTCACAGTGGAGCATCCAGGAGCAGAGCGTGCAAGAAGCAAAGCTTATGAGAGTTCATAGGAGGAATTTTGGATGTGCTTGCTGTCAAGACAATGTTGCCATCCTGGCACTCAAGGTTCCATGTGTCTGGTTCCTGCCTTTTTGTCTCTTCGCAGAGCTTTTCACGATTGCTTGCCTGCCACAGCAATCCACATCACCCTCTCTAATCTCTATGCTTGTACCCATACAGAATTTTTTACCAAAAAAACTATAGCTGTTGTTCCTTTTCTCTTTTCTATATCCATGCTTGAAACACACCCCTTCCAAAAAGGCCTATGCAGCCCAGTTCCCATAAAGAATAGTATAACTCAGTAGTCAATCACATAAAAATCATTAATTACAAAATATATGGTCTGTGTATTTATCTGTGGATATGAATATATGTGTTTATGTACCTCCATTTCTCTCACTGTCTCCACATATGTAGATAGGGAGGAAAATGTAAGTCAAAACAGAAAAACTAACAAAATATTTGAGGTGCTTCCATGGCCTTCCCCTCCCATAACAACTGAAGTCCTGAAAAATTTTGTCTCATTATTCCAGCAGCATTTCTGTGACAAAAGGAGAGGCACCAGGCAGGAAGAAATAAAAATTGGTGAAGGAATGGAGTAGATTCAGCTTGCCCAAAGCCTGCTCACCAAAGCACTGCAAATGGCATGTGATTGACCCACATACTCCTGGGTGTTGTAACAGAATAAGCAATTATAATAAAAAAAAGAGCCACACATCCAGAAGATAATATTTTGCAGTTCGTTTCAGGGGATTATATTTGAGATTTCTATTTAATAAAACCCCCTCAAACCTAATGTCATATAGACTGATGTGTAGGACTCAGAAAAATAGTTACCACTGAAGTGATTTAGGGTTAGTAACCCAGACCACCTACAATTATTGGACTGAAAAATGTCCAAGTTCAGTTTTCAAAATGCTTCTCTAAGAGTAGCCTGCATGCCATATGTCTGCAAATGTTGCCTTCTACAGTACATACAAGGAAATCCAACAGCCTTGGAAAGCTCATATTTCATTTGATGCTGCTGCTGTGTTTATAAGAAACAGAAGAAAAATAATGATCTGATGGCAGAATATGATTTATAGCTTTATGTGTAGGAGTGGGATGAAAACCCTACCTCCTGGCAGACAGTCCCTTGTCCTGCATCTTTCCAGTCGATTTCAACTCAGCGACAAACATCTAAAAGTAGTGGAGCTGGAGCTGACTGAGTTTTCCATTTAGGAAAGGCTGGGAAGTGGCCAGATAACCTAAAAATGATTTTTGACTGAAGAATCTAGGAGCAGACAGAAGCATTTCCATTAGCCTTCTGCATTGTATTTCACTTTTGACTACATTTTGGTTTTGTTTTAGGCTGCAATCACTGACTTTCTGCAGAGCTGACAGAGATGCAAAGTCAAACCAGCACCCTGGATTGGATATTTTGCACATGAAACTGCCACCAAATCTCAATAAGAAGCAAACACTGAGAATCAGAATTGCAAACAGTGACAATACAAGCCTATAGAAGTCACTGAGGTGTCCAGCCTTGAACCTCTGTCCAGAACAGAGACCAGCTTACACCAGATGTGATATAAGAACCATCCCAGGGGCTTTATTTCCAGTTTTCCAATGGGAAAAGTGTGAGACACATAATTTTATATCAAATGCCGAGTCTTTGTTCTCAGCAGGATGATGATAATTAAACAGTTTCAGACAGGACAAGTCACTTGCAAGCCCAATTTTTGACTTTGCACAAGATGTAAGATCTAGCACCTCCAAAGTTCAGAATTCTTAAATATCAAAGACATCCAGAACCCAACTGCCTTCAAATGACTTCAGTGGGAGTTACATACTTACCTGCATTTAAAGATCTGGCTGAAGTGATATACAAAAATGGGACTTCAGTTCCAAAAGTTCTTCAAATTTTTAAAATCTATTTCTTTTTCAGATTGTGAACCCTGTAAATGTGGTTTCTCAAAACTTTGTCATGAAGTGAAATACAAGGATAAATTCAGATTTTATTTTTTCATACTTTCCAGCATAAGTGGTAACTTTGGTAATTGGATATGGTTTGGCCCCATTCCTAATTCTGACAAAAAGCAGAAGATACAAACCCGTGAACGTTTTTAGAGTGTAAAAGAAATCAGCTACACCAGTGGCTGCTGTAGAGCAGAGAGCACTGAAGGGTCTTTTACAAAAATATGTCAAGTCTGGAGGAGGGACACATGTTTTCATGACTTGTAATCCCAGTTACTGAAAGATGAGAATTTCCTTCACATTATTTATTCAGGGCCTAAATCAGTGACTCTCACATGACCGTGGACATGAACAACTACCAGTGGCTGAATAGGATGGTTCCTGAGCATCAGCTCTGTAGGCTGTGGTACAGTCACTGCGTCCTTAAAGTCCAAGTATGAGTAGTTCCCTTTTGAAAGTCGTTCCCCAAACTCACCCAGAGACACAAAAAGCCTCTCATAACATTGTCAAAACAGAATAGAAATTAACTGCTCAACAAACCCAGGCACAATTTATCTTTAATCTTGGTGCTCCTGGTGCCTCGAGCCCCATTGCAGTTGTGTGTAAGATGCAAAGTGCAAGGCCTTGCTCATACAATCCAACTAATCAACATTTCAAGATCATCAGTCACTAGAAACCTCCATTGTTAACTAAATCTGACTTTGCCTCACAGATGATATTGTTGATGATAGCTGACCTCTGGTAAATCCCTGCCTAAATCAGAGATGCAGTTATGCTTAGTGGTGTAAGCCACGGAACCAAAGACGTAAATGAGTGGAAGACAGAATTGTTATTTTTGTACACTGTGGTGTTTTCTGTAGGTCAGGGCAAGGGCGTATCAGCATGGACACCATGGGTGAACCTCAAGCTCACTAAGAGGCAGTTTACACTGGAGCAAAACCCATGTAGAAGGTTGACTGGTGCAGAGCATCTGGAGGCATTTCCACAGACACTGAAAACCTCATTCCCACCCATCCAAAATCCTCCTACGCAGAAATCCTCAAGCATGCAAGCAAGAAAAGCAGGGGTAAAATAAAAGTAACAAACGAATGTTTAATGTTTCATCTACTTTTTTATTCATCTGGAAATAGAAAAAGATTGCTAAAACATTGCAACAAACTTTCTGTGAATATTTTCCTTTGTATATTTTTCATTTTGTTTCCAGATGAACAGTGCACCCTTTAATTAACAAGGGTGGGAAACACTGTCCTGAGGTCAAAGCAGCGATAAAAAGTGCACAGCTCTGGATTCTGTGATGAGACACAGGTCCTTCATCTGCCAAAAGCCTATGTGTGATATTTGGCAAGTTGCTTTGCAACTCCCCTATATGTATGGTCATTTTTCTTCTTCAGTGTTTGTGCATATACTTGGGGCATCAGAGAAGTAATAAATTACAAGCACGGTCTCATGCTTAAAGAGTCACAAAAGGATTAATGCCTGGTATTTGAGCCACTGGTCTGAAGTCAGATAGGTCCAGCTTTTTAACATTTAATAGAGAGCCTTTGAAAACATGGATAATGATTTTTAAGAGGCAGTTTTTATGCAGATAAGCTATAATTGATACCTACTGGCCTTGGGCTTGTTGAACTTTTGGGGGTGTCTTCAATAATTGCCAAAGGTAAGACACAGACCAAAAAACAGAGTTCAGGAAACACTGTCACCATTAAAATGACAATTTCTGATTATATTACTCAGTGGTTTAACTCAGATAAAAAATGGCCTGAAAATGAAATAAATAAATAATAAAAAAAAGGAAGAAAGAAAATATCTCAAATTTTCTTACTGCTGTTGGAAGGTGTCTCATCTTTTTGGTTTAAGGCAAGACCTCTCTGCCCCTGGAAGATTCCAGCATCACCCACTGGCATTGCTGAAGTGAAGGTCATGCCTGCCTTTCCATTAAAAATCCCTCTGTCTCTCTTCTTTCTCTGTTTCCCAGCCTTTTTCTGCCCAGAGTTTTATAACTCAGCTGTAAGAAATTGCTTCTGGGTGAAACTTGGCAGCAAAAGTCTGATTTCAGGCCAGGAATGATCCCCCTCCCCTTCTGATTTTCAAAACCCTTTTCTTTTGGTCAGATTTGAGGCGCAGAAGAGCAGAGTGGAGGGGGAGGTGGCGCGGAGCGTTGGGCACGGGAGCTGGCTGGCTCCGGCTGCTTTCATCATGCTTCAGCAGTTCTTTATTTTTCCAGCTGAAATAAGGGTGATTTCTGCATAATGTGGCAGTGATATTTTTTGTGTATGTATTTGTATTTAAGACTAAAATGGCTGAGTCATTTCTTCTTGAAAGCAATTTTACTGTGTGAGCGACTCGCTTCCTTTCTGGTTCTCCTTCATTTTATTTTTTGTTAATGTTAAAAAGGAAGGTTCAAAATAACACTCTCCTCTTTGGGTCAGCAGAAACAGCTTCACAAATACTTGTGTGTGCATTCAGAGTGCTCCTGTAGTGTTGGAGCTGAACAGAAATATTGAAATGATGGTACTGATACCTTTGCAACAGCACTGACATACTAAAGATCTTTGAGTACTTTAGGTGGTTTTCTTTGAATTGCAAGAGTGCTTAGAAACCCAGACTAAAATCATGTCTCATTGTGTGACAAGGCAGTGAGGATAAATTCTGATTTAAAAGCCACCAGTGTATAAAAAAAAAAAAAAAAGAGAAAGACAAAATACAAAGTGAGAAGGTTCAGAGGCTCCAGGTAATGACCTCCATAATGACCAACCCAATGGCTGTTGGCACCTTTAAGCCCTGCTGCAGTAGCATGGAGAGCACTATAATGTAGCCAGGGGCCCACTACTGGTGTGTATTTTGTGCTAATGTTATGTTTGTGACTGCAGTATTACAGGAACGGGGCTGCTGCTGGGAGGTGCTCACACGAGGAGAGGTGATGTTGATGTTAAAGATGTCTGTGCAGCCTCTTCTCAAACACTGTATGTGTGTGTGTTGATTCTATGCCAAGCCCCAGCAGCTGGTTTTTCTGTTCTGAGCAGTTTGTGAGCCCCGTATTGAATGTGCACATCTAGCCTGTTTATGACTAGAAAATATACTTTCCTCTGGTGCTTCTATCAGGGTTTACTAGAAGGACATAATTGTCCTTCTGCTGTATCACAGAGTGGGGTACTTGAGGAGGATCAGCCTCATGTGTCAGGTTGGTCCACAGTGTAGTAACTGCTGACTTCAAGATCACATGTTCCTCTCTAGACCTGGGAGTGTTAATCATAGAATCACAGAATAGTGTGGGTTGGAAGAGACCTTAAAGTTCATCCAGTTCCAGCCCCCCTGCCATGGGCAGATGCCACCCAGTAGTTCAAGACCCCATCCAACCTGGCCTTGGACACTTCCATTAAGCCACATATCCAAATAAATTACCGATTAATGACAAGCTGTGAAAGTACAGGAATCACTGATTTCCTATATGGTGTCAGGGGGCTTTGCTGGATCTGTGGTTGTACTTTCCACAAGTGTGAAAGCATCTTTGCTGCTGCTTGCCCAGCTCTGTGCTGTTGTCCCTGCAGCTGTTTCCTGGCATATGAGTGGGACTGCTGGGGCATCAGCCTTTGTGCCCAACACTACACCTACTCCCTGCACTGAAAATGATCTCTAGTCCCTGTGGAAAAAATAGTATGTGGTCATCTAATTAAAGCTTATACACACTGGGGCCAAATATGGTTGCCCTGGCAACTTTAGTTCTGGTATTTCCAAACTTCAGGCTTTGGGAAGTCTTTTGCTTCTGTTCAGCCTCTTGGGGTTTGTTTGTTTGCATCTGTGTGTTTCCCTCTGCCTGTAATCACACCACACTTCTCCTCCTAAACATCCCCATGGCTTCTGCAAATTCTTTTCCTCTCAACTCCCACACCTTCTCCTCCCTGACACTTGGGCATGGAGACACATGTGGTTCTTGCTTCCAGTCTTTGGAGCCATAAATATCTGGGGTGGAACTGGAGAGAACAGTTTGGCCAAGCCCTGCATATGCTGCCCAGGCCACAGCCTGCGTGGAAGGACCCACTGCTGAATCCAGCTGACTTAGCAGCTCTGAGAGGAGCCTGTGCTAAAGGAGATATCTTAGAGATTTTCATGGAGAGCAGCAGAAAACATATTCTTGTTCTCTTAGTGAACCCTGAGTCAAAGACCCTGCTTCCTGCTGTTAGGGATGCTGCATATCCCTCAAACCACCACCACAGCTTGTGGTTTGAAATACCCAATTAAAGGGTCTTTTTTTTTTTTTAGAGTCACTTCTTTATGAAGCACTGTATGCAAATTTCCCCATGTGTTTGTTAACATCTGAAGGAATCCGTTAAACTTTTTTCTGTGTAACATCAAAATCTCCTGCAGGCACAAGGCGTGAATGTGGCAGATATTTTAATCCATATGGCATACTTTGAAAAATGAGATATGTATGAAGGGAAGCAGATTATCTACACTCTCCTGTGAGCAGGCTCAGATAGCCATTTCCTAAAGCTGTCTCTTAGTTGCAGGATCACACCATGATTGCAGTAAAGATCTCTGCACTCCTTGCCTTTGGAAGAGGAAGCTGTTGAAGACATGTGGACTCAGCCTGAATTCATCCAACCTTAGTTTAGGCACTTTATTAATATGCCTAGATTAGCGTCATGGTCATCAGAAGGCTTTCTCTGCAGACAATGGAAGTATCTCCAGAAAGTCATTAGATTTACATCCTGAAGAGACCCCTGCCTTCTGTTTAGTGGTTGCACAGCTTCAGCACCTGACTCAAGGGCATTTGTTAAATATTTACAGTCCTCCTGCCCAGCCCATGTGCTTGGACAGTGAAGGGAGAGGCAGCCTGGAGGCAAGCTGTGAGCAGACACAGCCTGACAATTGGTTTCAGAGCATGAAGAGAGTCATCCCTGTGGACTGACAATCTGCACAGGTGATATTTTGTTCATTTTGCCTCTTGCTCAGAACTGTTTGGCTTCTCACTGGCAAACCTTCCTATCTTGGGAAGCTGGACTGCCAGCCTCAGGCCCTCAAAAATCATGAGTCGAGTATCAGAACAATTGTGTGACAGATTTAAAAGCAAGGAGGTGTTTAAAAAAAAAAAACAAGAAAGAAAAGAGAGAGAGAGATGGTTGTATGCTCCTGAATTTCCTTCTGGTTTCTGAGGCTTTTTGGGTTTGACTAACGTTCATGTTTTCCAAGCCTTGTCTTGCAACAGTGAAATCTGGAAACTTCATTTACTCCAAGAGAAAGCTGAGGTTCTTGTGCAATGCGTTTTTTCAGGAGCAGGATCTTTAAGAAAAAAATGCAATAATGTGAGATGTAATAAAAAACTTTGAGGTTGGCAGTCTCGCAGGAGAGATATCAGGCTGTGGTTCTGTGAGAGCAACAAAAATGAGGGAAGCATAGAGTGCTGGTGTGAACTTGAACTCTTGTGCTTATAAAAGTTGAGCAGTTATGCCAGACTGGGTCCATAAGAATGTTGAATTTTCTCTTTTTCTATGTATTTAAGCTCATGAATCTTCCTTCACATCCCATCCAGAAATCTCAACACTGTTTTATATTATTTGAAGAAGAAAAAATTGTCACTAAACCAGTGCTGCCCTATGTGGGCAGCTCAAAACTATTCCTTCTCCCTTATTAATTAACATTGGCACTGTATTTATTGAATGTGGTTTTAATATTCTTTTCCCCTTTCTTTTTTTCCGATAGGAGTGGCCAAATGAGCTATCCTCACTCAACTCCTGTGTCACTTGTGGGTGGAAATTTACAGTTTATGAAGCTGAGAAGGGCTGAGACAATGAGAGAAGAATGTTGGGATGTCACTAAGAGATCATCCTTGTAGGAACTGCTCTGATCCCCAGTGCAAAAC
Source organism: Sclerurus mexicanus (assembly GCA_013396755.1). Taxonomy (NCBI): domain Eukaryota; kingdom Metazoa; phylum Chordata; class Aves; order Passeriformes; family Furnariidae; genus Sclerurus; species Sclerurus mexicanus. The sequence goes on from VWZF01002623.1 coordinate 1,072,025, forward strand.
CAGAGCTGTCCCCACATGTGACCTGCTCACCTTTATCCGTAGACTGCTGCAGGCTAAATTCCTGGTGGAAGGAGAATAAAGGGAAGAAAATGCAGTAGTTTAATGGGATTTAATCTTTCCATCAGCAGTAGTTAGTGCATTGCTCAGTCAGACAGGAGAGGCAGTGATGCTGCACAGCCCCCATGAAGTTTGTATCTGCATCCACTCCAACAATGCAGTACACATCTATTAACATCTCTTCCCTGGCCTTTCTCAAGCTGTAATTGGTAAAGAGTGTTTTAAAAGTACTCCGACTGGCAGTAAAATTCTACTTTTAAAATACTGGATGATGCAGCTTATTTCTATGTTTTGAACAACAGTACACGAGAAATTGTAGATGCTTTTGAGAAAAATTACATTGTGAAAAAACCTCAGAGAATCTCTTCGTGACCATTAGGATTTAATTGTGGAAGGCAGAAGAGGAAAAAAAAGCAGAGGACAGTAAGTAATGGATCATTATATCGTTATGACTCATGTTGCCTCAGAGGTTTTGTTTTCAGCTGGTGCTGTGTTTATCATTATTAAGTTATTTTATTATTAAATTTGGAATGACTTCTTATGGTAAATTTGAGTTTAAAAATTACCAGCCTGGTACCCATGAGATGTGTGTAAAACATGAAAAATATTAATAAAAAAAGATCCTGTAAGAATAATATAAATGTTAAACTAATGTAGAAGTAAGTTTTTCATATGTTAAACCTAAAGATAAAGAAAGCCTTGGTAATTAACTACAAAAAACCAAAATCTCATTACCTAACAGGCAAGATACCCTGCCCAAAGAATAGTGAAAATTAAAAAGGAACACATTTGGGGCTTCTAAAGAAAAAAAAAGAAAGCCCCAAAACCCAAAGAACACACACAGAAAACCAAAACCAAAACAAAATACCTGAACAAATAACTACCTCTTCAAAAAAATCTCCCACAAAACTACAAACCAAAATAAACCCAAAAAACCAAGAAAAAACATGCTCTGAAAATTAAGAATACTAAAACATGAAGTCCTACTTCAGTCCAGATTTATAAGAACTGCTTGGCACTCCTCCCACTGATTAACCCCTCTGCCTCATTTCTTATCTTAAAGCAGTTTTCTCTCTCTCAAAGAATCTCATTTTGTGTCCTTCTTTATTATTTCCCAGCATGTATCCCCCATTCTTTGGTCTCCCCTCTGGAACGTTGCCTGTACATTTTTTTGAGGAAAGGGACTGTCCCTCATTATGTGCTATACAGGCTGGAGCACCACAGATCTCCAAAGGGTCTAATTCCCAGGGAAAGTTCCTGCCAAATTCTTTGCTAGTGGCCCACTTCTGATTTCAGTTTTCAGCTGAGGACTTCATTTCTTGTTGTAAATCCAGCTTCTGAAACTATCCTCAGGCTTCCTGGGAGTTTTGCAGCCCCACTGATGAGGAGTGAAGGTCAAGCTACAGACAAATGGGAATGAGAGAAGGAAAAAAACTGGAACAGAGCCATGGGAGAGTCTGTAAAAGCTGTACAAAGGGGATGGGAGGAGTGAAAAATGGCAGATCTTCCTCATGGAACGTAATGTTCTTATCCATCCTGCTCCCTGCTTAGTAGAAACTAACACCTCTAGCACCTCCCAGTTCCTTCATGGTTGCAGCAAGTAATGTCAGTAATAGTAGTAGTAGAAGCAGTAACAGCACTCGTAGCAACAGTAATAATTAACAATAAGAATTATTTATTTTATTTTCTCCTTGGGTGAACCTAAGTGGACTCTCCCTGTGGTGCCTTCTGAGGACCTTCTATATAGTGTCTTCACAAGTCGTCTTTGTGGCCCATCATGTCTGTCAATCTGTCAAGCAAAGGCTGCATCAATGCTAATAACGAGATTCGGAGTAAAGAAGGGAGCAATAGCTCAATTATCATTCCAGGCACGTGGTGTAATTGTGCTGTTGGCTGCCAGCCATGTGGCTCTTGTGGCAGCAAACAGTGCTTTCCCTCAGCAGCCCCAGCCGCCCTGTTTTCATATGGGCTGGGAAGGTCAGAAAAATCAATTAGCAGTATGGGACGTTAGCGAAAGCCAAGTCCAAATACAACTTCAGAAACACTTTTCTGAAAGATTAATGTATCTTTAAAAAACAAATGGACATCTGTGTCATTTTTCAGAGCTGCTTGTGTTCGCTGCTCCTACTAGAAAAAGCCAATGTTCTCACTCCGTGCAGCAACACTGTCTCTTGGCTGCCATATAGTCATGTGTCAGACAGGGATTGCTGAACTTGATGTTGCCCATACAAAATCAACAAAAATTAGCTCATCTCCAGCTGAAATGGTGTTTAGGAAGCAAACAGACACACCAAGTTGGCTGAAGACAGAAACAGAAATAAGGTGTGATTGCAGGAGTCAGCCCCTATAGACACTGTGATGTGCAGGTCTGCCAGCACTGCCAGACCCTAGGGTGAGTGAGGGACCGGGCTGACACAGTTCAGGTTTTACAGCTAGACCAGAGAAGAAACCTCAGAATTCTGAGGTTTATAAGTTATGAGTTCAATGTAGTACTACCTTGGGCAAGTCACCTTCCTTTTAGTGGTCTCTAATAGCAATACCTGGCAGGGGCATTGTAAAATTTAATGAAGTGCTTCACTATCCTACTGTTACAGATATCAAAAACTATAAAGTGTCATTAAATTAATTGTCATCTGGCACATCACTCTTCAAATGGTTTAATCTAAATTACACCTCTGCTTTCTAATATAAATATTTTATTTCTCTTATGCAGGAACATACAAAGTAAAATATAACATCACTGCCCACAAGCCTTATTTAAAATCATATATATATTTTAGATATTCACACTCTTTTCCCTACTCTTTCCTTTTCTTATTATAAGGAAAATGATTTAGAACTGCAAAAGCTACTTGAATTGTTCCCTGGGCTCATTTCTGAGTTTACCTACCTAATTGTACCATTCAATTAGAGTTCTGCTTCTAAATTCTAGATTTTAATGTCATTAACACTGACAAAACCACTCTGGGCAAAATGACAGTTTCTGCTGACTCTCTGAGAAAAAAGCACTACGTTTCATAGGCTGGGAACATTGTGGGTACACAAACCATGTCCACTCCAATGACATCTGTGCCACTTGCAGATCATGTTGTGCAACAAAGGTAAGAAATTTGCCACCCATATGATGTGCTTCTTCTTCCTGATACCCAGCAAAGACAAGAAAAAAAAATCTCTTCAGTTATTTCTGTAATTTATTGAAGTAGGTGGAAGTATAATTTCTAGTGAAATGAGAAAGGGAAGATCATGTAGGTCAATCATGGACCTGTGAGGAACCAACTACAAACTACAACGTTTTAGGTCCCATCAAGCTGAGCAATGGTTGAAAGTGCCCATATGAGAAGGAACCTTGTTCTCAAATGTGGGGTCACCAACCACCCTGGAATGGCCTAGAGGAAACCTGCTTAGGGAAGAATTTCATAGGAAAATGATTAACAGTTATCACCAGGTGGAGGTTACAAATATTATGTCTGCTTGGAAATCTTTTTCAAAAGGATTGTTTCCCGTCATATTTTTATCAGGGAAATATGGGGAGAGAAAAAAAAGAAAAAAGGTTTCCCATGCCTTTGAACCTCTTGATTATTACTAATCAAACAGATCACTGTCTCAAGATGTTCAACAACAGCAAAGCTGTTTTCTATCTCAAAGCCCAGAAAATGGCCATTAGGAACACATCTCATTTCTGTAATGCAGGGACAGCCATGATAATTTGTTAAAAATGACATTATTATGGATGGAGAATAAGTAAGACTTGTATGTGACAGCTTATGTGTGACAGATAATTATCTTAAGAGCATTTGAAGTTAAACTATTTTTTCTTACCAATCACACACCTACAAAGAAAGATCATCAGACTAGGGAAAGAAATGCAGCAAAAACTGAAAAGAAAAAAGGGAGGAGAAATAATTATTCCATTTTCACCCAGTGGAGTACAGATTGTCTGTATTCTTTGGTGACCCAGGTGCAATTTGGTTTTGGTAAGTCCAATAAAACAACTGTTCCTTTAACTATAGCAAAGAGCAATTTACCGATTATCTGTTTCCTTAAAGCATTGAATGCTGAGTATCCTGTTCCATTTCCTGTCAGATATTCACATGCAATTAGATGCAGGCAATGGGAATGTAATGTAAAATGGGTATTTTGTTCTGAAACATGGCACTGTGCCTGTGCTCTTCCCCATCTCCTTGAGCAAAGTTCAAGTGCCAAAATGAAAGGCATGTTTAATGCCAAAGGTGATTCAAGTTCAGGCCAAAAATAATTCCAGACAACTCAATTCTGAATTATTTTCCTTCTAAACTTTTTTTTTTGGGGAAATGGAAATACTGCCAGGTGTTTGAGGCTGCGATGCTAACAGCAAAACCTCTTGCAAGCTATTCAAATATCAGCTGCTGTTGTGTACAAAGTCCTCCCTATCACCGTGGAATTTGGAAGAGGAAGCCAACAGAACAGCCAGATTTACGATGTACTTGTGGAATTTTCCAGAAACTTTAGTTTTCTTTAAAAAAATATTAAAAATGCTGTAAGAATGTTCTTTTCTTCTAACATTTTGGCCTGGCTTCCAGGATACAGGCTGCACACATAAAATGTATTTACTGATATCTGATTTTGTATAATTGCTATTTCAAGAAAATGGCCTAGGTAGCTTAAACTTAAAGTTAAGAAATTATAAGTTAAACATTTTGTATGAAATAACATACACAGAAAAATCCACATTTGTATATTTGAAGAATCTTGCTTGTCTTGTGTAGCACTGCAGAACACTCTGAGACCTTTTTTCTTTTTTTCTTTTCTTTTTTTTTTTGTTAGACAGCATCCAGTTATTTCAAATGGCTTCCGAGGCAAAGCAGTTGCTCACAATGATAATATTTTGAACACCATGTCCAATAGAGATGAAATATGAAGCCACAGACTGGCTTCCCAGCTCGTTCAGTGTAAATTTTTGGATAAGTCCTTCCATCTGAATAACTCTAACAATAGAATGGCCTTGGAGACAGGGATCTGATATATGATATAAGCTAACCCTGGTCCTTGGAGGGCCCTCAAAATTAGATTTGATAGCACTGTGTTGGAGTAATGAAAAGAAGTGACATACCAGTGGTTCTGGCCTTAGCTGCTAAAGAAAGGTCCTTATGAAGGTGATACATTTGAAGTTTTCTGACCAATTTGTTTGAGCTGTGTGCAATGGAATATTTCAGTACAAAACTGGCAGGGAGAGAAGAAAATAAAAAGACTTTTTTATGAGGTTCTTCTCTGGCAGGGAAAAGTGAAGTCTTTTGTTCATATGAAAAGACTGCTACTCGGTTTGTCTGAAATTCAGGAATAGCCAGAACCCAAAGACTTTGCACTTCTTGATTACAGTCAGTATGGAAACAAAAGGCCACAGAGTCATAATGGATAAACGACTCCTCCCAAGGCCTTTGAAGACAAATGCACTTGCAGGATTCTTAAGAAAGGGTAAATCAAGGAGCCAGAAGTTCAAATACAAAATACTAAATAAATACAAACTAGGCATGAATGGAAGGTATAAGGGCAACATGAAAAACATGTTCTTGGAGTAACCACACCTTACAGGAAAAAAGCTGACGTGGTTACAGTCTAGTCAAGGCTGTTTGGAAAAAAAGTGAAGCCTGAGATGTTACAGAGTTGTGCAGGGTAAGGGGACAGTGGGGATTTCCATCTGCTGACGCCGCAGAGCCCCAGGATTGGGACCAGGAACACTGAAGGAGGCAGCTGCAAGGAAAGTCACTTCCTAGAGGAATCTGTCTCTGAGAAGAATGCCATGGGGTGTAGCTGTGTGATGGCACAGACATGTACTCATTCTAACTCTTCTGAGACAACTGCACCTGAGCTACCTCCAGCAAGCAGATGTGGAGCTCTGTTTCACGCTGTGCTGAGCCAGGGTGAAGATGCAATATTGAACACTTTGGCTCCCAACAGCCCCAGTGGAACCAGCCAATGCTTTGGATCGAGCTTCTCTCTGGCTGGGTACTGTGAGCATTTCTGCTTCTCTGAGATGTTCTGTCAAAGAGTCTGAGTAGGGAGACTTGTGAGAAAGCTTTATAAAAAATGATACGTGAAAGAAAGATAGAAATCTATTCACCAAAATGGAATTGTGAGCATGAAACAAAAATTCATTAAAAATGTATGACCAGAGTAATAGGACTAGCTTTGTTTTGGCATTGGAAGCCTGCAGAAAAAAAGGAGGGAGAGAATCACATTACACAGATGAAAAGGAAGGAAGGCAGAAAACTGGATTAAATAGATAGCTATACACTTTAGTTCTAAGGATTATCATTGAAAACCATATAAATCTAAGAACATTAAAAACCAGGAATGCCAAAAGGGGCAGTTGGATGATGCAGAATTAATTAAGACAAGGACAGAGACCACTTCATAGGAAACAGAAATATGAGTGTGAAATCTGCTGACTTCAGTGAAATCTGGATCTCCTTGCCAAGAGAGAAGAGATATGAGCAATTATATGGAGATTCTACACAGAACACATTGCACTGTTATTTTCAAACTACTCTTGCACAGTCCTGAGAATTGTTTCCCAGACTTTTGAGAGTTGAGGCCCCCTTCAGGAACAATGCAGCCACCCACCTCCCCACCTTGTGGCTCTGGCAAGTGTTGTGCCAGATGTTTTCCTATTGCCATCTGCCTTACCCACACTTTCATTTCTGCTGTGAGGAGGGCTGCTGAACTGGTGAAAGTACTTCAAAATGGTGACACTTGCTCTGATGTATTTGGGACAAGTAAACAACTAATTTTTTTTGTTTGTTTGTGGTTTTTTTAAGACATTGCAAAATAGTAATCCGTATTTCCTAGACGGGAAGGCCTCCTATAGCCTGACCTGGGGCTTGCTAAAGGCCATGAAACACTACAATTTCTTCATGAAGCACAACACGTCTCTCAGTGCAAACTGGTGTTTCCCATTTGTTTTCTGTCTCCTATTTGCTTCTGCCTGTCAGTACAGTGGAGCAGAATCATTTTACATGCCAAAAAGTCAGCTCAGAAGGAACTGGCCAGTAAACCTGGATTGTAGCTACTGCCAACTGGTGGCTTCTGGAGAACTTCTTTGGCCACAGTCACTATTAGTTTGTCATGTTCCCTGGTGCTTTGAATAAAGCAGAGGATTAGAGGCATTTGTGAAGAATTCTAGGCGGTCCTGTCATGTTAACCTCTGATAAGGAGTTGGGCAGAGCAGCCTCCCCTCCCTCTAGGCTGCCTTTCCCTTTCCCGAACTGGGAGCACCCTAGGGCAGGTTAACCACCCAGCAGCCAGGGTGGAAGTGATCAGACACTCTTTGTGAGAGATGCAACCTCCACTCTCTCAAGTAAGCCCATGATATATGAGGTCATGGCATTAAATGGTCTGGAAAAATAGTGTCTATCCTTCTCTTTTTTGCCTCAGCGGATTCTAGCACCCCCATGCCCTTTGCTGTCCTCTCCTTCACACAGCTCCATTCACTTCTGACTTTTGTCAGGATGGTAGATGATTATTTTCTTAATTAAGTCAGAGACAAAACCCAACTTTGTTCACATGGACAGAGAAGATTAAAACAGAACAATTGAGGTTAATAACACATTACCTCAGTGTGAACTTCAGAAATTAGCTATCTTGATTCCAAAATACTGTGGTAATTCTTTGAATGGATTACAGCTTCCTTTTAGAAGAGAAAACAAACCCAAATCCTCCTTGGCTTGGTTTAACCCAGTGTCACATTCTGCAAGTTCGTGTTAAGCCAAAACCCACAGGTTCACTGTAGACAGATTATAGAAACTAGTTAAATTTGGAGCTGGGAGCTAAAGTCACTGTGTGACTTCAAGCTGGTACTAAAGTAGCCGAAGGATAGGGAGTGTAAGCAAAGCAAGTTTTAAAAGCTGCAGCAGAAGTGAGTTGTGAATCCAAGGATAACGTGAATCCAAGGATAACAGCACCCGTCCTCAGATCCCCTCTGCCTATGTTTGCCCTGCTGCATGCAAGGCCAAAGTTAGTTATCCGTTAAAGTATTCTCAATGAAAGATTTTTGGCCTGGCATGGACTGCTTGGAGGTCGATAGAAACACTGCATGAGATTTTTCTGCAATAAAAGATCCTAGAGTCTTTGTCTAGACAGAGAAAATCAGAAACAGGCTGGGCTTTAGGTATTTAAATACCTAGGGACTACCATAGTAATCCTAGCACAGCCAACACCCAGCTTAATGGTACGTGCTCAGAGTGTCTTAAGAGGAGCAGATTCCTTAGGGTCAACTCCAATCCCCATCTTTATCCTTGAAACTGAGAAGTAACATCCTTAGTCTTTCCTTGCAGTGAGTCCTTGTGATGCAACCTTGTCTGGCTGGGAGATATTTCCAGCCTCTACTCCACCTGTTGCCAGTGCAGCTCCCACAGCAGCAGAGACACTCAAGAGTCTCAGCATTGAACTCGTCATGCACAACTTGGTCAGTGTCCAGAGAGGTGGTTGACATTGGTCAGAAATAAATGCACAAGGACATGATTGTTTATAAAATAACGCAGGTCAGAAGCTGCAATCCAAACCTCACTCCTGTTTTGCTCCATATGCAAGGATAGACAATATTTTTATTTTATGGAGTTCACCAGTGAAATAAACAAGACAGGCAAACACTGGGAAACCAAGGTTTGGTTTTATTCAATAAGTTAGGAAGGACTGAAGCTATTGGTTATCACATTTATTCCAAACCATTGTCCCAGGTGTAAAGCCTCAGAGCAATGCAGTAATTACTTCTATTCCACTTTTGTCCCGCTTTTGTCCATATAAATGTCCCAAAGTATTTCTGGAAAAGAAAATCACTAGGCTTCCTTGTTAAGTTTACATTTTGTTGAATTGATTTTTTTTTTTTAATCAACAGTTCACTCTGCACTCCAAGCTTGACTTAGAAATGTTTCCTGGAACTTTGAACTCCTCTGTTCCTGCTTTGCTATCTGGTGTATGGCCTCCTGGGAAAAGCATGTCTGTTCTTCAGGAAGTTTTAGGTAAATACAAGTAGGTACTTTTGAGGCAGAACTATGGAAAATTGGACTACCATTAACTAGACAAAATACATATATATTACATATATATATATACACATATGCATACATACACACATATATCTCTCTCTATATATGTGATGGCTAAAAATCTAGACGTTCCCAGTTAGGGGGCAATAACTGAAACACCTTTCATTGAAAGCATGCTTCACAATATATAGGGGTAGTAGGTATTACAAGATAACATTTGTGCTGGGTAAGGAGGGGGGCTCTGGGTGGTTACATATCATAGTGTTCAGACAGGAGGAAAAACAAAGGAATTCTTACAGATAACTACAACCTAATTACAAACCTAAAACAATTAGGGCGTTTAAACTAAGCTAGTGATTTACTAGACAAGTCTTGAATTATCTCTTCTTCCGTGAATTTTCAAGGCTTCGGGAAGAGCGTTTCTTTCCTCCCTTCACAGCTCCAAGGCCGGCTGGCCTGTTAACATCTTTCTCATTGATAGACAGTTTCCAGATGTTCCCAACATATATATAATATATTTGTAGCAATATGTATAATATTTACTTCATTCCTGCTTAAAAACTTTGCCTATTTACCCAGGATTGATTCATTTTGATGCAATCTGCAGCAAATACTTGAACTTCTGAGAACTTCGTAAAAACTTAGTGGTATTTACAAACTTTGTCGTAGTTCACTACTCGTGGTGTTTGTAATTGCTGCTGGGATCTCTGGTGGAATTTGTACATTCTGGCAGATAAACCACTTTGAAGCTCTAATTTCCTCAAAGCTTAAACTTATATAGAAATTGAATGTACTGTACATAAAGTCTGGCACTGATGCCACCCATGTGAATTCTATAGCCATGTTTGAAATCAATGAAACTAATCCTGATTTATTTTCATACCTGTGAAAAAATAGCTAAGCATTTAGTTATACAATCTTTGCAGCAATTAACTATTTCATCAGATCTTGCTGTGATCAAGAAGGCAGTCAGGGAAAGAAGGACTGCTTAATTTTCTGTTATACTTGCAAAGGAAGCAATTAGTAGAGGCAGAGGCTCATGAATAAATAAAAATTTACTACTGGTCTTTCATATACATACATAAGATCCTTTTATGATTTAAAGGAAGCAGTTGGTTTAGACCTAAATTAGAGTCTGTGTTTTGACCATATCTGAAATATCTGCAATGAACTTTGAGCTCTACTCCAAAGTGCAAAATGATTAAACACAATTTAAATTCTATATTGCCTTAATTCAAAACACTTGCCTACATGTCAACAACCTTATCTAAACAAACACTTTTTCCTTTTTGTTATGAATTTTCAGAAAAAGAGAAGGAAAAAGACTCAGTTTTCTGAAGAAAAGCAATGTGTGGAATTTGGTACCTCTTAGTGATAATAATCTGGGCCGTTGCCCTTCCACTGAGTTGTTATATTCCCAAGTGGGATCCTGGGACTCCAGGTGTGGATGCAGTCTGCTGGGAAGAGATGGAAATGCTTTTGCTTGCATTTCTGGGACCAAGCCAGATGGCAGAGTGACATGTGGGTTCAGGCATGATGTGACAGCTAATAGTGCCTTGCTGCCCCTTAACCTGCCTCAGCTTCTTGACCAGTGAGGGACTTGAGGACGCGCTTAACTCTTTGCTGCTAAAAGTGCAACTTAGGCATGTCCTCAGGTGTTCTGCTAATCTGTATTGGATTTCATCACATGTTTTGCTAAACTACTGTCTAAGATCTTTTGATTGTTGTTGGTAAGACATTGTCCGTAAGCTGTGCAACAGAGGCCCTGCCCTTTGAAAATCTTGTCACACTCCCTTCAAATTGACTAAAGGAAGTAACAAATGTCCAGACTTGTCCAGGACTGGGATTTTAATAATTATTTTTGTTTGTTTTATATGTTTGTGTTATTAGATATTTGCAAATGTATGCAAATATAATAAAGCATAATGATCAAACCCATAAATATTTAAGATGCTCATACTGTAGAAGACATTCATCATGGTGGTGGAATTGCAGTCAATTTTTATTTCAGTACAGGCTGACTAGAATCTGATGGCATGTTGAGGATAGATGTTCACCTTATACTCCATAGATTGCCTCAAATTATTGTCTTAAAGTGAGCTGTTGGCTAGATAAATCTTTACCATCTCTTTGTTTAGATAATGTTACTTCAATGCTCCATCTGTCTGTCCTCTATTAAGTTTACCAATGGGGAAAAAATCAATAAAGTATTATTCTTCTGAAGACCTTGTTGTTGCATTAGAAGGAAAAGCATAATCATCTGGGTATGTAAGGAGTGAGGAGGGTGTGAATTTGAGATTTCAAAACTGCCAAGTGCCAGCCTAGTATAACTTGTGCCATATATGGAACATAGAATTCACCCTTTAAAGAAAACCAAAATAGCAGTAGCACTGTGAAAGTGAGACATGACAGTGGCAATAACCAGTGTCTTAGTTTCTCTTTACTTGCAGGGTTGTGATGGGTGTCTCTGGCAGCTGTTAGTAAGCGAAGCGAAGTTTTCCCCCAAGACTTTCCCTTCGGTTGTTTTCTATCCTTTCCTCTGCCTTTATCAGTAGCCTTTGTTCTCAGAACTTTACTTTGTCTGAGCAAACCCCAACGCTCTGCCCACAGCTCAGCTCTCTGGTTGTGCTGGAGCAGAGGCAGTCACTGTGCAGATTCTGTCTGGCACTGTCATCTCGTGACTGGGGGGATGTCAAGTGGTGTAACTGGAAATTAGACTGGCGAAACAACTGTTTCAGTCTTTACACTTCCCCTTCCTCCCCTGCTAAACCTACTCTTTCTGACTCAGCAACAGTGAGAACCGTCCCCATAACTGAGTAAAAATATACTTTTTCTGCCTTGATTCAACACATGAGGCAGTGTGAAACAGAATGAAAAAGTTTCAGATACTGTAAGCTTCCTGTGTCCCCTCTCCTACATAATCCAAAGCACTGAGTCTGTAGATAAGAAAAGTGCATGGTAAAAAATATTCTGTTTGTGCTGCTGTTCACTACAATACCTCAGAGAACCCTGATGGATCATGTACTTGCAAATAATGTTTACTCCAGAGAGAAAACTTATAAAAATTCTCACTGATTACTGCCCACAATGTGGTTACTTCAGTAGCTCTGGGTATAATGAAGTGGTTCTTGGTTTAAAAAAAAAAAGAATAAAAAGAAAAGAAAAAGATCTGTGGTCTTTGTCTGCTCCGATTACATTAAGAATGTAAAACTGTGGAAATTTACCCACAAAAAATGTCAGAAGTTCACTCAGCTGGAAACATTAGAGACGTGCCAAACCCAAAAGCTGATATCTAGCACCCCTCACTGCATGAAAATACATAAGACTTCTCCAAACTTCAACTAATCCATATAAGTATGTGGATCCAAACAACCCTCACAGGTGTCTTCCACTGTTTTGCAAGTCTTTAATGCCTGTTAATGTCAATGTCTGCATTTTCTGTCTTCATTGAGATGGCCCTTAGTCTGCATGTCAGCAGACACACCACTGGACCTTCACTAGGGTCCTCTATTGGATTTAGGTGGAGCTGGGATATGCCCACCAGAGCTTGTGGAACCACACAGGCAACATTTTGGCTCACATATTGCTGCTCAGGAGTTTTTAATCAATACACAAGCTGCAGGGTATGCACAAGGTTGCTTTTTGGTGGAAGGGAAGCTAGACATGGGTACAAACATGGACACATATGCAACACTTTCAGTGTTCCATAGCCTCAACTAATGAGACTTGGGGGCACACACTAAGGCTAAGTGAGGAATAGCTACTCATTCTAATGACTACATTTCTAATGAATAAATAATATTTGTCCAGGAAAGGAGAAGGAGCTTGGCTGAGTCTCAGGCCTTTGTTTGGACTAGGGTTCATATTCCTACACCAATAATTATACAGAGAATGCAGAATAGCTCTTATAGGGGATGCTGAAACACAGTCAGCTGAGAACAGCAAATGGACTGCTAAGGTAGTCATCCAGATAACTGGGCAGCCAGGTCCAAAGATGCGCTCTGGGTATGGGTTTTGGGCTGGATGTCCTGACCTCAGCAGGTGCCCTAACAATAGCTTATTGGCTTTCCTGGAGGAGCGAAAACATCTCTCTTTCTCTTTGACATTTTGACCAGAAATCCTATCCTATCATGGAAACCTTTCTTATGAAAATTTCATCAAAACTAGCATATTCCCAAGGGAAGTCTCCATTTCAGCAAACTGGCATTTTCCAATGATAAACTCTGTTTCTGGAAAATGGCCAAATAACTCTACTGCTTGGCACCTGTTTAAGTTGCTAAATATTGGATCAAGTGATTCACATTACTGTGGAGCACCATAGATTTTTTTCATTATATGACTACTTGGAACAAAGGCTCTCTTTTACAGTACCAAAGAGCTCTTGGAGCAGGGAGAGAGCTCAGGGATGATCAGGCCATTAAACACATGAGACTCCCACTGTATGATGAAAACCCGCAGGCTTTGCTTACCCAAGATGAAGCACTGGCAACAATGTCACCCACCCCAAGGTGCATCTATCCCTTTCCACTCTCACTCCCACATTACCCCTGACAGGTTTCTGCACACCCTCTTGTGATGAACTGCACTAGGCAACTTAAACTGATTTTAGAAAAACAGTCCAACCTGTTTGTGTGAAAGTGGGCTTGGTCCACTATGGCTTCACAGGCAGCTCTGCCCACACAGCTGAGAAAGTCTAGGAACAGGTCAGGATCAAATGCTGGTGGGAAAGGGGGCAAAGCAGACTTATGGGGGCTTTGTGGCTGGAGGCAACGAGCAAGCCTGTGGGACAGCAGACCAAAGCTAAAAATTGTGACATTGCTTCTACCTCAAGCAAGTATTTGGTGTAAAGATCTGATTCAGCCTCTTCTTGCAAGCTGGGTTTAAAACTCAGCAATGCCCACAGAAATCGCTTTTACTGACTTCAGGAGTTCTGGTCTGTACGTTATTCTGTGTTCTATTCTATCAGTAAGAGCCAAACCAAATTATGTTTGCTTTTAGTAGGACAGAAATAGCAAATCCCTGAGGATATTTTCTTTTCTTCAGAGACTGTGAAGATTTCTCACTCGGATGGAAACCTCAGTGGTAAGATTCATCCTAATTTTATGTATCTAATGTCTTTACATAACTAATGATGAGGCATGATTCATCTCAGCTACCTGAGATGTCTGGTTTGGGATGGGATGAAAGGCACCTCAGGCAAAATTGATTCTGTTGATTATGTCTCATCTGACCATTACAGATGAATCCTCTCCCAAGTGCTGGAAGTAGAAAAGAACATCTCTTCACAGGCATGCTAACATTTGTGCCATGGTGTTCTTAAAAATTATCTTGAGAACTCAGGTGGCATAACTTCAAAGGGACGAAGCACGGCTAGCCTGGAATGCTTTTTGTCTCTCTGCTTATACACACATATACACACAGAGAGCTACTTAAAATACATAAATGCTTAAAGTCCATTTTTTTTGCATAATTGGTAGATGCTTCACTATAAAGACTCAATTCTTTGAGCCTGACACCCTTTAGGGTCACTTACGTGACTACAAAGTGAATGCTTCCTCCTGTTGTGAGTTTAACATCTGCTTAGCACAGCTGTGAATGGCCAAATTTAGCACAGGGTGGCAGTGAACTGAGTTTTTAAGAGTTTTACTCTCTTTGACTGCAGGTTTTTTATCCCCTCAGTGCACAGCTGCAGCAAGGAATTTCAAACAGTCAATCAAAACATGTACTTAACCCAATGAAACTCCGAGGAGAAAAACATTCTCTTTGACAGTAAAACGTGTGACTAACTGAGGACAGGTCTGACAAAATCATCAAGAAATCATGAGATACATAAATACAGGTGAATTTTCTTCCTCTTCTCTCTCATTTTAACAGATACAAATTAAATGTAAATGGTTATTAAAGAGAAATAATTCTGTGTGGCCTTAGTGGCTGCAGGGCCATTAGAGGCTAAAGTTTTTTATTTATTCCCACAGCATATGGAAGATAAGCAATGTCACAGCAGGATATGGTGCTGTGGAAAGACCTCATGCCATTTCCAGCTGGTCCCCTGAATCAATGTAAATTCATTGACCTCTCTGCTATGGCCATGAATGTGACTTCTTGTGACGTGGGTTCCTATTCACTGGAAATGGGACTCTTCAGGGTGGCATAGTCTGTAGTGTTAGGACACCCCACCGAGCAAGAAATAAATCAGTGGCTTTTCCATAGTTTCTTCTCTCCTTTCCCACTGGTGGGATAATTATAGCTTTAAATTTCTGTTATTGCCTTAATGACCTGTTTCTCATTTAGGAGAATACTGTGAGGAGATTTATACTGGTCCTGGCAAACAGCAACTGTCTGGTCCACCACAGCTGCTGGAGGCTGCAGAGATGTGTCCTGACCATTGAGAAAGCGCTTATCCTGGTGGATCTTAGGGTGGATGAGTTTCTCATGCTCTCAGAAGTTTTCAGGGGCATCCCAAAATGCAGAAGTTAAGGTCTTGCAGATAATTGTAGGCTTTTTCTGCTCAAACAGAATGAATACTGAACAACTCAACTCCTATTTTGGAACGTTACCACAGAAACCAATAGGTTTTGGGAGTGTTGGTAGGATGGAGAATTTAAAAGATTTTTTTCCAATGCTTTATCACTTTCTCTAAATTTGAGCCAGTAAAGTGAGTCCAGAGTAGTATGTCTGCAGAGAGCTGTGAGAGTGAGATGAACCTTGTGCTCCTCTGTACCAAGGAAACATCATGAGAAGGTAAAAAGCACTACAAAAGGTCATTGAAGAGAAAGCAAAGTTGGGATTCATGTTGTCTGAGTGTGAATGTGGCATTTACCTTACACTACACAGAGGTCAACATCTAGGTTCATCCTTGTGTTCTGACAGATTTACTTTTCGGATTTGATGCCTATTCCCAAATGGAATCAACTGCCCTGTGGAAATTCCAGTTTCTTTCCACTGACTACAGAGAGAGGTCAAACAGCTCAGCTGCAGACATCTAGTCTGAAATCCTGACAGTAGCCAAGGCAGCATTTAATATGCCAAGTGAGCCAGCAGAAGCAGCTGCTTATGGAGATGGAAACAGGATCTAAGTTAACACTATTAGCACTAACTCCTTGAAAAGACTGTGTTGCAACACCATTTTTCACAGCAAGAACTTGTAGAAAAATGTCCCGTTCTTGCAGCTGAAATCTCACAGTAGCTCCCTGCAACGGTGTCAATCAGTGTGTCAAATGCAGGAAAGGCTGGAGTCTGTGGGGGTCCCAGAGTCAAATGCACAGTCACTTTCTGCCCATCATTTTCTGCAAAGACTCCAACCTAGATTAATGATTGGCTCATTTCCAATTAGAAATTTGTAGCAGTTGAGTCATTGCTGCCATGACTGAGTCCCAACCTGAGGAAAGTTTCTTTGGGAAGGAAATCAGTGTTAGTAACTACTGAAAAACCTCAATCTCATCAAAAATGAAATCTAATTGCTGGGGGAAAGCAAGGGTTAAACACATATGGCTATTGTGATTATTCCTTTGTTACACTACTTTCTTTCAGACTCAAATTGTCCTGCCCTTGGGAATTGCTGGATGCCTTTTCCTTGGAAGTCAAAGTACAAATGTGAAAGTATGAGCATAAAATAAAAAGCTCTTCAGACAAATGATTAGTTCACAGAGAGAGTGAGGGGAGTATATCCCAAACATATAAATATCAATGAGATCTCTCTAATACGCCTTGATATGCAGTTGTACAGATCTATCAAAGGTGTTAAAGACACAGCTAAAGTGAGAAGAAAAATCCTGAAGTTGAGTAAAGTAAAAGTCACAGATCAAACCTTATTAACGCCTGTCACTTAGAACACCCACGTCAAAGGAAGAAATTAGCACCTCTTGACACAAATCCCACGTGTATGAAAAGCAAGTAATGCACAAGAAAAGGCATAAAAAGGGATGAATATTAAAGCAATCTCTCAAAGGAAGAATTCATCTATTGCTCCTAACTACGCATGAAGCAAAAAATAAAATGCCTATAGAGAAATTTTATAGGCAGAAAGGCAGCTGGGTATGACAGGAACCAGAGTCAAAGCGTGGAAGCTGTGAAGAACAGACGAAGAACTCAGTTTGATCAAATGTGGATGATTAAATATCAGTGAACTGGGAAATAATGAATACTTGGATGAGTAATGGGGCTAAACACTGATTAAAACTAAGCACCTGTTTAGAAAGAAAACCAATCATTTTAAAGTACCAACAAAAAGAAAGAGACTGAAGTCAGAGCAGTGACAAATACTGCTGTGATACAAAGGCCCTACAGTACTCTGGTTGCATAGATAACAGAGGTAAATAACTTGCAAGTAATGAATTCAAGGGATGTGTGTGTTTGATTTTGTCCCTTCTTCAGTACAGGTCAAAAGGACCGGAGTTTGCAATCATGTTGATGGAAATGAAAAGACCAAAGGAGAGATAGGGAGAAGGGGAATTGTTCTGTGTCTGATTTACTGTGAGGTGAGGGAACACACAGTGATTAGCCATATAGTCATCATTCACTGTTTTGCTGCTCTGTACAGGTGCAGTAGAAATACTGATGTCTGGTTATCTGTTAACTTTTGGTGTCTATAAATGTACCATTGCCCCTTGCAGGCAGCAATGATCAAGTACCTGAAATCCTCCTGGTCTCTAACAAGACTACTCCATGCACATCCCTCCTCTGCTGGTCACCCCATTTTGATTTGCTTTATAACCCTTAATATAAGCATAAATAAATAACCTTTTGAGTTTGGGAACCCACAGCTTCTGGGAATCTGCGTTTCCAGCTTGTTTTATCTATGTTTGCTGGACTTGTCCCTCATCCAGCCTGACAAGGCTCATTTTGTCCTGACCATGTGAGGCCAAGGATGAAAGTGTGTATGCCATGTATATGTGTCTCTGTAAAGGGAAGGCTGGGACTATATTTTTTCTGACAGAGGTACAGATGCTGCAGCTTACTCACTCACTCTCTCTTCTCCTCTTATACTCCTACCCTCAGCAGCAGCTAGAAATACTCCAGAGACTTCAATAACCTACGCTGGCTGGGAATGATGCCAAAGTGGCTGTTGGCTGAAAGTTGCTGAAGTCTGCTTCAGCCTGGCCTTTCATACCCTCTGTTCGACCCTCCTAAGCCCTGGGAGAT
Organism: Sclerurus mexicanus; assembly: GCA_013396755.1. Lineage (NCBI taxonomy): Eukaryota > Metazoa > Chordata > Aves > Passeriformes > Furnariidae > Sclerurus > Sclerurus mexicanus. The sequence goes on from VWZF01002623.1 coordinate 1,090,243, forward strand.
TAGCACCCCTCTGAGTCCCATTATACCATCCATCAAAGAGCTCCCCACATGAGGGTAGATCTCAACTGGCCAAGGAGAGCTGGAGGTGAGGCAGCACAAAGACCTTCATACAATTCCCAATGGAGGCTCTTAATTTTTGAGGCTGACTGACTGCTTATATACAGAGTGAAATGCTCAAAGTGACTACTTCCTGGGATTAAGAATTAAAACAAACAAGTAAACAGAGAGGCAATGTTAACGTGCTTCTGCCCTACTAATAAAAACAGTTTTATGACCTGAAAATGGTGCACAACTGATTTTGGCAGGGATCACTCATTTAATCTATTCCACACATAAATTCATCTGTCTTCTTACTTACAGCATTAGCTGTCACAACTCTGTCTTTATTTTCTTCAACAGATTTTTAGTAGGTTCTTTAGCCATAAAAATAAACAAGCTTTCCTGGGTTTGTCTCTTCATCTCCCATGTGCAGGTTGCTGCATGATTCCAGCTGGCTGTTTGGAGATTTATATTCCAGAGTTCTGTAAAGACCTGCCAAATGGCAGAAAGAGATTGGAAGACAACAGATGAATTATGGAAGTTACTGGGTGTTTGCAGAATAAGGAACATGGTCTTCCTTAGAAACATGGGGTCTGATCTTGTTTATCCTTTTGTGTTTGATACTGAAACGATCAGCTTATTGTGGGTACAGGACCTTCTACACTGGGGCTCCTCTGTTGGCCAGGGGCCTCAGGACCAAGTCTCTTGCAAAATATTGTGAAAAATAAACTGATCTGAGTCACTTTGTGCATACTTGTCTCAAATATGGAAACTCATTCCTTTTTGCATGCACCTTCAGGTCCCTCGGAGTCAAAACCTTTGTGCCTGTAGAACTAGACTACTAGTTTTACAATAGCCTAGAGAGAGAGTGACTTCACTAGCAGAGCCCAACTGATGAATTTAGGGGATTTAAGTTTTTAATTACTGCACTTGGAGAATTATATTACATGAAGAACACTGAATCACAAAATGACAAAAAAAAGTCTAGACTAGAAGAGACCTATGGAGATCATCTAGTCCAACCTTCTATTGAAAGTAGGCTTTAGATTAGGTTATCAGGGCCTTGTCAAGTCAAGCCTCTGAGTATTTCTGGTGAGGAAGACTCTGCTGCTTCTCTGGGGAGTCTGTTTCAATGCTGAATTGTTCTCCCAGTGAACCATATCTTTTATATCCCAGAGGAATTCCTCTAGAAGCCAATTGTGTCCATTGCCTCATGTCTTCTCAGTGTCCAACCTTGTGCAGAAAGTACCTTCATCTTCTTTGTAACTACCATTAAGTACTGGAAGTTTATGATTAGATTCCCACTAACCTCCCCCCCTCAAGGCTTAGCAAACCCACTTCCTTCAGCCTTTTTTTATATGTCAAGTTCTCCAACCCTCTATCATGCTGATGACTGAGACCATCACAGATTTTGTAGCAGCTCCAAGAAAAACTGCTTTTGTCTTCATTTCTGTTCTCATCTTGGCACTTATTGGTCATATAGGGTCAGGCAGAAAACACAGCCATGCATGAATATGCTGCAGAAAATGACCTGTCTCCTGCTTTATGTAGCCTGAGGCAGCTTTGCAATGGTGTTGTAGTCACAACTTCTTGGGCTGTAGATCCAGCTCTAAGTCCTGTACTCAGGTCTCTGAGACAGCCAGGCCAGCACACAGCTCATCTGTGCTAAGCACAGACACACACTCACCCTTAAAGGCTCTCCCTTGGAAAGCTGCTTTAACTGATCTTTTTAGAATGCTTAGGCCATATGGTTCTGATTATTTATATAGATAAGAGTGTGTATTTTTCTCTGTCTAAAAATAACCAGACTTGGGGAAGGAAGATGCTTTTGTGTAAATTATTTAAAAATAGGAAAGCTGTTAATCCCTGGAGAAAACCCTCGCTAGTGTTGGACGCGGTTCCAGGAAGCCCCTGAGAGGACAGGACATGGGGTCTGTCTGCTCAACCATGCTTCAACCACCTCCTTTTACACCCTCAGTGAGACCACCCTGGCTTCTCCCTCTTGAGCTAGTGCACATTCCTGCAGAACAGCTGATGAAAGGCAGCTGCAGGTCAAATGTAACTCATGGCCTTCTCTGTTGTGGCTTCTTTTCTCCCCCTACACTCCGATTTTTCAACAACATCTCTTAAACTCTCACTGGATGGTTGTCTAATGAGGCTGGAAGGCTGACAGCTGACATCTGTGACTGCTCAAACTCATTTATTTCATGGATTCATGGTCTAAGTTGGCATGGTGGAGGTTGCTCTAAACTGCCCAGCATCCTTGGGCAAGGTGAACAGTGTGTATATATATGATGAGGAAATTCAGGTTTAAGATGAGTGGGTCTATCTAAAGTCTACACTGTTGGCAGAGTAATCCTCTAGTATGCTTGAACAAGATAGACCATATCTCTTTTCTGCTCCATCTCTGCTTTGAGACTGATGTCTTAAGCAGGGCAAAGTATTACCCCCAGCTCCTTGAAGCCACCGTGTTTCCTCTCCATCTCTCCCACCCTTGGCTGGCTGTGCTGCATCTTGGCATAAGCACAGAAGGCAGCTAGACCATGGTTGCTTTTAACTGGGGATGTTTGGCACTTGGCTGTCCTAGAAACTGTGTCCTCCAACTGTACCTATGCTTGGTGAAGGATTTCATGAGGTTAAACATACTAACACTTAACAAGGTCTCAGATGCAAGTGTAAGCATGATGGAAAATGTACATGCTGTTCATTCTGGTACAAATAAACAAATGATTAAACTTTGAATTTCTCCTTAGTTATGGCACCATTCCTTGTGACTTTGTCTTTTTGCTGATGCTGAGCAAACAAACTTGTTTATAAGATTTCTGTTTATATAGAATTCTCTCCAACAAGGATTTTCTATGGCACAATTCATAACCCTCCTTCACCCAATTCCATCCCCAGTCTCATGCTGTAAGAAAGTGTTTCTTCAGAGTGAAATTGTGAGGGGACCAGCTATTTCTACCTCCCTGACATTTTTCATTGCAATCTTCCTCATTCCCTTAATGGTTTGTTTCTGACTGTCAGCATCACACAATCTCTTTTATGACAGTGGAGGAGATCTGGCCTTTAGCTGAGCTTTGCATGGGTTATTTGGGTGTAACAGAGCAATGAATTGTTATTATTGATACTATTGTCATTTTCTGAAGTTGCTCTGGGACTGCAAAAAGCCATCATTCTGCATCCCAGTTTTTCTCCCATGGTAAGTGTTAGCCTGGAAGACCACTGTCTCATTCTGTCTCCCCCCAGTTTCACAGAGGATACAGACTTGCATCCCATTCAGGGCTTCAGATCCTACAAGCTTTCGTGGCTGTCACTGCTGTACTATGGGAGTACCTCCCCATTTCATTCTCCCAACAATTCTCTGAAGAAGAGAAAATGCAGTTGCACTCATGCTGTACATGGGGGGACCTGAAACATAAGTAGACCCTATAATTTGTCTTTGATTGCGTGCTGGAAGTCTGTGAGACATCAAGAGCTTAGCTCACATTTCCCCTTGGAAGCAAGTGGTCTCACCGCTGGATGACCTCTTCATCTCTGAAACTACCTCCTTTCGGCCTACAGGGACCTCATCTTTTGCTTCTGTTTCTCAATCAGTGTTTTCACAGCAGAGTTCAGGCTCGGAGCTTTGCTCTGGGCTGCAGTACAGACCACTGAATTGGCACTTGGGTAGGGAGATGGCTGCCAAGGAGGGGGGTCCAAAGCCTCTCAGGAGCTTGGTGGATGAAAGCCAACCCCAACCACGTGGTACTTTCTTCCTGGGTTTTGGGAGCACAGAGGCAGCATTAGTCTTTCTCACCTTGCCCTCACATGTCCAGCAATATGGAAGTGATCTCACATCTCATGGGAACCAGATCCCCTTGTGCATCCCATTGGAGCTCCCTGGGTTCATGTCCAGCAGATGAGTGCTGCAACATATCACATGAATAATAATGATTAATATGGTGCACAGAAGTTTTTAGAAGAAAATCTTGGACTGTGGCTTGCTATGATAGAAGACTACAAGTGTTGAATCAGGATTCCCTGTTCATTCGAAAAAAGTTGGTGGGAAAACTGTTCCAGTTGCCACCTTCTCTTCCACTAAAGGGCCCTGTGATTAATTACTGACTGCTAGTCAGGAAAAGAGATTTCTTGTCTGCCGAACAACAGCTAGATTCTGTTTGCTTGATGGTGGCAGAACTGGTGTTATTGTTTCAACTCCTCCAAGGGTATATATTAATTAGTAGCAACAGTGAGTTCCAGATATCCAGTGCTCATCCCTGACCCATTTCTCCAACTGAAGGCTGTCACTGGAATTTCTCTTGGGAAAGATTTAAAAGCCCCAAACAAACCAAGCCTTCAAAGCAGTGTGTTCCATGTCATAAGGGGCAAACATTATTTTTGCTGAGGTCTGAAAGTCAATCCGGGGCTGAAAGAGCGTCTCAAAAATAGTTAAAGATATTCTCTTGGCATGACCTCCTGGTTGCCTTCTTCCATGACAAGCAATTCCTAATTGTCAGAAATTGTCCTTTTTTGTTGTTGCAGTTGATTTCAAGGACAAAGAAGAGTAAGGAGAGTAAGGAATTTTCCTTTAGGCAAAGAAAGGTAGCTGGAGATTTACACATGTTTTCAGTGGAAGCACACTAAATCCGTATGTCTACGTTTGGAAGCATTCTCTGTTGTTTTTGGACATAAAAAATAATGAAGTTGAGCTTTCTGTTTTGCAAAAAAATAAAGTCTAATGGAAGGAAATCTGTTCACAGAGCCAATTTTGGATTTTCTCCTACATTTTTTTAGATTTAATGCACTTTGAAAGGTAGGTTAATTCCAGCCCAGAGAAGATGAAAAACTTGAAAAATTCTTATTCCACTCCCAACTAACTATGAAATAATAGGACTGCCTTGTTTCAGGGTTGTTCCAAATACATTTCCCAAATTCTTGTTTGCTCATATCTTTTGGGATATTTTTTTTGTCTTGAATTTTTTCTTTGTAGAACTTTTAAAGCCTATCACTAAGTTCAAAAGTAGTATGGGGTCCTGCTCTCCTCAGAGAAGTCTCAGTATTTTTTCTTAAAATCTTCTGTTTAAGGGTTAGTCAACTTAAGGCTCTGCAGGCTGGGAAGAAAATATATGGATTTTTCAGAAACTACAACAGCAGGTCAGGTTAGAGCTGAATTTAAGTTCTGTGAAATGAAGATTCAAACCAATAGAAGTATTTCCATATTTAAGCATTCCAACGAAAACAATTTTAATTGGAATTATTCCCTGCTAGGTTTATAAGCCAAACACTGCATCTTTTTGTTAGAAAAGAAGAGCCAGATTTGATAGCTTTCAGTAAGTTTCACAGTTGATAGTTTTCAGTAAGTTTCATTCTTTATGTGGAGTGGAATACAGAAAGTAAGTATGGCATGACAAGAAATGAAATGCAAATTAAGTTTTTTAAATTATTTGCTGTGAACAACACAAAAATGTAAATGCACTGAAAAATATGATCTTGGGGTTGAACATTTCCCCTGCTTAATTTCAAATCAGAGAGGAATTCCTGTATTTTAGAATTGCATTTTATGGCTGATGTTTGCAATGCTATCTCTGGTGCAAAATAAAGGAGTGTTAATTATTTAATGAGGTGTACAGGCAGTCCATGGTAATAGGGAGAGTGGGAAATAAGAAAGACGAATAGAAGGAAACAAAGACAGCAACTTAATGTAAGTAGTGAAACTTGTAAAGCTCTGTCCTAAATAAACTCCAGAATTGCCATAGCAACATAAGACAGGAGCATGGCACAGGCAGCATTTCTATCCCCCTCAAAGACAGCTGCTGCTGAAGGGAAGTGAGTGTCTGGGATGAGCTTTTCAGAGAGGTCTTTTTGGGTTGCTTTGCCTGGAGGTTGGAATCTGTTCTCTTAGCTGCAGATGCCTTCCAGGAAATGCATAATTGTCCCTTCTGGTGCTTACTCCTCTTCTTTGGCAGACCTTGGAACCTTCCTAAACAGTGACTGCTTCCTGTAAGAGCACTGTCTATGCCAGTACTGAGGAATGATCTTCCATACCTAATCCAGGCTTAAAGCCAAAATAGACCTTGACAGCATGTTGTTTCTATACTTAGACCCTGAATATCATACCAATGCTCTCTTTCATACCCCAGAGCATATCTAAGATAGAGTACGGGTGACCAAATCAGAGAGGACCAAAGAAGGTGAGATTCCAGCAATGCTACAAGACTCTGCAGAGGCAGGAATTGATTTTAGGAGTTGAACCTGGATGTTATTAGTGTCTACACGGGTCTTGAAAGACAATTCTGTAGATAATACTGAGAGTCACCATGGTGATGAACCAATTTCCATTTAAACAGTCCCATAGGTTAATGCAGCTTCTACTGAAATTGCCAGGGGATGGGTTTTTGTCTTCAGTGGAAGCATGTCTAGAACTTTATTGCTTCATAGCACTTCTTCATACATGCTAGAGCTTGGGAGAATTAAATAATTCATATACCAAGTAGAAATAATAATCAGTGAGGGGGGCTTAAAATTCACAGTACATAAGAAAAGATGGATCATTATAACATATTATAAAGTTCCCCTTATAGCCAAGCCTTGGGGTTCAGTGCCATAACATAATAAGGCCAGTGAAGCTCAGTAATTAAACTCTGCCTCCCCAAATCCTTGAAATTCAGATGGGAAAAATGCAGGAAGGGGATATGATTCAAATGGTGATGGGAGGGAATGGTAATAACACAGAGTCAGAGAGGTCATTCTGAAACACACCTTGGGGACAGCAGGTGTGATAATAAATTATCTGTATATACTTCTTCAAGGCAGGGCAAGAGAGACACAGAGGAATTCCAGCAAAGAGTAAATTGCACATGGCAGAGCCTGCCAAGCAATAAGCTGCTGATTTAGGGCTCATTCTTGGAGCTGCTCCATGCTCAAAACACCTACAGACTAGTGAGAAAACAGGGCCAGACTTGTTCTTGCACTGCAGCCCCATTTCCACACTGGTGCCTTTCCAGCATGGTGCATCGATCTATGAGTGACTGGGTGGTGCAAGACACTGAGACTCAAGGTGCCCATGGGGAAGTTTTGAATGCATCTCTCCTTACACACCTACACTGAAATAATTACAGTGTCACATAATGTCACATAACCTATTTAGTGGTCTGTGGACCTGACCTCCTGTTACAGAAAATGGTACTTGGGGAACTGCAGTAGTCTGCTCACCCCAGCCAATCCAAGCAGGAGAGGATTTCATCCCTTTCCTTCCCTTGTATGGTGAAGGGTAAGTCAAGGAAGGGATCAAGGGTTTGAAGCACACTAAAACTCATCCTGAGAGAGAATAGCTCAGAGACATGGTGTTGCAGCCACTTACAAAGACCTGACTGCAGTAGCCTGACGTTTTCACCCAAGACTCAGATTCAGTGATGCACACAAGTACGGTCATTGCTGCTCATTTCATCCTCCTCCAATGCTTTATAAACCAGGCATTGAAAATCAATGTATGAATTGCACCATTTTGAAAAGTGTGTGGAGAACCCTCCAAACAATCATGAGAAACCCAATTCAGCATCTATAATTGGTGAACAGACAGTTTTATGGCTACAGCTTTAAGGCTTTGCATTCCACACAAAAAAAAGATTTTACTTGTAGCAATTGCTGCAGTTGAATGTTAATCACCCCAGACTATGAAGTTTTGTTGACATTTTCAGACTGCGAAATTACGTGACCTAGATTCTGCATCTCCTTTTGCTCAGTTCAGAAGTCCAGATTTAAGAAGCAGATCTCTGTTACATTTTAATAATCTGCAATTTACACAGAAGAATGGGACACTCATTAGACAGCTTTCACCATTGCATTTTTGGTAGGAAGTCTTACTGTGAAATCCCTCTTTTGATCCTGTATCTGTATGCTGAAAGTGTATGAAGTTTGGTGTATTCAACGAGGGTAAGACTGAACTTGAAATGGAAATCAGAGTGCATTTCTATCTCTCCTCCTCCACTATACTTTGTTTATAGAGATGCCATGGTATACTCAAATATAACCTTCTACTTGTTAACACTTGCAAAATACATCTCAGCTCAGCTGAAGGAAAGTGGGCAATTTGCCTGTCTAGGTTTCTGAAAAGAAGGAATTTTACCATGAAACAAACTTAGCTAACCTTCTTAAAGAGCTACATTTTGTTTTAGGTCAGAAACGTCTGTAGTTTATTTCAATTTTCTTTGAGAGAAAGAGACTATTAAACATTTTTGTCTACTCTCTCCTGGCTGACAGTTGTAAGGGGCTAAGTAAGTTGTAAGGAAGGAAATAAGATCTCTTTATTTAATGGATTTTACATGGGAATTAATGGTGGGTTTGCTGTCTAGGGACAAGTTTAATTGATTATCAAGCATTGATAAAGAAATCAATGGTCATGATATGCCTTAGAAATGTCTTCCTGGAGAGTCTTTGCCTATAAGGTACAGAATTATGCTCTTGATGAATAGGTGATCATCTTCATATATATCAGAAGCAGAGACCACTTCCATGACATCCAGATCTACACAATAGCACAGCACATCCTGTCACAGAAATGGAGGCTGTATCATGAGGATATGGAGTGAAAAACAGCTTGGAAAAAGAGAGAAAAGGAAATGATGTCTCGATGTGGTTAGATAGAGTACAACAATAGTTAAGAACTAACTGGAGTACAGGTTCAAAAGAAATGAGAAAGAAAATAAGCTCTAAGTCAAAATGGGCAACTCAGAAAATAGCTAGGATTGGCCAAATGAGGAGAAAAAGTCTTTGGAAATTTGAGCAGGTGCCTGCAAAGGGAAGAGTAGAATAGTGCAACAACTTTCCAGGAGAAGGTGAACAAGCTGTTAACTACAGATGAGAGCCCAATGTATGGGAGGACGGTCCACTGGCAGTGACCTGCACTGTAACTGGTGGCATCAGAGGAGGTTTCATTACACAGATGCTGGGAGACATTGCAAATGAGACGAGACATCCCTTTCGGTTGCAGAGAAGAAGGATGCTGGGCAAGGAAGGGGGACCCTTTTGGTTCTGTAAAGTTGGAAGGAAAAGAAAGAAGAGGAGATACTTTTCATCTCAGCTCATGTAATAATTATGGGGTCATATGTGGTTCCAGGTCAGAGAGAACACTGGAATACTTACAAATTTGAAATACCGGAGAGTAAAGATGTTTAGCAGTTACCACTTCTGCCTGTCTTTCATTGGACAACGCAACTGTCTTCTTAAATATCTGTTTGCAATGTGGGAACATAAGTGGCAAATCTTAATGAACTCTATAGATTGGTTATTAAATACTCCTGAAGGTCCATAAAATCATGACCTTCCAAACTCAAAATAAGAAAGTTTGTTTGTTTGTTTGTTTTTGAAAAAAAAAATCCTATAGGAAAAAGCACCTGTGAAACATAAACATTTCCCTAACGTAAAGAACAGGAAAGAAATGGGAGTTAAAAACCATAAATGTAAGTTACAAGTTTTAAAATACAAGTGCTTTCTAGGAAAGCTAAAGAGTCAGTAGAATAACAACAGTTGCCAGGATTACAAACAGTAAGTATAAAAATTTTAGGGGAGGAAAGAAAGGCTAAGGTCTGGCATAAGTAATTTAATGAATAGAGATGTAAAATCATGCAATAAATTTATGTAAAATAATAAATAATACAACAAAATTATTCAGCAGATATTTCTATTCTGCCTTTGAAAGATACGAAACGAAGAAAATCTAAGCCCAACTGATGTTGCAGATGCAAAAAAATTTTTACTATCCATATCAAAGAGGCTATGAAGCAGCATTTGATACCAGACTTCTTCAAATAAACAAATAAAAACCCTGTTACATTAGGAGTCAGTGAGGGTGGAGGCAAGAATTACTCAGGTCCACTGTGGTTATTTGGTAATTCATCCTGGTAAGTAAGGCAATGCTGTATCATCAGAGAATCCTCTTGTGATTTCTATAATAAGAAAGAAAAGGGAGAAACCAGAAGTTAGCCTGATGTTCCTTACAGGCCAGACAGTGGGGCAGTAAATTCGGGACTCTGTCAATGAAGAGTGAGAGCTTAAGAAGGTAATTGATGCCAGGCAAAACAGTTTTAATGGAATGTACATCTTGTTAAACAAGTCTGTTATCTCTTTTTGATAAGATTATAGGTTTGGATGATTAAGACAGCTGTGCTGAGGAGGAACCTTTGGATTTCTCCAAGGTGCTTCACCTAATACCGCCTGACACACTGATTAAAATCTTGCATTAAAGGGAATCAACAGGGCATGAAATAGATGGATGAAAAACTGGCCCCCCTGACAGAACTGGAAATGGAGTTGTTAACATAGTTGTTCCTGAGTGAGGCCATTGGTAGTGGATTTGTATGGTCACCAACTCTTGATCTGGTACCATATGATGTTTTCATTGCTGATATAGCAGCTGAAAATGAATATTTGCCGTTTAACACATGTTTTGAGATGGACGATTGGAATGAGATGGATGAATGGATAAATGGATGAGGTGAAGATGGTCTGTTCTTTTGGTTTTTTGTTTTTTTTTTAAATTTTCTTCCAGAAAATTAAGGTTCATATGGCCTGATTTGGTAGAAGGACAGGAAATAAAAAAAAATCAAATGTCTCTGCAGAGGATATACAAAAGAAAGAAGATACTATGTTTGTAGGGGAATGATACTTTCTTGAGACACAACACTGTGTGGTTCATTAACAAAACATTTCATACAACTGAGCTAACATCCTTCCAAACAGATGTGGAAATAACAGAAGTCCAGACGAGGCCAAAGCATTAACTCAGAACTGGGAAACTATTCTTACTTTAGAAGGTTTAAAGAGCACAATCTATTCATGTTGTTCAAGAGAAAGTGGGAATGAGGGATTTGGTCCTATCTGTGTCCCTGGGGATTGTTGAGAATCAATGCCACATGCATCAGCAGGTTAGGTAAAATTGATCCCTTTCTGAAAAAAGATGAATCAAGAGAACTCTCATGGTGCCTCCCAGCCTTGTCTTATCTTACATTGTGACATGATGGGTTGTAAGTTAGAAAAAAAATGGAATGACCTAGTTGTGAGATAAATTAAATATCGGAGCAGCTACCAGCAAGGGTACTGAACTCTGCCTCACTGGGAGTCCTTACAAGAAGATCAGTTATCCCTATTAAACACAAGTGTAGTTCAGTTTATGGAGAAGAATGCAGTGGTCTGCTGCCTCCTGGCCTTGCAATCGCGCTGTTACTCTGCAGAATGGGAGTATTTCTGTCAACATATCTTTGGTACTTACACCTCCATGCATCTTCTTCCTGATTAACTCTTTAGGTATTACCTGAGTATCTCACTGTTTTCTATTATTTTGCTATTTATATTCCTGGAGTTAATTTTCTTCATGGTGCTTCTTTAATATGTAACACTAGCTTCATGAAATTATCTTTGAAACCATAAATCTGGACTTTTGTGAGGGCTGAAGTATTTTAAAAAGCCTGATGTGGGAACAAAACTTTCAGCTGTGTCTTCAGACTGCTCTTTATATCTCCTGAGGTCTGGGACACATCTCAACTATGTCCTTTTGTCACCCTTTTGTGACTGGCCTGGGTCTTCTCATAAAGTAGTATTGAAGTTTCCTTCCAAAACGCTTGTGCCAGGGAAATCTAGCTACAGCTAAATGACTGAAAGCAATTTGAACCTTCTACTCTCAAAAATTATGTTACAATCGAATCCTCCTGTTTAACTGAAAGGTGAATAGACTGTTGTTTTGGGTGCAGACAGTGAGCTCTGCACGCTGTAATGGGCTGATACAGAGAAGCATCAGCAGTTCTGGTTATCACTTTCTTGCACCCATTTCTTCAGAAATGCCAGTCATCTCTGGTAAATTTCCAAGGAATGAAGTGTCTTGAAAGAAAACTAGCACGCCTTTGCTTCTGAGCAGTCATGTAATTATTATAATCCAGCCTTGTTTTGTAGTTATAGTTTACTACATTGTTTAATGTTTATAAAGCAGGTTGGAAGTAAAGTGCATGCTTTTATTACTTTGCAGAACCTGATGATTAGAAATATTTGTGCAGTCTAGTTTCAACAAATAACTGTCTGGTTTTGGCTTGTTTGGAACTAATTCAATCTTAAATTATTGTTATTTGTGTATCAAAGAATTTTCTCTTCTTACGCTTTATGTATTCAAGTGATATCCCAAGCACTATCATCCTGTAATAATTTAGCAATATGGCAAAGCTAGACTGTAGCACTAAGGAAAACATATGGAAGCTTTGGATAATGTCACAAATAGTAATGTGGAGAATACAATAAACAAAATTCACCTTCTCTGCAGTGACTGTTTTTCAAGATTTACTCACAGGAACTCCTGAAACTGAAGTGTTACTGGGAATGCCAACAGTGATTTAAGGGACTAGCAGGTTAGAAGGGACTATTTTCAATGCACTTCCACTTGGCCCCTCTGACTCAGTGAGAAAAGGTAGACCTGTTATGTTATCATTGGTATTTCGCTTTTTTTTTTTCACCTAGTATCAACATTTTTTCCCTTAGAAAACAGAAGTTACCACACAGGGCTGCTAAGTTAAAGCTATTTTTTTTTTTTTTTTTAAGAATGGATGCTGTCAAATAAGTGTGCATGCTCGTTTTGTTTTCTGAATTCATTGCCAGGTCTTTAAAAGCATCTTCTGATTTATTATTGCAGAAATGATTATTAGAAATATTAAGGCTCAGGGTGTCTTGCCTTCTGCTGATAATATTTCTATTGTGACCATCTTAAAGAGAAATTGATAGCTTGATCCACTGTAAGCTACAGAGCCTCATTCCCACTGATTTCAGTGGGAGCAGGCTGGCATCAGTTGATTCCTACTGATTTCAGTGGGATGTTAGGAGCTGTCCAAATAGGAATTAAAAACCTAAATACTTTGTTATAACAGGGACTTAGGGAGTAATAAGATGGATTTCTGCTTTGACCTGCGATCTCATCAGTGGGAAATAACTAAGGAGAAGAAAGACTTGTCTGTAATAATCAGGTGAAAGCTGAGCAGAAGCCATAGAAATGATGAAGGTGTGAAGAAGGGAAAGGCAGTCCTGGAGTGTCTCAAGGAAAGTATTTCCAGCAGGGAAGTGTTAAGTTGAGCTTTATACTGCACAGTTCTCATCACCCATTTGAGAAGAAAGATGTTTTTATACTGCAGCAGTCACAGAGAGGTCACGGTGGTGACCAGGGAAGGGAGAGTTCATCACTTGAAAAGAGTCTGACTGTGCTGTGAGCTTGTCTGGCCTTGCAAAAGGAAGAGTGAGAAGAGATGTGACTGTTGGCTATAAACACACCAAGGGGTGAACACCAGGGAAAGATCAGAACAAATTAATTTGAGGAATACAACTAGGAGAAAAATTAGGGACCAGCTGCTATGGGTAAATCTGTCTGGAAGTTAGAAGAGTGCTCCTAATTTTTGCAGCAATTGCTGAGATTCTGCAAGACCCTCCAGTAGCAGTAATGACAATGGAAATACCTCCTCCTGTTTTTGGTTATTTGATTTGGTTTGTTTTATTTTTCAGTTTGTTTTGTTTTCTTTCATTTTCATTTTTTTTGGTTTTGTTTTAGTTTTAGTTTGAAATGTGATTAGCTTATAAACAGAACTTGATCATATGTGACAGCTGGGGATGAGACTTGGCCCAGAAGATTCTTTCAGTATCCTATTCCTGGGCGTTGTTAAGGATTGTTTAAACACAGAATTGTCTCAAAGAGGCAGGGATTTCCAGTGGAGACGAATTCCTGTCAACATTTCATATGTGACAAGAAGAACCTTGGTCAAAACAAAGTCTGTCACCATCTCCATTATGGCCAGTGCTGGGAGATCTCTCATTTTTCTGGGGTAAAGGATCATCCTTGCAGATAACTGAGGAAAACTCAGGAGTGTAAATAATGGGCAGTGCCATTTTTAAAGTTTCAACAAAGATGCTGCTGCAAGAAGTAGGATAAAAGAACAAAGGAGAAGTATGAAGCCAGTTCTTTTGCAAGGGATGGGAAAAAAAGAAGTCTGCCCTGCATATCCCTTTGGGACTATTTATCTTGTGAAAACCTGGTGTTTACTCTCACTGTTTATTAGTGATTTTCCCTGAAATAATCAATACTGAGTCTGGAGCCCAAGGTGAATGTGCTGGTTTTGGCTAGGGTAGAGTTATCTTTCTTCACAAGCAGATACATGGTGCTTTATTGCCAGCTGGGGTTAAACCACAAATAGTGAGATACAACTTTTTTGTGCATTGAAGCATTCTCATGGCCATCATTCTGACCTGCTGGCTTTTATTCTGTCATTTTGGGAACATGTCACAGAGTGGTCAAGTCCAGCCTGGCTTCTGAGCCAGCTCGCTCAGCTTGAGAGACCTGTGTGTGTCCAGAAGGAGTCTGCTGATATATTAGCAAGCTGAATATAGCTTGTGAAATGTCATCATTTCCACTGAGCCTTACAGTGCTTAGACTTGAGCAACTTCAGTGGCTGTCAGATGAGGCTTTAGGCATATTTGCTAATGACCTTGAGAGATGGACAATACAGAGCAGCACTGAATGAACAGCATTTTCCATTTCAATATCTTTCACTTTGCAGAGCACTGCTCTGCCATGATCACTCTGTTAAGAAGAGGGAGACTGAGGTACAGTGGCAGCTTACAAGAACCTTCTCTAATTAAAAATAAAGTTCCTGTATGAAGGTATTGTGCTGCTTGTTTTGTTGAACATATCTACCCACTCCCTTCAGTCACTCTTCTCATCCTGAGCTGCAGCTCAGGCTGTTCAACTTCCAGAAGCTGAAATTTGCCTTTAGGAGTAACAGCCAACTAAATTCTGTGGCATTCATTGCAGGAAAGATATTTACAGAAGTTGTTCATGGTTGATCATATGATCCAAGTAGCCACTAGAGGCAATGTGCCTGGCCACTTGAACTATATTTAGAAAAAATGAAAATCCCATTTTAGTCTAGAATTATTTCTTAAGTCTCACTCTGGGGATCCTTAGGCAAACTGGGCTCCTTGTGCTAGAATCTGTACATATGTAATGTAGGAGTCAGGAGTCTGGCTCAAAGGCTCTCATGATCAAAGCTATAAAAATGTGAAAGTGGGCCAGAGAGGCTGGTAATTAGCTTATTCTGTGAGCTATGCTTAGGTGTTGTAAGAATTCCCCACTGCCTTTGAAGATCCTAGGAAATGAGTCCTGATCTTATTCACTTATCGCTCTCTCTGTTTCTGATGCCAGAGTAGCTGCTATAGCTGAAATCAGGCATCTGTTGCAGCTCTGCATGACTCTGAATGGGGCTGTAACTGGAGAGAGATAAAAAGAGATTTATCTCACCCTGTATTAGACACCTACAGAGGAGAGCACTGCCCACCAGAGAGGCAAGGCCTGCTCCTTTCAGTCATTGAAGAGATATGGCATCTTTAGGGCATGTCCTGCCAAGATAGATGCCTATAGAAGACCAGACAAAACTCTCCCTGAAAGTCCCCACTTCCCTCTGTTCACTCTAAAGTGTCCAGTTGTTGACACCTCTGTGTGTGTGTCCTGGTTTGGGCTGGGTTACAGTACATTTGGCTGGGTTAGAGTACATTTTCTTCTTAGTAGCTGAGACAGTGCTGTATTCTGAACGTAGTATGATACTAATGTTGATAGCACACTGATGTTTTAGTTGGTGCTAAACAGTGCTTATCCTGAGTCAAGGACTTCTCAGTGTCCCATTCCCTGCCAGCGAGCCAGTGCACAGAAGTCATGAGGGAGCTTGGGCAGGACAGCTGACCTGAACTGGCCAAAGGGAAATTCCACACCACATGCTCAGTATGGAAACACTCCCATAAATCCACCAAGGCAAGAACTATGTGCTTGCAAAGCAGCCACTGGATGGCTGGGAACAACCTGTGCCCCTTTCCACCATTTGGAACACTATGCTGAGCATTGAAAATCAAATTTTGGGGAGACATGGTACCCCAGAAAGAAATGAGTCAAACAATAGGACTCATTTCTGAAACAATCTCATAGACGTTTGCTCTTGAGTGGGTGTATCACATGCCCTAACATTCACCAGCCTCAGGGAGATCGAGTGATGCAAAGGATTGTTAAAGTCTCTTCTGAGAGCACTGCGTGGTGGGACCTTCAAACTTAGGGATACACATTTAGCAAAAGCCAACTTCCTTGGTCTACACTAGAGGATCTGCCAATCAGGCTGTGCCTGCCCAGTCAAAACTTGTATGTTTTTGCAAAAGGGGATAGAATTTCTGCAGTGCCCATCAAAAATATGCTGGGATTAAAGCACAGCAGTAGGGGTGTCCTTCTTTTCTCCAGGTGAAATGTGTGCTGTGGCAGGGTAGTATTCAAATTCAGTTTGTTCCTTGATGGCAGACACATTTTGCCTTAATTCCTTATAATTGACAGATTTTTGTGGCAAGGTGATCACTCATGAGGAGAAGAATATAGCTCTTAAACAGGCTAGAGCTCCTGTGCATGCTAATGAAACCACAAAAATAAGACACTGAGAAACAGGCTAGAAATAAAGAACAAAAAATAACACAATGTATGTCAGAAAAGTCTAGTTGCTCTATATGAGTTGAAAACAGATTGAGCACAGTCATTATGATGATGGGGGACATATAATTTGTCTGATATTATCAGCAAATAAAACAAAGCAAAATTGCAGTTGAAGACCAAAGAGGTAATTGAAGCTCTTTTTAGCTCTTAGAGACTTTGCTGTAACTGCACTGGGCATATTGCATTAAGTTCTAACTACTGGAAAATAGAAGGCATTCAGGACAGCAATAAAATTTATTGGGGGCTTGAAATTACTGCCCTAGGAAGAAAAGATGAGGTAGATTAAAGCACATCCTTGAAAAGATGAAATGATGAGCTAATTGCTCCACAAAGGGCTACACGTGGTTTTCCACAGGACCCAGAGCTTCAAAGGAGCACAGTTCAGGTGCAGGCCAATTCTGATATGTTAGATAGCAATGCAAAAGCAGTTAAATCCGTAAACACAAACCTTGTTCATCGCTGATCTCTTAAGACACTGAAATGTTGCTTTTATAGCCAGAAACTGAAGAGCTGGAAAATCCCTTTGAATTTCTTCCTTCAGCCACTTCTTTTCCAAGTACTTGGTGCCTTTCTCTCAGGACAGAAGCTCAGATCAAATTGGTGAAACACAATGCTTTTAAAATCTTTATGCAATACTGGCACAAATTGTTTGTCTCTCTTCAAGGGCCCTTGGGCAAACTTCCTGTATATGTCAATAGAAATTCAGTGAATAGATTGAAGCGAAAATATTGTCCTGAGCAAAGAAACTTTTTGCACAACTCTGAATTTGTCACTGCTCTATTTTGAGGTTTAATTGCCACCCAGAGCATTTGGATGACATCAAAAGTCAAAGAATTCATCTGTAAATATTTCACCAATGCCAGTGGCAAGGGTCTCTAAAAATACACAGTAGAGGACAAAAGGCTCAAACTGAACCTCAAACTTATGTCTGAAACTGCAGACAATCCAGTGAATTAATTTATTGAGAGATGGCATTGTCCTGACCATTGACCAGCCTGAATCAAACTGAAGGACTAGGTATTGTCGCTGTGCACGCTCCCCCACGGGTGGTAGGAAAGTGCACTGATAACCAAACTGCTCTTCTGGAGGGTGAGCAAAGTAGGGCCAAGAACTTGAAACTGACTATGAACTCTTTGAAGCAGGAATTATTATTCACAATAGCTGGCTGTCATAAATAAACTAAACCACATCAAAGCTGCAGAGTTATGTAAGCATCCAAACATACCCTTGACTTTCCAGAACCCACAGGATCTGGACTGGCTAGACCTGAGCCAAAGTTGCAAGTGCAAACTAAGGCTGCTCTTAATGATCATGTCATGTTTAATGATGATGCAGGAAAAAGAAATAAATTAGAATTCATTTTACTGGCATGGTGAATCCCATTTTTAATGTAAATCAAATTCAGATGAACTGCTTTGCGTGTACTCATGTCACTGAGGAGTTCATATGATTTAAGCAAGTCATTTTGCAGAGAAAGCAAATGGCTAAGTACTCTCTGAAACAGAGATGTTTTCCAGGGACATGATTGAAATCAGAAGAAGAAAATATTAAGACTGGAAAGAAACGCTGAGATAAAATGATCCAATCTTGTCTCTACCAGATGCCATAAGATGTCATCCATTGGATCCTGCATTGCATATATGCTTCTGTGGAGACTGGAACACAATTTCCTTCTTGATTTGAAGATCTGATGTGACAGAGCTCTGGCCTAGAGTTAGTTATGCCAGTGATTAGTTATGCTGTCAGAGCACTGAAAAGTGCCTTATTTCAGCAGTTGTTCATCACTCTGATCATGAAAAAAAAGAAACTGTTGCAAGACCCCAGTGCCTCTTAGGGACAAAAATGTAGGTTAACAGGAATTGCTTGAAACCCATTAACCTACATCTCCCTCCCTCCCCTCTCACTTCGTCTCTGGTTGCACCTTTTAAAATCATTAACTCCTTAGACCTGGGTCTGTTCCTCTTGCTTTGTATCTAAATCACCCAGTTTGCTCAGACCAATATAGTAGACATAACTGATATCAAATGTAAGGCTCAGTGTCATAGCTCTAAATCATGAAAGCACCCTATGAGAGGAATTATATCTTAGAGCATTAATGAATGAAATAGCAAAAGTCTTCTGAGCTCCCAGTAACAGCTACCAAATATTTAACCACTTTACTCTAACTGTGATCCACATTGGTCTCATTCCTCATGTCTCCTATGTGGAAAGCATGGTCTTCCAGGCTTCTCCCAGGTAGTTAAAAATCAATATTGTTCTACAAATTTGAAATATCAAGTCAGATCAAATTGTCTAAAGCTATCCAAGGACTGCACTGCAAACATTCATGCTAGGCGCCCACACGTTTTCACAGCCTGCCAAGCCTGGTATCTCTTATCTAAGCACACACTCACAAAAGTTAGGGAACTGTTAAGGAGGCAGGTGGAAGGATAATTCTCTACCAGATCATTCATTCATTTTTCAGGGGTGACAAATTTGCAGCAGTATCAGCAGATGGGTATCCTCTGCAATAACCAGTGTCAAGCATACTGACAGTGGTCAAAACCCCAGCATGTCACTGTAGTTCAGCATCTTTAAAATAATGCCTGCCCTCCAGTACTAACACAAAGAATAAAACCTAATTCCCGTATAGGAGGAATAACAGAGTCCTTGTATCAATGTTATCCCTGAGCTGGCTGTTCTGCTGTGTGTGTACTCAACAGACCTGCTTCTATTCGTTCTTTGCAGACATCAGCTCCTTATCCCTTTGGAAGAGACATGGTGAAAGCCTGGCATCTGTGAAGTCAGTGGGGATTTTGCAAGGAGACCCTCCAAGGCTCCAGGACTGGATGAAACAATGACTCAGTTCTATCAGCTGCATCTTTGTAGGTGATCTTTTGAAAGAGATTGGCTTAAATAAGTGTACTGGGTATCAGAGGGTCACTGCTGACATCAAGTGTGTTTCAAAAGTGACCTTTACCACTTCACCAGCTGAGCGAGCTGAAAACAGCCTGGGTGACTTGTGTGATGCTTTGGGAAGCACAGCAACAAATTTTTAAGATGACAGAGTGACTCAGATTCACAGATCATCTCTCCCAGTTCTCTTGTCTCCAGAAATTCAAATAATTTTAAAATACTGGTATGGTTTTTCTAGATTAACAATTTTTGTCTTCATACACAGAAGAAATCTTTAAACTGAATGTGATAAAATATGACTGCATTTACAGTCTCTGCCCTTTCTTTTTACTTCAATTTCTCACTGTATTTCTTCTTTGATTCTTTCACTGTTCCTCTTTAAATCCTCCCCAAAGTAAAAATTGAACAAAAAAGGTCCAAGTTCTAATCCAACACTTAAAATCACCAAACTGACAAGAAAATGTTCTGTGAATGCATTAAAAATATAAAGAAGGAAAAGACAGTGCATAGCACCCCACCATTTAATGGGAAGAACAAGAAAAAAAGGGAAAAGACTGCAGAGAAGACTGAAAATAATTGCCATCTTTTCTTCACTCTTCTGCCCAAAAAAGATTACTTGTACCTAGATACATGACAAAATTATTTTTAACAAAAAGATTGAAATGCAACTGAGATCAGGGAGGGAACCAAAAGTCAATGATTATTTATGTAAAATAGATGTTTTCAGCTCAGCAGGACCTGATAAAATTGAGTGGATTTAAGAAACCAGCCAAGACAGCTCTGAGTTGTTGGTGATTATATTTGAGAACTCAGCAAGGGCACTGTGGCCCCAGAGCACTGTAGAAAGTGTACAGCATTTCAAGTTCTGCTACTTTAACTTTGTTACCTAGGTAGACACCAGGAAAGTTTCTGCAAGTTTGTAGAATAATGAAAAGATGATTAAAGGTGCTTCCTTCCCCTTAAGGGTGAGTTTCCAAAGCAATGAGTTCAGGTGTGTCAGTAGCAAATTGGGCTAAATTAATCTCTTTTCCTTTTTGAAAGAGAATTGGAAAATTGTGTGGACACAGAAGATGAGATCTGCTTAGTAAATTATAGATCCAGCTTTAGGGGTGTTATTCATGATCTCCCCGTTGACAGTAGAATGTAGAGTAGAAGAAGAGTTTAGATCACTGACAGAAAATGCTCTCTGACACTGGAGTGGAGCAGGACAAATAATGAGTTGTGTCAGCCTGTTCAGCTTCATTTTTGCCTTGTTAAAAGGGTCTTAAGTTAGATACTGGGGTATAAATAAGGGAAGTGGCTGTAAATATGGGTTGTGGAGGCACAGAGAAAGGGGATTTTTACAGTGAAGGAGAGGTTCATAAGGGCTCAGAGTCAGAGCTCCTGTGCTGGCCATCATTTCTGTGAGTTATCTTGATGATGAAGTGGCAACATGCTCAGGACAGTTGAAGAGACTTTGGCAGAAGATCAGCTTGGAAAATAGTTTTGAATTGGAGACTGTCTGAAAATGGTCAGATGAACTTCAGCGAAGGTCAGGATCCAAGTGCTATACTGTGGGAAGGAAGATGGACAAATACAAGGTGGCTAATGCCTTCATTAGTACAACCATTGCCAAAAAGAGTATAGTGAATATAGGGGATCACAAACTGAAATTATGTTAAAATGGGACATTGTTGCAAAAATTTTCTTCTGAGAGGAGTTGAGCAAGGTTTTGGATGTAAAACTAAAGAAGTATCACTTTAAAAATAACCAGAATAATTTAAAATAAAGATGCAGGCAACAAGAAAGGAATCCAAATGAAATGTACAGAAACGAATTTTGGAGAGGCTGGAGAAGGTGTGTTAATCTAGAAAAGAACAGGGTAAGTCATTTTCAGTCACTCTGCAAAATGGTGTGATGAGACCAATGAGAATGTTATCACTTGTACTTGCATTAAGATAGGGAGAAATCAGTTCATTTTAATAAATTTAGTCATCAAGAAAAAAGTAAATTACATATTAGGAAAATATTTAAAAATACAAAAGATGCATAACACAGGCAGTGTGCAGATTTTATGGGATCTTCTTCAGTGACAATTTTTAAGAGGATTAGGACACAAATTGTTCACAAATGATCCAAGCATAAATACCTTCCCTTCAGGTAAAAAGGTCCTTCTGGCCCTATACTTCCCTGAATGCCTGATCAAGTGATGAAACAAATTCACCCGTCCATGCTGGTTGCATGCATGTAAAGCATTGTCAGGATATGCTGAAGCAGGAAAGGGGATGGAGTGGCTGTGGTGTAACATCAGGAAGAAACTGGCTCACAGAGATAAGAGCTGCAGAGCCCCATTTCTTAGACTTTTTAGATATGGTTTGCATAGTAGTTCTGCTTCTGTAAACATCTTGTTGAAGCTATGGGGTTGGGACTGAAAAAAGTGCTGGAAGAAGAGATATTGCAAGTTTAAAAGAACAGCGAAAACATGCAATTCCAAGTGATAATTTACATAAACCTTTAAAGAATGAAGGAAATGGGATAATGCAGTACAGAAGACAGGATTATAACAGTGGGCTTGCGGCCATGAGCTGGTTATCAGGAAAGATCCAAAAGGAGCCACATGTGATGTCAATGTGTCTCTGTGATAGTCATTCAGAAGTTAATAAACTTTGGCTAATGATAAAAAGGGGACTCAACCTTTCCTTAGTGATGCAGTGTATTCCCTGGTACACAGCTTTGCCCAGCACCCACACCTAATGTTTGAGTTCTTGATCCTCTGCATGTCTTGACTTTCTGGACCTCATTTTAGTAAAAGTCCAAAATAATGTTGAAAAAACTGTTCAAATATGTGTCCGTGCTAAAAGCAAATCTTGAATTTTGTAGTCATCTCTTGAGTTCAGTATTGCAGGCAAAACAGCTGCAGTGCCCATGTCCTTCTGAGGGACAAGAACCCATTTAAACACCATCATTCATCCTTGCTGATAGCATCTAAGGTCTTGTGATAGAGAGTCATAAGAAGGTATATAGGGATATGAAGGTTTTAAGCAATGTGTCACAGAATAGTCTAGAAGAGAATTTGGATCTTCTTACTCCAAAGTCTAGCTCTGGTTTTAAATTTTAATGTGTGAGATAGAACACATCTAGATTTTTAGGCTGACTTTCCACTCTAGCACAACATCAATGAAAATCCTTCATGACTGAGCTGTATTGACCTAAACTTGTCAAAATGTTATTTCTATTTCATTAATTCTGAAGGCACCTTTGTAAGACTTCTATTTCAAGGCAATATTTGAAAGAAATTCTTAATCCACTCTCTTCCACTCTTGCATGTTTTTTTCTTTCTCTGATGATTACTAATGCTGGCAAAGGCTTGACCCAGAATTAAATTTATGCAAAACCAGCTTGTACCCTCTTGCTTTAAACCTAAGGGGACAGTAGTCAAAGTCACTTCGCTTCTATTTCCACTATGCAGATTAATTAATTCATGTCCACCAAATGCTCTGAAAATTTTGGCTAGTGATGCATAAGTGCTGATGTTAATATTATGAAGAATTTTCTTCGTAGCTTGTTTCAATAGACATCAGTGTCAGAAAGAAAACCAGTGAAATTAGTGGCCAGCTTGCTGGTATTCTGAGACAGCTGATTAATACTGGAGAGGACAGAAAGGTTAGCTGAAATTTTGCTGAACACTTTCATTCTTTCATCATTATTGACACCTGACTGACAACTATAAAAAAGGCCTGAGAGGAACTGGCATATTAAAGTGGCTTGTGCATGCCAATGTCTCACATGGGTAGTGTTTGGGGTAGAGCTGTTGATCTTCACCTTCCATTTTGAGGTGTGGTAGAGTAACTTACAGTTTCTTTGTCATAGTCATCTTCTCCTATCAGCAAACAGAGTGCAAAGGGACAAAGAGTGTTTTTATTAGTCCAGGAGGGCTGGAATATAAGTGAACTATGGATCAAAGGAGAAGGGAGATTCCACCATGATGCCTTCATTAAAGACCCTCAGTGAGTGGGAGAGAATGGTGGAGGAGCTGGGTTGTTCCCACTGCTTCTCTTTACTTAAGGAGATCCCTGTTTCTTTCTCTAAGCCATAGCCAATTTTGATGGGTAATATATTCTAAAGTCTACTCAGAGCTGTATTGTCCAGCAGTAGTCAGCTTCAAAGACCACCCAGTCTGTGGAGCAGTGGTGGAAAACAGATATCCTTGGCCTCTTAGTAATGCAGTGCTGATTCAAACAGCTTTGTTAGAAATAAACTCCCAAAGGCCTCAATGTACAACCTCACCGAAGAACACCATAGATGTTTTATACACAGATATAGCTCATTTATCAGACCTCACAAGTATCTAAGTCTTGTCTCAGAGTGCACAAGACCATATGCACTGAATCACGGGACTTGAACAATATGCTGGGTTACGTGATGCTTTGCCTGGGTTGTTTCCTAGTGTTGTATATTCAGCCATGGTCTTCTTCAGCCAGGGGATTTTACCCTTCTCACTAGGATTATCTGTGTTGTTATGTTATCTGTTTTTTATTTATTCTGCCTGACAAGCAATACAGTACTTACATACAGCTGGTGAGAAACCACCCATGACGCAAGCATAAAACAAGATGACAGAGCACAAAGGCTATCAGCCCTGACTTCTCTTACTCATTGACCATTTCATTGTGCTGTATTGCTAATTAGCTAATTGGGTTTATAACTTGTTTCTACACTTAACAATGCAAATCACACTTTTGGTATATGGCCACACATGCAATGGTTCTTACTGTTGTTTCAAAAAGTATATAAAAAGGTCAGTTAAATTCCAAATATTCTGTTGCTGCTAGGCCCTAAATTGTGGGTTTAGTCCTGTCCATGTTTGGCTTCTCAAAGTTTCACTACACACAAAATCTGTGCAACCAACTCCCTTATTGTGGTGTTCCCCCAATGAATAGGTTGCTCATTGCCAAACTTTCACAGCCAGGGCTTCTCTTAACACAGCTTTCCTGTTTTGTTTTTTTTTTTCTGTGGCACATCAGCAGCTGGGGCTGAGACCTGTGCCCCTCTTCCACACTGGTGAAGCAGCACATCCTGCACAGTCTCCTTTGCTGGGAGAGATGAACTTAGGAGTGGCTGGGAAGTTCTGGCTGTGACACCACATATGTCCTACCTGTAGAGTAGTGTGAGTCAGGAGCCAATCATGAATCTCATGTTCAATATGTGAAGTTCTGCAGGTCTGTTTTAACTGTTTATGTCTTGGTCATCATCATGGCTAGGCTTCACTGTTATTGCATCTGCAGTATTTGCCACCTTGTCTAAGTGAGCTGAGGAAGTTTATTCCTCTGACCTTATCAGTTGGTCTGACAGAAGACAGGTTGTCTTCCCCAAACTTTCCCCACTCCCTTTGTGCTTATATAAACAATTATTTTCCCATTTATAAACCTAAGTTCTGCACTGCTGAAGAGCCTCATAGACAACTCTGGCTTGTATTTTCCTTGGATGCAAATGTGGTCTCCCTCATGTAATGTCTCCAGGAAGCTCTTTCATGTGCAATATGGAACACAAAGAAAGAACATTCTGTTGTTACTATTTATCATCAAGATATAGACTTTAAAAAGGTTTTAAAATATCAGCTTTAAACTGGCCCAGTGATTATTATATTGCTGTGAATGAGCAATGGGAAACAAGGGACAGAAAGGAAGGAAAACATTAGAAAAAATAATAGAATAACTCTGTATTGCTTTATACAAAGAAAAATGGGCTCAGGCTTGTCAGTGTGCCATTTATTAAACATTGTCTTATTTTGCTTTGCTATTTAATTCAAATGCCAAAGAACCTCTGAGTTGGCGACGATGAATGGAAGTTTTCTGGCATACAGCACCACTGAGTTCAAAAGGAGTAAATGTGATCAGGCCCAGTAAAATACACTCCCCATTTCATTGTATGCAGTCTCTCTTGTGTGTTTATTTAACTTCCCTTTAGTTGTACAAGACAGAAATTATGATATGCAAGGTTACCTGGTAGCATTCTTGAAAAAACATGGCTATTTTGACCCATCTCAGCAAAAATGCTGTCTTCAAAACAGATCCTTGGCTTAGCATAATCCTTGCTTTCAAGGTAGGCCAAGGTCATAACAACAATGCTTAAATATTCTATGGTGAATTATCTTCATGCTTCAAGTACTTTGAAAAAGAAAGATTCTTAAAATTAGTAAACTCGTTTATACATGAGGACAATGAAGAAAAAGAGAAATAAGTTTCTTTAGTAAGCTAGTCAATGACAGAGGAATAAAAATAATTAGCATTATAATTTGAGGTGTCTTAAACATCAGCAGACCATAGACCTCCTGAAAGGGATATTAAGTTTAATTTCAAGAGAACTATGAAGTTTTATGGTAGTGGAAGAGTAAGGAATTCCTGCAGAAACATTTTCTAGTACTTTGCACTTGGCAACAACTGGTTAAATGAGATATTTGGTGTTTGTATATGTTGAGTCATAGCAGACTTGCTAAAGCTTACCTGTCCCTGAAACTAATTACTAGATGTCCTGGAGTAGCTTGGCCGTGATCTGATGGGCATGGGCTACCCTTAGTCAGAAGGCTCTTGGCTGCTGCTATAAATAACAAATGTCACTGCAAGATGTTCTCTGTGTTGTTTATATGTGAGAGCAATGCTGTTGGGATAGCAGTCCTAGGCCAAAAGAGTCTTGTGGAAATGTATGGGTATTATGCAATAACACCCCAAAGGCACGTGCTCATACTGTGTTGTTGGGGAAGGAGCTGAAGCTTTCCCCTGCAAAATTAAGGTGATGGCCTTTTCTGTGGGATCAGCATCTGGACAGTGTAGTCTGCAGAGAAATGAGAACTTCGGGTGTGAAGTTAAACATTTCCTAGGTAAGGAGTTCGTACTGAGAGCCTTCAGCTATGGAACCGGCTTATTTCTTCCTGAACTGTCTGAAATAGAAAGTGTTATAACCCTGACTATTTAAAGCTACAATTAATTGGCAATTAATAGATAACACCCTTCTTACACCCCACCTTCCAGCCAAGAAATCACTGGAAAAACTGAGTGACTTAAGTGGCTTAAGGCTAGTCCCTCTAAGCCAATGGCACAGGGGCGGAGTGCCGGCAGGGCATGGCTGGGATGTCTTCATCCAAAGCCCTTAAGTGTTGTGCTCCAGGCTAAACAAGTGTTTGCTGCAGGGAGCAGCAATGGGTGTAAGGCCAGACTGTGTAGGAGGAGGCCTGACTATGTGATGGGGCTGACTGTCATGGAGAAAGGGCCCTGGGGGGACTACCCTGGCACATCCTTTCCCACTCTAGTTTTCCCATTCTTCCCAGTGGTATTGCAAACATACAGACCACAGTGTCTTGATGGCTGTTGGAGATGGAAAGGAGATTTTATTTCCAAATGTGAGCCCTGATAAAGTAACAGGGCAGCTCCTGTTAACTGAATGCAGGGACCAAACCCCACTGACTGCTATTTAAACCCTGCCACTGCTAGGTCATCTCACACACAGCCCAGGATGAAGGTTGCTGTGTAGCAACGCACAAGCCTGCACAATATTCAGGGCTGAATCTGTATCATCCAGCCACTGCCTCAGCCCATGTTACATCCCACAAGGCTAGTACACTACCACAGATACATGGCACTTGGCACCTGATGTTTAATTCAAGTTTAAGCAGTGTTTGACAAATCCTACCAGAAGCTGGCAAAAGTGATTCAGTCCTTCTAGTCCTTCTGTCTGGACAACAATAAAACAGGTTGTATAAAATGCCAGCTATATTTTAAAAGGGCCATTTTGGATGTTTCAGTGGAATGTTTAGGTCTGAAGCAGTTGCCTGATAATCCCTGTCCTCCACCAGCTGTCACTCCAGTCTCTGACAGCCAGATCTTTTCAAATACTTAAACAGATGTTAATCAACTCTTCCAAATCTCAGCTCTTTAGTCAGTTTAAGGCAACTCAGTCATCAAGACTGTGCCAGGCAATTGCTTGTGCACTTCATCATCTTGCTGAGTCACAGCCCTTAAGAACTTGCTGTATTACAGGGAAAACAAATTAATTGCATGTGATCTATGACAAACTTTACTGGTTGAACTTTCAGTTTTCAATTTTGATGAATGCCTTCTTGTTCTTCAATGGGAATTGGAAGAAAAAGCACCAGCAAACTTCTTTGGATGGTATATTATTTCTGCTTCTTGCCAGGAATGACTTTACTGTGGACAGAGGGGGGCTGAAAGGCACCCAGCCCCTTTTTGACAGTGCCAGCTGCACCAGTGGCCAGAGGCTGGTGAATGTGACTTTTAGAGTGGCCACATAGGTACCTTTCCATCCAGCCTGGGTCCCCTCAAGTTAGTAGTCCCTGATTCTTTAGCATCTCTTCAGACTAGGTTTTGGCAAAAGCAGAGACTACAGTTGAGGGTTGAAATGTTTCTTGTTAACAAGGGGAAAAAACAGGAGAATTCATGGTTGCCTTTTATCACAGGGGCAGAAAAAGAGCACTTCTTGCTGAGGACCCTCCGTTGCCCTCAGACCGTTCTAACTCTAAAGTCTATTTTTCTTCTTTTTTCTTTATTTTTTTCTTTTATTCAGTCCTTAGGAAAACTGAATGACTGTCACCAGAGACACACTAAAAATATCCAGGCAGATCTCTGGACCGCTCCAGGGAGGCAGAGAGCTTCCTGCAGGAGATGACAAATCAGGCTCAGATCAGAGCAGATCCCAGGTCAGGGCTGCCAAGCACTGCTTCCCTCATTGCTTGTGAACTGCTCAAAATTTAAGGGTGCTAATCAAAACTTTGGAACAATAACTTGTCCTTCAGCTAGGTAGGAGGAGATATAAAGAGTAGACAAATTACTCAGCCCATTGCTTTCACTGAGGCAAACTTTGATCTTGTGCTTATCTTCCGAGAAGATCACCTATATGAACAGTGACTTGTGGTCATTATAGCTTTGTGCTGCACCTTTTCCCCCTTTCCCTGTCCTTGTCATTCTTCTTTTCCTTGCATAAACTGAAAAAGCAGGTTCGTCCTTAAATGAACTTCAATGTCATCTTTTAACTGTAGTTCTTGTCCTCTGCATCTTTGTATTGTTTCATAGCAGCTGGTAAATTGAGATACTTTTATAATTACTAGATTTAGATACTGTGCATGAAACTGGTTTGCAATGACAACATTTTCATGTATTATTATCTCTGCTGGGAGAATAGTTTTTTATTTTATTTCCCTTGTTGTCAGTTCCACTTTTCAACAAAGATAGATCTATGCGTGTGGAAAAACACTTGAAAATTATTATAAAACCTGGGTAAGGAGGGAAGAAGAAAATAGGAAGGACCTTTATTTTCTCTGTGTGTGTCCAGCAACTGTTTTCTGCTTTTTCTGATTTGGTTTCTGTGTGTATGTATGTGTGTGCAGTAAGCATTGCAGGAGGTCACCATTTAACCATTTTGAGTGATGTGCCAAGTCATAAGCAGCCTGACAGAAGTGTCAAGTGGAGTTTTTTCTCTGAGCATGTCCAACATGAACAAACTGCCTCAGCAGAATCAGGAGGAAGATGATGCACTCCCATGTGGTCTCCCAGTGATGCTCCATGTACTATTTTGCTGCACTAGTAGGCAGCAAGATTTGAATTGAGGACCTTCAGCCCTCCTAAAGGAATTCCCTTGGAATTCTGAACTGGTGAGACATTTGCATCTGCTAACATGACTGGGAAGATGAGAACTGTAAGATTCAAGTAAGAGCCCTCAGCAAGCTGGAAAACATGAGACTCCCTTTGAAGCCAGTGCAGAAGAGCATGTCTGGGAAGTAATCATGGAAGAAAGTTTTCAGTGTGCCTCTTGGTCCCACCTGTTCATTGATTGGAGGGAACCTGTAGTTTGAGATGGATGAAGACATGGAAGTTGGCTCTCACTTTTGTCATTAAGGTTGCAAGAACTTGTGTCTCTGTTCTGTGTCCCAACCTTCTGTTCTCTCTCTGAGCCTTATGCTTGGGAAAGCAAATCCACAGTGCTCTGGGGTTGACACATACTTCATCAATGTGCTGAACCTTGCCTCTCCCACAAGCAACTGCACCTGCTCTCAACTGTTTGCATAAGCAAAGTTCAGAGATCATATGTTACTCCAAAAAAGCAGCATATTCTGTATTATGGATTCAGGCTTGCTTTGCTTTATGGGGATTGCTTTATCATCACTATCTTGTCAGTGTGCATCAGCCTGGCACACAAGATGTTTGTTAAAGGGAATAACAGTGCATATATATTTAGAGGCAAGGTACTTTGATAGATGGTTCTGACCCAAAGTGACTAATTGCTTCTGATAAAGGCCTGGGAGACATTTGTACCAGTGGTTTCTCAAACTCTCCTGTTCCCAGTGTTGACAACTTATGAATGAGGATGTTGCTGAACAGAGATACAAACAAAAAAAGATGGCAAGTAACATCATCATGGTTAAAAATCAGGAGAAAAAATAGAGAGCAATACTTCAGAAATGTAAAAAGACAGAACTGTGCAGAGAGGAGGTAGAGGAGGTAGACATTACTGTCTACTACTGTCTAGGACATTACTAGTCCTTCCAGAACTGCCGTAAACTAAGTGATAAAATGCACAGATACTCTGTCATTAATATGAGATTTCAAGTACTTTGCATAATTTCAATTAATAGTTCACATTATAAACCAGAAAAGTAACATCTAGCCTTGCCTATCTCATGTGGATAGGAGAATTCAAACTGCTTTTTTTCTCTTTAAGGAGGAGAGATGATAGGCACAGGTCTTTGATGTTTTGTTTTAAGAAGTTTTGAATGCCGTGTCCTTGGAAGTGTTCAAGGCCAGGCTGGATGGAGCTCTGAGCAACCTGCTTTAGTGGAAGGTGTGCCTGCCCATGACCATGTCGCTGAAATAAAAAGATCTTTAAGGTCCCTTTCAAGCCAAACCATTCTATGATTCTATGATTCTATGATTCTGTGAATATATAAAATCCTGGTTTCCTGAACATAGAAGAAATGAAATGACCAATAACATCCTTACTCTCTGTTCAAAGCCCACCCCAGTTTTTAATGTGAGAGTTCCTAATTTTTTCTTCAGAATGAGCTCTTGGACTCATCAGCATGATCCTTCACTTTTTTTATGCTCCCAGATTTCTTCCCTTGATCTCTCGCTTTTCTCTGCCTCTTGCTGTAACAGTCATAGAATCATAGAATTATAGAATGATTTGAGTTGGAAGGTACCTTTAAAGGGCACAGCAAGGATATTTTCGACTCTCAGTCAGGTTCCTCAGAGCTTTGTTCAGCCTGACCTTGAATGTTTCAAGGGGTGGGGCATTTATCACCTCCTTGGACAACTTGTGCCAGTTTTTCACTACCCTCATTGTAAAAAACTTCTTCCTAATATCCAAGTCTATTCTCTTTCAGTTTTAAGCCACCCCCCGTTGTACTATCACTAAATGCCCTTATATAAATTCCCTCTCCAGCTTTCCTGTAGGCCTCTTCAGATATTGAAAGGATTCATTAAGATCTCCCTGGAGATTTCTCTTCTGCCAACTGCACAGCCCCAACTCTCCCAGCCTGTCCTCACAGGATAGCTGCTCCAACCCTCTGATGGCCTTTGTGGCCTCCTGTGGACCTGCTGGTATGAACGCCCTGGTATTAGAGTCAGACAAACCAGTTCAGTGCAACTCTCTTTTGTTTCATACAGTGATATATTTAGGGTGGAACTGTCACTGTTTTGCATTTTCATTTCCATAAGGAACTTACTTAGCTGTTCCTACCAGCAGCCTACACATGGAAAATTGATGAAGCCGCTATATTCTTTATCTGGGTGAATTGGTTTCCTAAATGTACAAATTACCTGCAAGGTTTTTGGGGTTTGAGTGGCTTGGAGAGATATCCCAGAAATCAGGCTGTCAACCCTTGGAAGACAATCCAGCTTTTCGTTCTTCACATTGCAGCATACAGCTGAAGGGACTCCTGGATACTGCTGGATGTTTTCTGCTTTTTCACATCACTTCCAGATCCCTCTTTTTTTTTTTTTTTTTTTTTTTTTTTTTTTTTTTTTTTTAAATCTCCATAACAACATTTTTTTTTCTCCCCCCGCC